>CM049884.1:27480420-27651849 GCA_027474115.1 Schizopygopsis malacanthus
CAGAACAACACACACATTCAGAACAACACACACATTCAGAACAACACACACATTCAGAACAACACACACACATTCAGAACAACACACGCATTCAGAACAACACACACATTCAGAACAACACACACATTCAGAACAACACACACATTCAGAACAACACACACATTCAGAACAACACACACACATTCAGAACAACACACGCATTCAGAACAACACACACATTCAGAACAACACACACACATTCAGAACAACACACGCATTCAGAACAACACACACATTCAGAACAACACACACATTCAGAACACCACACATTCAGAACAACACACGCATTCAGAACAACACACACATTCAGAACAACACACACATCAGAACAACACACACACATTCAGAACAACACACACCTTCAGATCAACACACACACATTCAGAACAACACACACATCAGAACAACACACACACATTCAGAACAACACACACCTTCAGAACAACACACACACATTCAGAACAACACACACCTTCAGAACAACACACACATCAGAACAACACACACATTCAGAACAACACACACACATTCAGAACAACACACACATTCAGAACAACACACACCTTCAGAACAACACACACACATTCAGAACAACACACACCTTCAGAACAACACACACATCAGAACAACACACACATTCAGAACAACACACACACATTCAGAACAACACACACCTTCAGAACAACACACACACATTCAGAACAACACACACATTCAGAACAACACACACATCAGAACAACACACACATTCAGAACAACACACACATTCAGAACAACACACACATTCAGATCAACACACACATTCAGAACAACACACACATTCAGAACAACACACACACATTCAGAACAACACACACCTTCAGATCAACACACACACATTCAGAACAACACACACATTCAGAACACACACATCAGAACAACACACACACATTCAGAACAACACACACATCAGAACAACACACACACATTCAGAACAACACACACCTTAAGAACAACACACACATTCAGAACAACACACACACATTCAGAACAACACACACACATTCAGAACAACACACGCATTCAGAACAACACACACACATCAGAACAACACACACACATCAGAACAACACACACATTCAGAACAACACACACACATTCAGAACACACACACATTCAGAACAACACACACACACATTCAGAACAACACACACATTCAGAACAACACACACATCAGAACAACACACACATTCAGAACAACACACACCTTCAGAACAACACACACACATTCAGAACAACGCACACATCAGAACAACACACACATTCAGAACAACACACACATCAGAACAACACACACACATTCAGAACAACACACACCTTCAGAACAACACACACATCAGAACAACACACACATTCAGAACAACACACACCTTCAGAACAACACACACATTCAGAACAACACACACACATTCAGAACAACACACACCTTCAGAACAACACACACATTCAGAACAACACACACATCAGAACAACACACACATCAGAACAACACACACATTCAGAACAACACACACATTCAGATGACAGCTGGGCTTTTGTTTTCATTTTTCATAATCGCTCAGTAGTGCATGTGTTTTTGTGAAGCTAAAAGGAAGTCATGTTCTTCAAATTATGCTCTCCACAGAGAATATGAAATATATGATAACTTTAAAAAAAAAAACTTTTTTTTTTAAATGGCTGTGTGAACCTTAGAGACTATATTAAAGGGGCAGTTCACCCCAAAATGACAATTCAGTCATCATTTACTGTTTTGTTCCAAACCTGTATGAGTTTCTATCTTGTGTTGAACACAAAAGAAAATATTTTGAAGAATGTTGGTAGCTAAAAAGTTGACGGTAGCCATTGACTTCCATAGTAGTCAACAGGGACCGGTAACTGCTTCTTCAAAATATCTTTATGTTCAGCAAAATAAGTAAACATATTCAGTTTTGGAAAAACGTAAGAGTGAGTAAATGAGTGGACTGGCCCTTTAAGAGAATGCTGCATGTTATCATTGGGGAATGTTACTTTGGAATTTAAAAATGTTACAAGAACGTCCAGCTAAAATGTTTCAGAAGACATTCCATAAGCAGTGTCGGAGAAAGATACTTTTAAAAGTAATGCGTTACAATATTGTGTTACTCCCTAAAAAAGTAATTAATAACTTAGTTACTTTTTATGGAAAGTAATGCGTTACAATATTGTGTTACTCCCTAAAAAAGTAATTAATAACTTAGTTACTTTTTATGGAAAGTAATGCGTTATGTTACTTTTGCGTTACTTTTTAAATATGAGCAGGACTTGATTGTTTGTTTTTAATACAATAAGCTCTATTTATAGCAAATATAAAAGCGCTCTGTCATCAATAAATGGAATAAAGTAACTCAGATATTTTCTAGTAAATTAAAAAGTAATGCGTTACTTTACTAGTTACTTGAAAAAAGTCATATTATTACGTAACTCGCGTTACTTGTAATGCGTTACCCCCCCGACACTGCTCATAAGTGTAAACAATGTTTTGAGAACGTTATTAAAGACTTTGAACAACCGTTCTATTGATATCTCTGGTAGAATGTGTTCATAACGTTCTGAGAACTTACATTTATTGCACTATAACTCCAGCAGTATATTTCCCTGTGAATGTGGACTTTGAGCAGACAAACACGAACACAAGACAGAATACGAGTGACTAACCTGAAGCCCTATCATGGTCCTCCAGCTCATTAGCAGGTCTCGTTACCCTGTCCTGATCATTGATCTCTGATAGTCTTATCAGCCTCATATAAAGCACGTCCAGCTCCGGCTCTGTCTCACTGAGAGACGTTCAGCTAAAGCCTAAAGATGATGCCCGTGACCCAGCGCCTGCTCGTCCTGACCGCTCTGCTGTCCCTGCTGCTGGACCTACAGGTACATCATCACCTCAGCATCACATCAGAGACCTTTAAAAACATCTCGTCTTGCGTTCTTACAAAGACATCTCATGAGTTTAGGACTTGTTGTTAATTAACTTTAATCAGTATTCCTATTCAGTTTTGTTGTATTTAATGTTGGTTTCTTTTTTATACTTTAGTGATTTTTTCAAATGTTGGGTTCTAAATTATTTTGATCTCATTTGTTATTTAAACACGTTTGTGTCGCTTTGAATTGCACTGATTTGTTTGAAAATTATCTAAATAAATAATCAAATAAAATTTGATTGATGCTAGAAAATCATAGTAACACTTTGAATTAAACATGACATTTTGAAGTGGAAAGTCATAAAACATTAATAATAATAATATATATATATATGATCTTTAGAGTCTTTATCTGATTCAATTCAATCATGTTAAAATGTGACATACTGTATGTGAATGTATTTTCTTAAATTGAAATATGAGACAAAAATATATTTCTAATATTTTAATATTTAATATAAACATATATTTTAATATTTCAAAAATATATTTTCAAAAATATTAAATAAAAAATTAATAAAATAAAATTAAATAATATTTTTGAAAATATATATATTTTTTGCTATATGGGTTTACTATCACACACCACAAATAAGCCAATAAAGATTATCAGTTCTGCATATCAGTGTCAGTCATAAAACACACTATCAGCTGATCTGGAGTCAGCTGCGTGTAAGACAGGATCATCTGGTAATGTGCTTGTGTTACGCTCTCGTCTCATCATCTTCCTGCGATTGTAAGGCGATGCTGCTGCTTTTGTTTGCAAATGTACTGGAACGCTTCTGTAAATCATTGTCTGAGTTACTCCCAGAGCACATGTTTGGGGTTTGACCGACCTCGACAGCTTTCTAAATTTAGCGCTTGAGAGTCTAAATGTGTACATTTGGGACATCATTTCCTCTCCAAATTGCAGAGATTACTTATTAAACATCTGCATATCTTCTCAGTGTGGAAGCCCATTTCTGCTATTTTTCCCTCACACTTGAGTTTGTTTATTTCTCCCAGTTGTTTTTTTTCTCTCTCAATTTTGAGAAAAAAGTCAGAATGGCAAGATATGAGAAATTAATAATTGTGAGATATAAACTTGCAATTGCAATAAAAAAAAAATCAGGATTGAGAGATACAAAATTGCAATTACCTAATTGTTTATTCAATGATAGGAAAAAAAATGATGATATAAACTAAAAAATGCGATAAAAAGAAATTGCATGCTGCTAACTTGAGTCTAACAGACACTGCCTCTCTCTCGCTCTCTCTCGCTCTCTCTCTCTCCCTCCCTCCCTCTCTCTCTCTCTCTCTCTCTCTCTCTCTCCCTCCCTCTCTCTCTCTCCCTCTCTCTCTCTCTCTAGGTCCAGGCGGCACCCATAGACACTGACTGGGCGACCGGACTGATCCATCGGGCCAAGCGCTCGTTACTCTGGCGATGGAACACTCTGAAACCCGTGGGTTCTGGATGCAGAGATCATAATGAGTGCGGAACCAACTACTGCAGGTGAAGAACAGCACTTTATTACGTGAAAAACGTCTCGGGTTACTCGCGTAACCCTTGTTCTCTGAATAGGGAACGAGACGCTGCGTAGCTTTACGCTTCGGGAACGCCCACTGCGTGACCGAGTCTGAACCCATATAGAATCACGCCAATTCATTGGCTGATGGCGCGACGCCGTCTCTGACGCAATGACGCCGTCAGGTCATACTGGCGAACGCGCCATCCACTCCTCAGATTTCTCTGCCGAAAAGAACCCTGTCGGCAGCGTGAGGAGCTTGACAGCAAACGCAGCGTCTCGTTCCCTATTCAGAGAACAAGGGTTACGCGAGTAACCCGAGACGTTCTCTTTCATAGGTAACTCTACGCTGCGTAGCTTTACGCTTCGGGAACGATATACCAAACACGCCAAGCTGAAAAACGCTGCCTATCTGGCCCAATAATGAACCAACAACATACGGTCAGTTCAAACAGACAAAATCTGGGAACCTGGAGCCGTATCAACATCAAGGTTGTAAAACTTGACAAAAGTGTGCGGAGAGGACCATCCTGCCGCAACACAAATATCTTCCAGGGGTACCCCTCTAAAAAGAGCTTGAGAGGAGGCTACGCCTCTAGTAGAATGCACCCAAAGACTAAGAGGTGAAGGAAGGTTCCGCGCCTCGTAAGCCAGCGAAATGGCATCTCTCACCCAGTGAGAAATCCTCTGCTTTGACGTGTCAAGCCTGCGGCGACCAGCACCAAAACAGATCAATAACTGGGAGGATTTTCTTCAAACCTTGGAGCGATCCACATACAGCTTCAATGCCCTGACCGGGCAGAGCATGTGGAGTCTCTCATCCTCACTTGAAGCAAAGGGAGGGGGATGGAAAGAGTGAAGCGTGACCACCTGAGATCGAAACGATGTGGACAAGACCTTGGGAATGTAACCCGGCCTGGGCCGCAGGGTAACTTTGACTAGACCCGGGGCAAAGTCCATACACGTCTCACTGACAGAGAAAGCCTGCAGGTCTCCAACTCTTTTCAGTGACGTAAGCGCCAGCAAAAGAACAACCTTAAGAGTCAGAATCCGCTCCGAAGCTGACTCTAAGGGCTCGAAAGGGGCCGTCACTAGTCCTTCGAGGACGACTGACAAGTCCCAAGAAGGAACTGCTGTGGGGCGAACCGGCCTAAGGCGTCTGGCCCCACCCATGAAGGTGGAGACCATCCGATGTCTCCCCAAGGGGATCTCATCCAGCTCTCTTCGAGCCGCAATGGCCGCTACATAAACCCTAAGGGTAGTAGCAGCCGCCCCCGCTGTCAGCCTTTCTTGCAAAAACTCCAGCACTGGACCAACAGGGCAGTTAACTGGGTCAATTGCACGAGTCAAACACCAAGACTCAAAAACGCCCCACTTGGAAGAGTACAGCTTCCTAGTAGAGGGGGCTCTGGCACTGGCTATGGTTTCCTGAACTTCGGCAGGCAAACCATCAATCACAGCCCTTGGCCCTGTATGGGCCATACCCACAACTTCCAGAGCTCCGGCTGAGGATGCCAGATCTTGCCCTGAAGCTGGGACAGCAAGTCCCGCCTGATCGGAATCTCCCAAGGAGGCCGATACAAGAGGGGAGTTAGCTCCGAGAACCAGGTCTGGGAGGGCCAGAATGGGGCTATGAGAAGGAGACGGGCACCGCTCACCTTCACTCTGCATAGTACTGCCGGAATCAGCTTTATTGGCGGAAACGCGTACAGACTGACATTCGGCCATGGGTGGGCGAACGCATCTATGCCCAGAGTCGTCGGGAAACTCAGGGAGAACCAGAGCGGGCACTGGGATGACTCTTGAGAAGCAAAGAGGTCCACCTCCGCTTTGCCAAACAGATCCCAGATCTGGGATACCGTCTGACGGTTCAACATCCATTCCCCCGGCCTGAGCTTCTGTCTCGACAGAAAATCGGCCGCCAGGTTCAGTACTCCCGGAATGTGAACCACCCTCAAAGAGAGGAACTTGTCTTGGGACCAAAGGAGAAGATGACGCGCAAGCCTGTCCAGGGTGCACGACCTTGAACCTCCTTGGCGGTTTATGTGGGACACAACCGCCATATTGTCCATCTTGACTATGATATGATACCCCCCGAGAACGGGGAGAAAATACTTCAAAGCCAGGAAGACAGCCCTGAGTTCCAGGCAGTTTATGTGCCAAAAGAGGAACTCTTCCTTCCACTCCCCGCTCGCAGGTCTGCCTTCGAAGACCGCACCCCAGCCTGTCATTGATGTGTCCGTCGTGATCATATGGCGACGGTGGATCGCACCCATTCTCACCCCACTCTGGAGAAAGACGGGGTCTCGCCACATTAAAAGGTGTCGACAGCAACTGCGCGACACCCTGATAAGGCGAGTAGCTGGTACAGTGGGGTGTAACCTCAGCTCCTTCATCCACCAAAGGAATGGCCTCATGTGAAGCAGCCCTAGGGGCAACACAGGGGAGGCTGCTGCCATGAGGCCCAACAGCCTGCGGCAGGTACCTACAGAGACATGATGGCCTAGCTTGAAGCGGGCCAGACATGCTGTAAGAACTGGTATCCAGGCAGGAGCCAAACGAGCCTGCATCTGAATGGAATCCAAACGAACTCCTAGAAATACAGTTCGCTGAGATGGGAGGAGCACACTCTTCTTGGCGTTCATCCTGAGGCCAAGAGAATGGATGTGGCCGAGAACGATATCCCTGTGACGACTCACTAGCTCCCTGGAGTGAGCCAGAATGAGCCAGTCGTCCAGATAGTTCAGTACACGGATGCCCTGGAGCCTCAAAGGGGCCAGTGCAGCATCCATGCATTTGGTAAATGTCCTCGGAGCCAAAGCCAGGCCGAAGGGCAGGACCTTGTATTGGTAAGCCTTCCCTCCAAAGGCGAACAGAAGGAATCTCCTGTGTCTGTGAACGACCTGGATGTGAAAATACGCATCCTTCAGATCGATGGTGACAAACCAGTCTCCCTCCTGGACCTGAGACATGATGGTTCTCATTGTCAGCATCTTGAACTTCCCTTTGTAGAGGGAAAAATTCAAACGCCGTAGATCCAGAATAGGCCTCAAGCCGCCGTCCCTCTTTGGAACGAGGAAGTAGCGGCTGAAGAACCCTCGTTCGACGTCCGACTGCGGTACTTCCTCTATTGCTCCTTTCTGTAGGAGGGAGGAAAGTTCCTGTTGTAGATCAGAGGCCTTGGAGGCGCTGTTTACTACTGTCAGGTGAACCCCGTCGAAACGGGGGGGATTTTTTCCAAACTGAAGAGTGTAACCGGTTCGAATTGTGCGGAGAACCCACAGCGATACCCCGGGTAGACGCTCACATTCGTGAAGGAAGTGCGACAGAGGAATCAGAGTGTCGTGTAAGGGAAGACATACCTGAGATGGGGTGTCGAGAAGGCCTGGAAGCAGCGGCACCCTCCATCGTGAAGGAGAGCCCTCGGCGTCCTTACTCGGGATGATGGAGAGAGAAGTGCTGGACTGACGGGTGGCCGGCACGGGTTCCGTACACTGCAGGAGAGAAACAGCTGTGTCTCCTAACATGCGGCTCGCCGGCGGCGAATGGACGAGCTGCAAAGGGGGAAAGACGAACGCGTCCCCCAACTGCCAGCCCGAGTGAAAATGAGGGTGAACTAGATCTGCACACCAAGCCTCGAAGGGTGGCTGTGACAGATTTAAGTGAGGAGAGCGCGTTCGGGGCGGGCAGAAACGCTTCCGCGGTCTGGCCTCGCCCCGTAACGGTGAAACGTCTCTCCTCATTCCGACCCGGAGGTCAGGAACGACCCGGATTAGCCGAAGCGGCAGGCTTGTTGGGCCGCTTCAGGTTAACCCGCTTGCGTGGTTGTTGGCGGGAAGAAGACCGGCCACGGGCTCCCCAAACCGTAGTGGGGGAAGGGCGCGTGGCCTGGGCTCCGCCGCTAGGGGGCTCCTTTCTGGGAAGCGACTGCTCCCTAGACACAGAGGAGGGAGTTGAATAGTCCCTTGCTCTCCTCGGCATGAATTGCTTGAGAGCAGCCGACTGCGTTTTGGCTGAGCGGAATTTATCCACTACAGCGCTAACCGCCTCCCCGAATAACCCAGATTGTGAGATGGGTGCGTCCATCAAAAACACCTTTTCCTTCTCACGAATCTCAGTCAGATTGAGCCACAGATGGCGTTCTGCGGCCACCGAAGCCGCCATAGAGCGCCCCACGGCACGTGCGGTGTGCTTGGTGGCTCTCAGAGCCAAGTCAGTGGCTCTTCGTAGCTCCTTCACGGCTTCAGGAGTCAAGCCGGTCCCTTCGTCCATCTCCTTCAGGACATCCGCCTGGTAGGCCTGAAGGATGGCCATTGTGTGAAGGGCCATACCTGCCTGACCGGCCGCGATGTAGGACTTTCCGATAAGGGCGGAAGTGGTCCTACACGGCTTGGAAGGAAGGAGGGGGCGGGACTTCCAAGAAGGAGCCAAAGAGGGTGAAAGATGTGAGGCTAAAGTATCCTCAATCACCGGCATGGCGGTGTAACCCTGCTCTACAGAACCCACAAGGTTGGTGAAGTCAGCGGCCGCAGCGTTAGTAAGGCGGGAGGAAAATGGCTGCTTCCAGGAACTGGAGATCTCACGATGCAGATCACTGAAAAATGGCAGCTTCCTCCTTTCAGGCTTGGAATGTGCACCGATGAGGAACCGCTCGTCGAGCTTCGAAGCTCGAGACTCGCGGGGCTCATCGGGCCAATCCAGCGTGAGCTTTTCGGTGGCGCGCGAAAGCACGTCCACGAGCTCAGAGTAGGCCGCTGAAGGCCGCGCCTCCTGGCCGCTAGGCTGGAGCGCATCTGCTAAAGCAGGCCCGAAATCCTCGGAGTCGGAGGCTGCCGTGTGCAGAACATCATCTAGCCCGAAGGAAACGAAATCACGTGCCTTCGGGCTAGGAAACAGAAAATCATGCAAAAATTTGACCGGCGAATTCGCACGTGCGCGCTCGGGAGAGGGAGGGAGAGAAAAGGCGAGGCCTGTCTGATCACTCTCCATCTCCTCGAGCTCGACATCCGAACCTCAGCTCGCGGCTTCTGCCTCACGAGAGGCCGTGATCTCACGAGGAGCCGTGGAGGTGCTCGATGCGCGCCGGGGAAAAATGGAGGATTCCCGTTCATAATCCTCAATCCGAGAGCGGAGGGTTATGAGACGGAAATCGTCACAAATTTTGCATTTTGAGGTCCCATAAACCGCTTCACGTGCATGCGAAAACCCCAAGCACTTAATGCACTTACTGTGTGGGTCTTCGCGAGCGATGAAAAGCGATGAAAAACTCCATGGCACTTCACTGCGAGGAGAACAAAGTTCCACTGAGGCAGTCGCCGAAGTGCAAATGGATAATCGCAAAAGGTAGTTGGGTCAGAAATCGCAACAACGAAGGGCGATGTAACCACTTCGTGAAGGCAGAGAAATCTGAGGAGTGGATGGCGCGTTCGCCAGTATGACCTGACGACGTCATTGCGTCAGAGACGGCGTCGCACCATCAGCCAATGAATTGGCGTGATTCTATATGGGTTCAGACTCGGTCACGCAGTGGGTGTTCCCGAAGCGTAAAGCTACGCAGCGTAGAGTTACCTATGAAAGAGAACAGCTTAAATATATTCCATCATCAATCAAACAGCTAAAATTATGCCATTTTCTGGCAATATTATAACTAGAGATCGACCGATATGTCGGTTTAAATGAACGATAAATAAATAAACTAAATGAGAGATTATTGTAAAGTGTAACCAAAACCAAAAACCACACCAACAAACACCATAAAACATGACAACATTCATCAAATAAATTGATACTTACAAATATATCATACTTAGATGTTTTCCTGCCAATAAATTAATGATGTCACTTCCTGCAGAGACATATGAATATCCATTTAAACCAAGCTGATCAATAATTCATTATGATAAAATAGGCTATGTTTATCCTTTAAATGCGTATAAGGAAGACATAAAACGAACATCATGACTCAATACGCCAGCGATTCAAAACCGAATCATATCTGAAAGCAATTCAATTGAAAAGATTCACTTCGTTTTCTTAAGTTTGCACAGCGCCTCACAAGGGAAAAACGCAAATTTATCGTGAAATATCGCTATATGACTGGATCAATTGTATCGACATAAAAACCATCTACATTGTGATTCAAAGCTGGATTGCATTTGATGATTCAAATCCGGGAAACACGAATTTACCATAAAATAATAGGCGCGTTCGACTTTAAGCGGCGCTGCATAGAGTGGTCAGTGTATGACATCAAAGTATCGCGAGAGCGATAAGAGAGCGGGTGTTTCCTATGCTTTCGAATGGCTCTCGCGATACTTTGATGTCATACACTGACCGTTATATGCAGCGCTGCTTAAAATCGAACGCGCCTGTGATCAGAACCGAATCGCGTGAAACTGATCCGAACACGTGATCGGTCGAGTTTTTTATTTAATTTTTATTGTAATTCAAAAACATTACAATATAAAAAAATTGTACACCATCACATGTAGATATAAGGACTACACAAATCAGCATAAATTATATATATATATATATATATATATATATATATATATAGTATATAAAGATAAATAGATAAAAAACAAAGATAAAAAAAATACAAATCCTTTACAGATATCTTACAACAGATTCCAGAATATTAAATGTTTTAGAAGCCTTTGAATTTAAAGGTTTGGACACAAAAGAGATTTTATATCAGATGAAAATATTCTAAGGTTAGGTTTATAATGAATAATTCTGGATTTATGAAGGTGAAATTTACCCAGAAGACAACGCAAAAATACAGTATGTTCAAGATTGCCGTCTATAGAATGAAAATCTGACAGGAAAATAATAGATTCTGTCATATCGATCATTTATTTACAGCAGAAAGAGATTAACACGGTAACTTCTGACCAAAAAGACTCGGAGAATGGGCAAAAGTCAAGTCAAGTCAAGTCACCTTTATTTATATAGCGCCTTTAACAATACAAATTGTAACAAAGCACTGCACAATATCAAAATAGGCAAATTTGTCAATAATGTAAAATGACAGGATTTAACACTCAATTATCTGCTGAATGCATTTCATTATTGAATTTAGTAATGGCATTGTCCAGCTTAGTTCAGTTTAAATAATATCTGTGCAATCAAGTCGATGATTGTGCTGGAAATGAAGTGTCCCCAACTGAGCAAGCCAGAGGCGACAGCGGCAAGGAACGAAAACTCCATCGGTGACAGAATGGAGAAAAAACCTTGGGAGAAACCAGGCTCAGTCGGGGGGCCAGTTCCCCTCCGGCCAGACAAATCAGTAGTTTGTTCCAACTGCAGCAAAGTCAGAGTGTAAGTGGTCCACTGGTTCCAGGGGTCTTTCCCCGATGGATGTCTAGGTGACGAGGTCCTCACTGGAGATCTGTCTCTGGGGCTCATCTCGGAGGTCCTCGGAGGGGATGTCATCGTCTCTTCTCAGGTGTTCGGTCATCTCTATCGTTTAAGGGTAGGATCCAGACTGAGCTTGTGTAATTCCTAACTACCACGGGATGTTAATCCCGTGGCAGTAACATAGAAACAGTAAAACAATTAGCGTAGCAGCGGCTCCATCCAGGAATAACCCTGGATGAAATTATCAGTATAACCCAAGCTAAAGCATAATAATGTGCATGTGTTCAGATGGACTGGCAGTACAAGATTGTGAGATGCATTATATGAATGCTTGGCTAAAGAGATGCGTCTTTAATCTAGATTTAAACAGAGAGAGTGTGTCTGAACCCCGAACGTTTTCAGGAAGGCTATTCCAGAGTTTAGGAGTCAAATATGAAAAAGTTCTACCTCCTTTTGTGGACTTTGCTATCCTAGGTACTACCAAGAGTCCAGAGTTTTGCGACCTAAGGGAGCGGGTTGGATTGTAGCGTGATAGAAGATTAGTTAGGTACGCAGGAGCTAAATCATTTAGGGCCTTATAGGCAAGTAATAATATTTTGTAACTGATACGAAACTTAATAGGTAGCCAGTGCAGAGACTGTAAAATTGGAGTAATATGGTCATATTTTCTTGACCTGGTAAGGACTCTAGCCGCAGCATTTTGTACTATCTGTAGCTTGTTTATTGAGGATGCAGGACAACCACCTAGCAGTGCATTACAATAGTCCAGTCTAGAGGTCATGAATGCATGAACTAACTTTTCTGCATCAGAAACACTTAACATGTTCCGTAGCTTGGAAATGTTTCTAAGATGGAAGAATGCTGTTTTTGTAACATTGGAAATATGATTTTCAAAAGATAGGTTGCTGTCTAATATAACACCCAGATTTGTAACTGTAGAGGAAGTAACAGTACATCCGTCTAGTTGCAGATTGTAATCCAAGAGATTCTGTGTACTGTTTTTAGGTCCAACAAGTAATATCTCGGTCTTATCTGAATTTAATAGGAGAAAATTACTGGTCATCCAATCTTTTATATTTTTAACACACTCTGTTAGCTTAGATAGTTTCGAAGTTTCATCTGGTTTTGTTGAGATATATAGTTGAGTGTCATCAGCATAACAATGGAAACTAATCCCGTATTTTCTAATAATATTACCAAGGGGCAGCATATATAATGAAAATAATAGAGGACCTAGGACAGATCCTTGTGGTACTCCATACTTTACTGGTGATAATTGAGATGACTCCCCGTTTAAATAAACAAAGTGGTAGCGATCGGACAGGTAGGATCTAAACCATCTTAGAGCCTGCCCTTGAACACCTGTATAGTTTTGTAATCGATCTATCAGTATGTCATGATCTATAGTGTCGAACGCAGCACTAAGATCAAGTAAAACTAGCAACGAGATGCAGCCTTTGTCTGACGCAAGAAGCAAGTCATTTGTAATTTTAACAAGTGCAGTTTCTGTGCTATGGCGGGGCCTGAAACCTGACTGAAATTCTTCATAGATATCATTATTTTGCAAAAAGGAACACAATTGAGCAGACACTACTTTTTCTAATATTTTCGACATAAACGGAAGATTTGAAATGGGTCTGTAATTTGCCAGTTCACAAGGATCTAATTTTGGTTTCTTAATAAGAGGCTTAATAACTGCCAGCTTAAATGGTTTTGGGACGTGACCTAAAGATAGCGAGGAGTTAATAATATTGAGAAGCGGTTGTTCTGCAACAGGTAACAACTCTTTCAATAGTTTAGTTGGTACAGGATCTAATAAACATGTTGTTGGTTTAGATGCAGTGATAAGTTTATTTAGCTCATCCTGTCCTATAGTTGTAAAGCACTGCAGTTTTTCTTTGGGTGCGATGAATGATGCTGAAGTACTAGACGCTGTAGAATCTACGTTTGTTATTGTATTTCTGATATTATCTATTTTATCAGTAAAGAAATTCATAAAGTCATTACTATTAAACTGTGAGGGAATATTTAAATCGGGTGACATCTGTTTATTTGTTAATCTAGCCACTGTGCTAAATAAAAACCTTGGATTGTTTTGGTGATTATCTATGAGTTTGCGGATATACTCGGTTCTTGCTGTTTTTAGAGCCTGTCTATAGCTGGACATACTGTTTTTCCACGCAATTCTAAAGACTTCCAAGTTACTTTTTCTCCATTTGCGCTCAAGAATACGAGTATCTTTCTTGAGAGAATGGGTATAACTGTTGTACCATGGCGCAGCACGTTTTTCTCTAACCTTTTTTAATTTGATGGGTGCAACAGTTTCTAACGTATTGGAGAAAATAGTTCCCATGTTGCTAGTAATTGTGTCTAGTTCATCTGTATTTATGGGTACACAGAGCAGTTGAGATAAATCAGGCAGGTTATTTGTGAATCTGTCTTTAGTGGCTGGAATAATAATTCTGCCTGGACGATAACGCGGAGCCATATTGTTAATATCAGTAATATGCAGCATGCACGATACTAGGAAATGGTCAGTAACATCATCACTTTGAGGTATGATATCTATATCAGTTAGATCAATTCCATGCGATATTATTAAATCTAGCGTATGATTAAAACGATGCGTGGGCCCGGTGACATTTTGCTTGACACCAAAAGAGTTTATTAGGTCAGTAAACGCAAGTCCTAACGCATCATTTGTATTATCAACGTGAATGTTAAAATCTCCAACAATTAGTGCTTTATCTACAGTAACCAATAGGTCTGAGAGGAAATCTGCAAATTCTTTTAGAAAATCTGTATATGGCCCTGGCGGTCTATACACAGTAGCCAGAGCAAGCGATAGGACAGATTTATTTTGCTTATCTGACAGTTTAACATTAAGCATAAGTATTTCGAATGAGTCAAACCTGTATCCTGTTTTCTGAGTAACATTGAGAATATCACTATATATTGTTGCGACACCGCCGCCACGACCAGTCTCACGAGGCTCGTGCTTATAACAGTAGCTTGGTGGAGTAGATTCATTTAGACCAAAATAATCATTTGTTTTAAGCCAGGTTTCAGTCAGACAGAGTACATCAAAACTATTATCTGTGATTATTTCATTTACAATAACTGCTTTCGGTGTGAGTGATCGGATATTTAGGAGCCCAAGTTTTAAAAATTGTTTTTGTTCATTTATTTTGCATTTTTCTGGTTTAATCACGATCAGATTTGTTCTAGATCCTGCATTAAATTTATATTTTGAACTCAATATTCGGGGAAGAGACACAGTCTGTATAGATTGGACACTACAAGTACCTTTATCTTTTAAGTGGGTAGAACAAAAGTCATCATAGCTGTTATTGGAGACTTGGCTTACTAGTCAGATGGAGCGTAGCGTCCTGGTGATGTTGTCCGACAGGAGTTCCGCACCGACTCTGCTGGGGTGCAGGCCATCAGCACGAAATAGCCTAGGACGCTCCCAGAAAAGATTCCAATTATTGACAAAGAGAATTTTCTGCTCTGTACACCATGAAAACAACCATTCATTTAAAGCAAACAGTCTACTGAACCGTTCGTGTCCTCGTCGATACGTGGGAAGAGGTCCTGACACGATGATCGTCGTCGCTGGCGATGTGCTGCGTACTGTCTCGATCAGGCTCCTGAAGTCCCTCTTCAGTGTTTCCGTCTGCCGCAGCTTGGTGTCGTTAGCCCCCGCGTGAATCACAACAGCTGCAACGCTCTCGTCATCCTTCAGGATCGCGGGTATCTGCACAGAAACATCAAGAACACGAGCACCAGGGAGACAATGAGTGTGCACTTTACCTTCAGCTAATGTAGCACGGACATGCCGGACGATTGAGTCTCCGATGACCACAGCGTCACGATCAGTCTCGCAGAGAGGGGCGAAGCGGTTCCGGGATGAGGTGTCGAAGACCGGGGGGGGAGAAGTCGTCGCCCGGGGCCTGGATCGCGTCTTCCGCTGCTGCACCCAGGGTCCGTGGTTTCCCGGCGCCGGAGTGAAGGCCATCTGTGACGATCGCGTCCCGGGTGCACGGGGCCTGTGCAGAGAAACACACGGAGTAGAGGTGGTGGGAGCGTTAGCAGCGCGTTGCATACTTACCCCGGACTTATGAGCGTCAGCCCGAGATGTTTCCAGCGTTGCTATCCGTTTCCTCAGCTGGGCCTGTTTCCCAAGCAGCTCGCGGATCCGTGTCTCCACAGCCTCCAGCTCCAGCTGTGCCGAATGCAGCTCGAACGTGTCCTCACCTGCACACAAAGGTAGACACGAATCTGCCATTTAAGCAAGTAACAGTGAAACAATGTTAAATGTGTGTATGCGTGTGTGAAATAGGGATTTAGCTGTGTTAGCGGAACCCGCGCTGGCTTTGCTAACGGGCTATAAGCTAATAGCGGACTTGGGAAATCAAAATAAAACTTGCGATAACAAGCCGCTCTGATTATTCTCGTTGCAGAATGCGATCGGGAATATATTCACACGTTATAGAAACACAAATTATTGTGTATCAAATCGGAATTTAAGATAGAAAATAGACGATAAACAATTGGCTTGGCGGAGATTCAGCTCAGAACACGCGTCAACGACAAACCGGAAGTAAATCAGCGTGTTTGCCGTTGCCGATTAAACGTTCAATTTCTGATTGAACCTATTTTACATCTGCAAAACAGATGTAAAATAGATTCCTCATCAATTTTATGATTTGTATCGACATAAAAACATACACGTGAGATCAGCAGAATCATATTTGATGATTCAAAACACGCGATTCGCTTTATTTTGGCGCCTCACCAGGGATTTTGGCGCTCTGGAGACGAATTTACCGCGAAAAATGTTTTGAATAACACGTGCTACGAAATGCGAATTTATCGCAAAATATCTCTATATGATTGCATATTGACTGAGAACTAATCTCAAAAAGACTTTCACACAGAAACCTGTAAACAGATAAGAGTTTATCACAGAAAACATTGACCGCTGACACAGCAATCTAGATTTATGCTACACTCCAGCACACGAGGAACATGTTTTCACAATTTGTATTTATTTATTTCCTATTTTTTTTAATGAGTGGCATATATTCGTGAGTGCTTCTACCATAACCTACATACTTTCCCTCTCTTTCAGGAAACACACGTGCTCCTTCAGTAGTGCTCAACAGGCATTAATGAGGATAAACGATTATGCACCAAATCAAATGATGAAAAACTAAACAGATTTCTCAAATATCATGACCTACATCAATCTTACAGAGCATCTAAAGACGGCAGAAGACTTTCAGATCTACATCAATCTCGGTGAATCCCACCAAGAAATGTCCAGGTCATATTAACCTCCAAAATCAGAACTGTTTTAATTTATTTGATTTTGGGCCGAAATATGACCCGGCCTGTTCTTGACCCATTCACCTCCTCAGAAACACAGTTTCATCATCCATGAGTTGTACAGATCTGTATAATGTGTAAAATACTAACTTTGCATCTATAGTTTCTGATTCAGATTCAATGAGGCCGAGATGTATGATATGATATGATATAATACAAACACACATGGCAAAAGAATCTGTAGCAAATCTGTTTCATTATCAGCTGCAGCTTCCAGAAGAACCAGGATGTATTTATTTTGTAAATATCAGACACATAAAATGAGACGTTTTTTTTATGTTTTATTGTTTGTCTCGTTATTTTTTGTTACATTGATAGTGCAATATTTTGTTACATTGATAGTGCAATATTTAAGGAAAACAAAAACTAAAAATGCCACATGACGAAATAAATGCATACGAATTTAAATGGAATAAATCACGAACATTGATTTTTTTTAAACCAAAGTCTGTTTTCAGCTAACACCATCACTGGGTCATAATTCATAAACACCGTTCACAATCATCATAATCTGAAGTGAAACTGAAATCAGACCACAGGCATCACATACTGTAGTGATATTGTGAACTTCACAGAAACTAAATGAACAACCTTTAAATCTTCCCTTTTCATCCCTCAAAAACACCACGAACTGCCACCAAACACCTACACCAATAAAACATCAAATCAATGAGGTTTATTAAATCAATCAGTGCATGCAAATGAACATTAAACATATTCAGAGAACAGAAACGTTCAAGCTGAATCTTCTCAACGCTGTGGTAATACTGATGAAACACGTTATACTGCATTTACTGCACACCGATAATAAGGTTATTCAAGAAAATGTAGAGTTTCAAACAGAGTTTACATTAGTGATTATGGTCAGAAATATAGTAAAAGTGTTATTAACTGACTCTATAAACATTATCGAGCTCAAAATATTGGTTTGCTTTGAAGAAAATCACAAGCGCAAATACATCAAGGCACCAAACCAAATTATTTGGTCATTTAAAAAAGGATTTAGTGATTTTAAAATGCGTCTGGCACATTATTGACCGTCAGATCCACACATTTAAACTTACATTAGTCCTGAAATGAATTGGCAGCGCTGTCAGTTGAGCTCATCACAATTGCATAAGTGTATTAATATAATTGAGATGTGCACAGGTGACCTCAATATCTCCAGCACTGATCACTCTATTAGTGTTTTCTGATGTATAATTCAGTTTAGGACATCAAACTCAATGGCTGATTTGGACACGCCTGCACTATTGGGTTCTGTGATACTCAAGCGATCGTCTGAAAGAGCCGGATCCGAGGCTAAATGACCGGAGATGAACTTTGCACTTTGAGTCGTCTGCAGCATGCACCGATGCTCCTTGAACCGAGTCTGGCCGTGTGGAAATGAAATCAAGCTCAATGTCTAAACGCAGGTTGGTTTATCGTGACGTCTGGGGAGTTTATGATGAAAGCAGGGGCTCCCGCTCGGCCTCGGAGCTCTGGGAGAGAGAAATAGACATTAAATACAGCAAATGATGAAGTTACAAGCAGCACTGCATGTGGTCTTTGTGGAGAAACACAATCACAGAATGTGCTGCGTTGGAAAAAACGACATAACTGGACAATTTTATGCAATATTTATGTGTGCTCTGCTTATTATAGTATCACTCGGTTAACTTATTTCAATGCTAACATAAATTCTATTAGAATCAAACTTGTGTCCTGTGCATTTCATATGAAAAGTGTTACATGTATGATGAATTATGGCTGATTATGTTGCCCTAGTGACCAGTGCTATTTTAGTATTATTTATATAGTATTATAGTTTTTATTTAATATTTTGAAGTAGCTTTTATTTTCATATTTGTACTTTTTGTTTTAATTTTAGATTTTAAATTTGTATTAATCGTCGGTGTGTATATATATATATATACATACATGGTTTAGTTTTATTACAGTTAATCATTTTATGACTTAAATTTAAAATTAAAATCAAAATCGTTGTTTGCATCAAAGAAAATAACTGAATATTGTAGAAGTGAAAACCACCTGCAAAGACAGCGTGGCACCTAATATTATTCTAATATTTATATATTTTTTAAATATATAAATATTTAAAAAGAAAAACATCTAATTTAATTTATCATTACATTTTAATTCATTGAAAAAAATATATATTTTATTATATTTATTTTATTGCATCTTTATTTAAATTAAATTAAAAAAAAAATGCAAAACCTTTTTTTTTTTTACCAGCCAATGCACATCCATGACATTGCGTATCCAGCTTATGTATAATCTGCTGCACCTTCACATATGTGTGTATATATATGTGTGCATAATGTAGAATGTGTGCATACGGTGTATAAGTATGTGTAATAGTGCACTGTGTGTACTGAGTATATGTGTGTGTATTCTGCACATTGTCTCTGTGTAAGTCTGTAAGTATGTGTAATAGTACACTGTGTGTACTGAGTATATGTGTGTGTATTCTGCACATTGTCTCTGTATAAGTGTGTAAGTATGTGTAATAGTACACTGTGTGTACTGAGTATATGTGTGTGTATTCTGCACATTGTCTGTGTATAAGTCTGTAAGTATGTGTAATAGTGCACTGTGTGTACTGAGTATATGTGTGTGTATTCTGCACATTGTCTCTGTATAAGTCTGTAAGTATGTGTAATAGTGCACTGTGTGTACTGAGTATATGTATGTGTATTCTGCACATTGTCTCTGTATAAGTCTGTAAGTATGTGTAATAGTGCACTGTGTGTACTGAGTATATGTATGTGTATTCTGCACATTGTCTCTGTATAAGTCTGTAAGTATGTGTAATAGTACACTGTGTGTACTGAGTATATGTATGTGTATTCTGCACATTGTCTCTGTATAAGTCTGTAAGTATGTGTAATAGTACACTGTGTGTACGGAGTATATGTGTGTGTATTCTGCACATTGTCTCTGTATAAGTCTGTAAGTATGTGTAATAGTACACTGTGTGTACGGAGTATATGTGTGTGTATTCTGCACATTGTCTCTGTATAAGTCTGTAAGTATGTGTAATAGTACACTGTGTGTACTGAGTATATGTGTGTGTATTCTGCACATTGTCTCTGTATAAGTCTGTAAGTATGTACTGTCTATATGTACATTGTTTCTGGAGCACGCTCTCAAGGCACATGTGCTGTGGTCATGTGACAGTAAAAGTGATTTGAATGAACAAAACATTGTGTTAATAGTTTAAGTGAAGGACGTGATGTGAGCCTCACCGCTGAAGTCTGCTGTCGGCACATGAACACGATGAAGATGACGCCCAGTAAGATGCCTACACTGATCACTATGAAGGGGATGTTGACGATCACGTTAGCCTCCGTTACAACCGCGGACAGCTTCTTGGCAGATTCCTCGTCAATAAGGACGCTCTGGAAAACAGGATGACAGCGTTTAGAAGATAAGAAGAAGAAAAACACGCTCTTATGTCCTGCTCGGGCCCTTTGATGTTCTGTGAACTCAAAATAACTGCTTTAGAGTTAAGATCTCATTCCACAGAACTAGGATCTTTTTCATTTAGAAACAAAATCATCGAATGGTTTATCTCTTGATTTTAAACATGAGTCAAGCTCTCTCGGTCTCAAAGGTTCATATAAAGTGTGCATCGTGTTTGGACACTTTATCTGTTGCACCTGATTTTGCATCTCAACAAAAACAGACGTGATGAAACGGCCAAGACAGAAGCGCTTGATCCGTCCGGACTGCATTAGCATTAAATCTGCATTTAGCAAATTAGATCCGGATGATAACAGAGTTGAGTTCTGTGACGATATATAAACTATCCAGCAGTTGAGGTTTGCTGTGTGGTATATGTGTGGCGTTACGTGAGAGTAATCGAATCGAAACTATATGAACTCGACATGCTATAAAAGCCTTGTAGAACAATACTGAAACTATTTACCTCATTAAGGTACATCACTGGAAACACCAGCGTCCGGATCTTCCCGGTCTCACTGCAAAACAAAATAGAAAATATGCTTTTGATGGTACGTGAAGATGTTTTGAGCAGGCTTATTATAGAAAAGTGAAACTGTAAAAAATATTTTTGTTACTTGAAATAAAATTAAATCTGAAAAAAACTGCAATTTTCATTAAGCGTAAGTACTAAGAGTACTAAAATAATTCAAACTAAAACAAATACAAATTATTAAAAACTATACAGAAAAAATACAATTACTAAAACTTTAGGGGGGGGGGGGGGATATATGAGTATGTATATACTCATACATTACTATTATATAAGGTGAAAACATTTAGTGATGCTCAAGAAGGCAACACAATGCATTAAGAGCTGGGGGGTGTAAACTTTTGAACAGGATGACGATCAACACACACACACACACACACACACACACACAGAGACACAGACACAGGCTTACACACTCACACTCACACACACACACACACACACACACACACACACACTCACACTCACTCTTACACACACACACACACACACACACACACACACACACACAGACACAGACACAGACACAGACACAGACACAGACACAGACACAGACACAGACACACACACTCACACACACACACACTCACACACACACTCACACACACACACACTCACACAGACACAGACACACACACACTCACACACACACACAAACACACACTCACACTTACACACACACACACACTCACTCTTACACACTCACACACATACACTCACTCTTACACACACACACACACACACACACACACTCACTCTTACACACACACTCACTCTTACACACACACTCACACACTCACACACACACACACACACACACACACACACACAATCAGATGAACAGGACTGTGGGAAGGCAGCTCACGCCGGTTTGTCACACTAATAATTCTATGCGAGGAGAGATGTTTTCCGTTCACACGCTCATGAGCAGGATTTATCTGCGCTCTCAGATAGATCGCATTTCAAAACCAAGCCAACGAGCTGTTAGCTCAATGAGACGTTCAGCAGCGTCGGTCTTCAGTCGAGTCCCAAACCGATCCGCTCGCTTCACATCCTAAAATAACTCAAACACGCAGCTGTCAATCATTAGCGCTGGACTGACCTACTTCAGGTCACGGTTCAGGAGAACGAGCTCATGGTCTCCAAACACATCTCACACAATCAGAAGTCGCTCTGCAGCTACAGGCCTGAAATCATTCATCTGTGCTCAACTTTACATTAACGAAAGAGTGTCCATCAAATGAAATGCATCGTTAAAGAAGGTGAAATGACATTTCTGGTAAGTCAACAGAAAAACACAAATGCTAAACCTGTACAATATTAAACTATAAACATGCAAATGACACCACAAACTATCTACATATAGTGGCTATACAAATAACAGATATTTTTCCACCTGTAATGCAATATTGAAACCAATACAATTCATGTAAAAAAAAATTATGGAAAAATACAATATCGAAACGTAAAATCTAAAAAAATTAGAGGTGTGTGTAGACACTGTTTCTAGATCTCTCTCTCTCTTTGAAGGAACTGTTAGCAGTCCGTGCTAAACGAACTCGGGTCACCTGAGAGACTCGTCCTCACCTGAACCCCGGGATCTGATGCAGGTAGACGTTCACCTGAACACGCTTCGCCCCCCGGAGCAACATCCCAGTGAGCTGAGAACACAAACACACAACAATCCACTTCAGAATCACTAAAACCACAAATAATACTGCAAGTATAGTGTTGGATTCATATAACCAGCTATTTCTGCATGTGAAAAACATGTTCACTGATACTCATACACATCTGTTTATCTAAGAAGGAATCCAGAGGTGTGTGTGTGTGTGTGTGTGTGTGTGTATCTGTGTGTCTGTGTCTGTGTGTGTGTGAGTGTGTGTGTGTCTGTGTGTGTCTGTGTCTGTGTGTGTGTGTGTGTGTGTGCGCGTGTGTGTGTGTGTGTGTGTGTGTGTGTGTGTGTGTGTGTATGTATCTGTCTATGTGTCTGTGTGTGTGTGTGTGTGTGTGTGTGTCTGTGTGTGTCTGTGGTTGTGTGTGTGTGTCTGTGATTGTGTGTGTGTCTGTGTGTGTGTCTGTGTCTGTGGTTGTGTGTGTTTCTGTGTGTGTGTTTCTGTGTGTGTGTCTTACAGCACCTCTGCGACCCATTAAACGCTTTAAAACATTTCATAAAGCGACACACATTCCCAGCAATAGAAGAGATTCCCGTAATGTGCACATAACAAAAGCCCGACTCTAACCTCTATCCTTCAGTAGAAATCAAATAAAGTAACATGATATAATAATCAATCGGTACCATGGTACGTGGTGGTTTTACCATCTGATACGGTTACTGTAGCACAGGTTTATAGGGTAGAAGGAGCAGCTGAATCTGTTCCAACTGAACCTAAACACCATAAAACACACCCACACACACCCAGTCCACTTTATCCTGCAGATCCGTGGAGATCCCGAACCTGCAGCAAACGCACTTCTCAAACACACACGTGCAGTTATTTAACATGCTCCGGGAAGAATATAGAGCTTCAATAATGTCTGAACTCTTTTACACCAAAGGTTTGTAGAAACTCTGACTGTAAACTAAACAAACTCCTACAACACAAAATAACCAAGCTGTCGAGAAGTGTGCCGCGTCTGGACTAGATGGGAAATCAGATAACATCATCCTAACATCATCTGCTTTATCAGAGAGTGACTCACACACAAGCGTAAACTGTGTTTGCTCTGTCAGTAAATAATGAAATACAGACGCTGTCTTTCGTTCACTCACTCGCTCGTCATCTGTAGCAATGCTATGAGTTTTAGAAAGAAACTGAATGTGTGTCTCATTCGTCTTGTAGGCCTGAAGCACGAGTGTGGTGTGATGACGCCCTCTTATGACGGTGCAGATAAACACATGCTGCAGTATATACATTACTTACACTACTTACTTATTATATACACACTATATTTACTATATACTGTATACACACACACACACACACACACACACACACACACACACACAGACACACACACACACACTATATTTATTATATACTGTACATACACACACACACACACACACAGACAGACACACACACACTATAGAAATGCTACACTCATTATATATATATTCAAACTATACTCATTATATACACACACTATATTTATTATATACTGTATATACACACACACACACACACTATATTTATCATATACTGTATACACACACACACACACACACACACACACACAGACAGACAGACACACACACACTATATTTATCATATACTGTATATAACACACACACACACACACACACACACACACACAGACTGACAGACACACACACACACACACACACACACTATATAAACTCTACACTCATTATATATATATTCAAACTATGCTCATTATATACACACTATATATATATATATATATATATATATATATAAAAGCTACACTCTATACTCATTCTATACACGCTATACTCATTATTTGCATCAACTGCACGCTATACTTTTTTGCAAACTCTACTCATATGCACACTATACTCATTGTTTATACACATTATATGCACACTATACTCATTATATACACACACTATACTCATTATACACACACTATACTCATTATACACACACACTATACTTGGGTTTTCAAATATTTCTAAAATATAAAGGCACCTATATATTTTCATATAAATGTTAAATGTGATAGCGTATGGATCATCTGGCGATTTGATTGATGGAAAGCGTGTCAATCACTAATATATACTTCCACTTCCATGTTCATTTTTGTTATCACCTGAACCTGCAACCACAACGAGTGACACACGATGAGACATCATCATCTTTGCTTGTTTTAGATTGTAGCTCCACCTACAGTTCAATCTCATCGGTCTAAAATCAATTATGGGATGTTCTTGTATCTCTCACTGTTGTCTGATGCTTGATGATAAAGCACAATGAAACAAATGCATGTCCCGCAGGTGTACGTTTATCAACCGAGAGGATCATATACTGTTTTATCACTGCAAACGTGATCCTGGGTGCTGACATGCTCATATGATGTCATGCAGAACAGATTTCTGCACATTATAGCATCACTTGGCTGTGATTATATTGCACTTCTCTGAATAGTGAGTTAGAAATGTTTGACTTGGAAACATGCAAATGCATGAATAAAGCATAAACATCAAACACATTCTGGCTGAAGCTGCACAGCTTCATGCATTATTTTGCTTTCAGTGAGGAGAAAAAATCAGTTTCTGATCAATTCGTCAGGTTTATACGGACTTACCGGGTTGACGTCGATAAGCGTCTCGTGCTCGTCCTTGTTGGGATTCATCCCGAACACATCCTGGACGTATCTGTCATCAGCCTGGTAGAAGTGAGGGGAGGACATGATGATGGGCGCACCTGAGAGGAGACACACACGTGAGCGGGACGTCCCGATGTCTGCGGTGACAAATAGCATCAGACTCTCACTGACCTTCTTTGCAGACGCTGACGTTGAGGAGGCCGGAGCCGAGGCAGTTCCCGGCCGGCACACAGAAGCCAGTGTTATCCGGGTTAATCGTACGATTGGCGAACACCTCGCTGGGTGGGACAAAACGGAAACCGGGAACCCCTCGTACGCTCACGTCAGACTCGTACTCGGCATATATAGACCTGTCAACACAAACATGCATTAAACACACACGGATACCACTGAAAGATGCCTTTAATTAGGACTGCAGTAAAGCATTTGTGTTCCAGTTTGACCTACTTCTCAGCTTTAACAGCTTTGTTTGTGTGAACATACTTTCCCTGTAAAATAATTCTGGCTGAGGAATTGTGTCTTTTATAACATGGTTTTATGTTTGATAATCACGTCAGTGAACTGCTTGTTTAAAGGCCTGATTTAGACCTAATTAAACAAGCACAGAGAGCACATGACGAATCACATATACAGTACGTGACCTGATCAAATAAAAAAACACATATAAGTGCAACAGGTCACATGTTCAGACCCAATATGATCAATACTGAACCAACAGCAGCATTTATAAACTAAACCTTCAATCAGTGGCTCATTATTAATGCACAATACATATTGCAATATGTTTATACTTACATTCATGATTTGGCAACTGATTGTGAATATGCTAAAATATTATTTAAATAGTTGTTTTTCATTTATTAAGATTATACATACATCATATATTAGTATTTGTCAAATTATCATCACATACTGTACTGTTCAAGAGTTTGGGGTCGGCAAGATTCGTTAATGTTTCTGAAAGAAGTCAACAATGCTGCAGTTATTTGTTCAAAAACACAGTAAAATCTGAAAATATTATTAGAATTTTAAAAAGCTGATTCTATGTGAATATCCGATGAACTGTAATTTATTCCTGTGATTTTAAGCATCATTACTGCAGTCTTCAGTGTCACACAATCTTCAGAAATCATAATAATATACTGATTTATTGCTCAAGATGCATTTCTGATTATTATCAATGTTGAACACAGTTGTGTTGCACAATATTTTTGTGGAAAGGCATTCACAGATGAATAGACTGATTAAAAAACAGCATTTGTTTGAAATAGAGATCTTTTGTGACATTATAAAAGCATTTACGGTAATTTTTGATGAATGTAATAGTTTTGAGTGAGATTAATATCCGTTAGCGGCGTCTCACCTGCACAGATCAGAGGAGAATATATAGAGTTTCTCTGTTTTTGTGATGACTGGATGGAAAGATGCTCCGTCCGTGCCGTTGATCCTGTTACACCCTTCTGTGCTCCACCAGTTCAGTGTACTGACAAACAGAACAAATTACCCAGAATGAGCACATGCTCGTTCTGAATTCATTCATCAATCTTCTAGAGATAAAAGGCTTTTCTGCTGGTTTTACCTCTGTCCGTTCCACTCGTCTATACGAGCAAAGTCCTGATAATTCTGCTTCCCCGTGAAGAAAATATAATCCCCGTCATCGGTGCCATTTTTCTGAAACACAGTCAGTGACATGAGAATGAAATGCATGTAAACAAACACACTTAAAAGATGTGTGTATCACTGAGAAACACAAGTATCCAAACACGCTTAACAGATGTGTGTATCACTGAGAAACACGAGTATCCAAACACACTTAACAGATGTGTGTCACTGAGAAACACAAGTATCCAAACACGCTTAACAGATGTGTGTGTCACTGAGAAACACAAGTATCCAAACACGCTTAACAGATGTGTATCACTGAGAAACACAAGTATCCAAACACGCTTAACAGATGTGTATCACTGAGAAACACAAGTATCCAAACACACTTAACAGATGTGTATCACTGAGAAACACAAGTATCCAAACACACTTAACAGATGTGTGTGTCACTGAGAAACACAAGTATCCAAACACACTTAACAGATGTGTGTGTCACTGAGAAACACAAGTATCCAAACACGCTTAACAGATGTGTGTCACTGAGAAACACAAGTATCCAAACACGCTTAACAGATGTGTGTCACTGAGAAACACAAGTATCCAAACACACTTAACAGATGTGTGTGTCACTGAGAAACACATGTAAACAAACACATGTAACAGATGTGTGTGTCACTGAGAAACACAAGTATCCAAACACACTTAACAGACGTGTGTGTCACTGAGAAACACAAGTATCCAAACACACTTAACAGACGTGTGTGTCACTGAGAAACACGAGTATCCAAACACACTTAACAGATGTGTGTATCACTGAGAAACACAAGTATCCAAACACACTTAACAGATGTGTGTATCACTGAGAAACACAAGTATCCAAACACACTTAACAGATGTGTGTGTCACTGAGAAACACAAGTATCCAAACACGCTTAACAGATGTGTGTATCACTGAGAAACACAAGTATCCAAACACACTTAACAGATGTGTGTGTCACTGAGAAACACAAGTATCCAAACACACTTAACAGATGTGTGTCACTGAGAAACACAAGTATCTAAACACACTTAACAGATGTGTGTGTCACTGAGAAACACAAGTATCCAAACACACTTAACAGATGTGTGTCACTGAGAAACACAAGTATCTAAACACACTTAACAGATGTGTGTGTCACTGAGAAACACAAGTATCCAAACACGCTTAACAGATGTGTGTCACTGAGAAACACAAGTATCCAAACACGCTTAACAGATGTGTGTCACTGAGAAACACAAGTATCCAAACACACTTAACAGATGTGTGTGTCACTGAGAAACACATGTAAACAAACACATTTAACAGATGTGTGTGTCACTGAGAAACACAAGTATCCAAACACACGTAACAGATGTGTGTGTCACTGAGAAACACAAGTATCCAAACACACTTAACAGACGTGTGTGTCACTGAGAAACACAAGTATCCAAACACACTTAACAGACGTGTGTGTCACTGAGAAACACGAGTATCCAAACACACTTAACAGATGTGTGTGTCACTGAGAAACACAAGTATCCAAACACACGTAACAGATGTGTGTGTCACTGAGAAACACAAGTATCCAAACACACTTAACAGATGTGTGTGTCACTGAGAAACACAAGTATCCAAACACACGTAACAGATGTGTGTGTCACTGAGAAACACAAGTATCCAAACACACTTAACAGATGTGTGTGTCACTGAGAAACACAAGTATCCAAACACACTTAACAGATGTGTGTATCACTGAGAAACACAAGTATCCAAACACACTTAACAGATGTGTGTATCACTGAGAAACACAAGTATCCAAACACGCTTAACAGATGTGTATCACTGAGAAACACAAGTATCCAAACACGCTTAACAGATGTGTGTGTCACTGAGAAACACAAGTATCCAAACACACTTAACAGATGTGTGTATCACTGAGAAACACAAGTATCCAAACACACTTAACAGATGTGTGTGTCACTGAGAAACACAAGTATCCAAACACACTTAACAGATGTGTGTGTCACTGAGAAACACAAGTATCCAAACACGCTTAACAGATGTGTGTGTCACTGAGAAACACAAGTATCCAAACACGCTTAACAGATGTGTGTATCACTGAGAAACACAAGTATCCAAACACGCTTAACAGATGTGTGTGTCACTGAGAAACACAAGTATCCAAACACGCTTAACAGATGTGTGTATCACTGAGAAACACAAGTATCCAAACACACTTAACAGATGTGTGTATCACTGAGAAACACAAGTATCCAAACACACTTAACAGATGTGTGTATCACTGAGAAACACAAGTATCCAAACACACTTAACAGACGTGTGTGTCACTGAGAAACACGAGTATCCAAACACACTTAACAGACGTGTGTGTCAGTGAGAAACACAAGTATCCAAACACACTTAACAGATGTGTGTGTCACTGAGAAACACAAGTATCCAAACACACTTAACAGATGTGTGTATCACTGAGAAACACAAGTATCCAAACACACGTAACAGATGTGTGTGTCACTGAGAAACACAAGTATCCAAACACACTTAACAGATGTGTCACTGAGAAACACAAGTATCCAAACACACTTAACAGATGTGTGTGTCACTGAGAAACACAAGTATCCAAACACGCTTAACAGATGTGTGTATCACTGAGAAACACAAGTATCCAAACACACTTAACAGATGTGTGTGTCACTGAGAAACACAAGTGTCCAAACACGCTTAACAGATGTGTGTGTCACTGAGAAACACAAGTATCCAAACACACTTAACAGATGTGTGTCACTGAGAAACACAAGTATCCAAACACACTTAACAGATGTGTCACTGAGAAACACGAGTATCCAAACACACTTAACAGATGTGTGTGTCACTGAGAAACACAAGTATCCAAACACACTTAACAGATGTGTGTATCACTGAGAAACACAAGTATCCAAACACACTTAACAGATGTGTGTGTCACTGAGAAACACAAGTATCCAAACACACTTAACAGATGTGTGTATCACTGAGAAACACAAGTATCCAAACACACTTAACAGATGTGTGTGTCACTGAGAAACACAAGTATCCAAACACGCTTAACAGATGTGTATCACTGAGTATCAAGTTACATTGAAGTCTCTTTTGTTCAGCAAGGCTGCTTTCATTTGATCAAAAACACAGTTTATAGTATTCTTTCAGAAATCATAATAATATTCTGATTTGCTGCTCAAGAAACATTTCTGATTATTATCAATGTTGAAAACAGTTGTGCTGCTGAATATTTCTGTGAAAACTGATACACTTTATTTTTCAGGATTCACAGATGAACAGAAAGTTCAAGTTTAAATAGAAAGCATTTGTAACATTGTAAATGTCTTTAATGTCACATTTAATCAATTTAATGCATCCTTGATGAATGAAGGTCATTGCACACGTAGTCCGAAATGTCCGCATGCTTGTTTCCGTTTTTTCGTATTCGTCATCCTCTCCTATCAAAATGCATGCTACGGATGCAAAATCGCAAAAAAAATCAAACCTGATCAGATTTTTTTTCCACAGATGAAAGTTTCTGAGGCCGTGTGCAAACGTGATTGACACAATATGAGGTCGTATTCATTTTTTTACATGCGAAAATTTCAGACGAAAATGTCCAATGACCTTAAAACATGTTTTTTTCCTCAAGCTGAACCTAATAATCAGCCAAAGAGAGAGAGAGTAGTGACTGCTGCCACAAACCTCAAACCACAAGATTCGAGTCATTCTTGTCTAAAGCGCAAACACTGCACAACGACACACACACTGAACTTTATTATTTAGTGTTAGAGGTATAAAACTTGTACTAGTAATAGTGATGATTGACAGCAAACACCACGGCCACTAACCTTATAGAAAAGTCCGAAGTGGTCGTCCTTCTTGGTAAAAGCTTTGACTAGTTTAAGCAGCGGATCTTCGTAACCCCACAGCAGGTCCCCGACTCTGAACGTGCTGAATATGCCGATGCCATTCGCTTTCATCAAGTCAGAGATGATGCGTTTGACCGAGAAGGTATCTTTGAATTTCTCCATCACAGTCTGAAGTCAAAAACACACATACACAGTGCATTACCTAATCTCGGACAAACATTTTTTATTTTGATTTTAGAGTGAAACGTGACACGCTTTCACGAGATTCACACATTGAACACGTGGCATGCTTTCATCTCTCAGTGGTTTCAATCACTATCTCACCACAGCAGGGATGTTGACCGTTCGGACGATGTCGTCCTCAGATCCTCGGGACATGTTGGGCTCAAACACGTACGTCTTCGGATTGACAGCCTCCACTCTGGTGCCGTTGTCCAGAAATTTCACTTCCTCCTTCGGCCGATACTCCCTGAAAGAGGAAATGTGGCTCTTATTGACTTATTGAAAATAGCACTGTCATGGAGCTGAGCAATTTTAAAACAGCATCTACTAAATTAATAAAAAAACAACAGGTCATGTGATTCAAGATAAATAATTACTCAAATCTGAAGCGTTATGTGGTTTAAATGAACACAGAGCATCTGTTGTGTCGTCAAACTTGTGCAAGAGAAAACTGCAGCAAAAAGTAGTTTGATAAAGCTTTAAGTTTGAAGCAGTTTTAAAATCATTTTCAAGTTTGAATCAGTTTTAAAAGCAATTTTAGGTTTGGAGCAGTTTTAAAAGCTTGAAGTTTAAAGCGGTTTTAAAAGCAGTTTTAGGTTTGATGCGGTTTTAAACGCTTGAACTTTGAAAGCAGTTTTACGTTTAAACAGTTTTGAAAGCAGTTTTCAGTTTTAAAAGGTTGAAGCAGTTTTAAGTTTAAGCAGTTTTAAAAGCAGTTTCAGGTTTTAACAGCTTTCAGTTTGAAGCAGTTTTAAGTTTGAAGCCGTTTTAAGAGCAGTTTTAAGTTTGAAGCAGTGTTAAAAGCTTTACGCTTGAAGCAGTTTTAAGTGTGAAGCAGTTTTAAAAGCAGTTTGAAGCAGTGTTAAAAGCTTTAAGTCTGAAGCAGTTTCAAGTCTGAAGCAGTTTTAAAAGCAGTTTTAAAAGCCGTTTTAATAAGTGTTAAAAGCTTTATGTTTGAAGCCGTTTTAAGAGCAGTTTGAAGCAGTGTTAAAAGCTTTAAGTTTGAAGCAGTTTTAAAAGCAGTTTTAATAAGTGTTAAAAGCTTTATGTTTGAAGCAGTTTTAAGTCTGAAGCAGTTTTAAAAGCAGTTTTAAATTTGAAGCCGTTTTAAAAGCTGATAATTACTTTATCATGGAGCAGTTTTAAGTTCTACAAGCTTAAAGTTTGAAGCAATTTTAAAACAGTTTTAAATTTGCAGCAGTGTTAAAATCTTGAAATTAGAAGCTGTTTTAAAAGCTTGAAGTTAGAAGCAGTTTTGACTTTGAAGCAGTTTTATACTTGAAGCAATTTAAAAACTTGAAGTTTGAACCCATAACTAGTATGGTGGTGACCCATACTCAAAATGTGTGTGAATTTAGCCCATCCATGTGCCCACACACAGTATTGAACTGACATACACCCGGAGCATGGGCAGTCGATGCTGCGGCGCCGGGGAGCAGTCGGGGGTTCGGTGCCTTGCTCAAGGGTCTCTCCTCAGTCGAGGTATTGAAGGTGGAGAGAGCGCTGGTTATTCACTCCCCCCACCTACAATCCCTGCCGGTCCTGAGACTCGAACCTGCAACCTTCAGGTTACAAATCCGACTCTCTAACCATTAGGCCACAACTATTTTGAAATCTCAAAGTGTTAAGGTTTTAGTCTCAAACAGATTGCTTTGTGGTTGCTAGGGGTTTCCTTGTGGCTTCAGATAAACAAATACAGAAGCCCTGAAGTGTTACAAGGTTTTCAGGAACACAGAATATCTGATGTGTCATCAAGAGGAACTTGTGCAAGCTTGTGCGAGAGAAAGCTACAGCAAAAACAGTTTTTATGTTTGAAGCCATTCTAAAAACTTGAAGTCTAAAGCAGTTTTAAAAGCTTTACATTTGAAGACATTTTTAAAAGCAGTTTGAAGTTTGAAGTAGTTTTGAAAAGCAGTTTTAAATTTGAAGTAGTTTTGAAAAGCAGTTTTAAGTTTGAAGCCATTTTAAAAGCTTAAAGTCTAAAGCAGTTTTAAAAACTTTACCTGTGAAGCCATTTTTAAAAGCAGTTTTAAGTTTGAAGTAATTTTTAAAAGCAGTTTTAAGCCAGTTTAAAAGCTTGAAGTCTAAAGGAGTTTTAAAAGATTTACATTTGAAGCCACTTTTAAAAGCAGATTTAAGTAGTTTTTAAAAGCAGTTTTAAGTTTGAAGCCAGTTTAAAAGCTTGAAGTCTTTTAAAAGCTTTAAATTTTAAGTCATTTTTAAAAGCATTTTTAAGTTAAGTAGTTTTGAAAAGCAGTTTTAAATTTGAAGTAGTTTTGAAAAGCAGTTTTAAGTAGTTTTGAAAAGCAGTTTTAAGTTTGAAGCCATTTTAAAAGCTTGAAGTCTAAAGCAGTTTTAAAAGCTTTACATTTGAAGCCAGTTTTAAGTAGTTTTAAGTTTGAAGCCATTTTAAAAGCTTGAAGTCTAAAGCAGTTTTAAAAGCTTTACATTTGAAGCCATTTTTAAAAGCAGTTTTAAGTTTTAAGTAGTTTTGAAAAGCAGTTTTAAATTTGAAGTAGTTTTGAAAAGCAGTTTTAAGTTTGACGCCATTCTAAAAGCTTGAACTCTAAAGCAGTTTTAAAAGCTTTACATTTGAAGCCATTTTTAAAAGCAGTTTTAAGTTTGAAGTAGTTTTAAAAGCTTGAAGTCTAAAGCAGTTTTAAAAGCTTTACATTTGAAGCCATTTTTAAAAGCAGTTTGAAGTTTGAAGTAGTTTTAAAAGCTTGAAGTCTAAAGCAGTTTGAAGTTTGAAGTAATTTTTAAAAGCAGTTTTAAGTTTGAAGTAGTTTTTAAAAGCAGTTTTAAGTTCGAAGCATTTTGAAATCTCAAAGTGTTAAGGTTTTAAGTCTCTGACAGATTGCTATGTGGTTGCTAGAGTTTTCCTTGTGGCTTGAGATAAACAAACACAGAAGCCCTGAAGTGTTACAAGGTTTTCAGGAACACAGAATATCTGATGTTTCATCAAGAGGAACTTGTGCAAGAGAAAGCTTCAGCAAAAAACACAGTCATGTGCATCTCCTTCCCCGTCGTCACACATCAAGACGAGCACATGTTTTAGGGTCATCGCTGACCTGTACGTGTACGGGCCGATCTGCAGGACGACAGGTGTGTCTCCATCCAGAACCTCTGCAGGATTGGTCAGATTAAAGAAGTAAAACTGCATGTAAACCGGCGGCGGCGGGTTCTGAAACACCGAAAACGCCTCCGTCCCATTCTCCAGAACTACTTGCTGTAAGAGAAAGTCAATTGTGGGAAGTTATGTTTTACAAACTCATGGTTTCTAAAACTATTTAGGAAGAGAAACACATTAAAAAACACAAACTTCATAATATCATATATTTATATTTCATATCTTACTCAACCTGTACATGTATAAAAATCTGTGCAAATGAGAGTAAAAAAATAAGTGTTTTCTGGACATGGTATTATTAATAAACAAGTTATCTCATTGAAGAAGCTTATGGCATATGAATATTATATTACTTCAATAACATAGTATCAGTTGATAGCATCACATTCATATTTATAAAGCGGCTTAATTATGTCAATACTCTTTTAAACAATCTTTAATCTAAACTAAATCTAAAATACTACTACAACTACTAATAATGCTTGATTTATTTAATATTATAATGTGATATTACAAAAAGACATATTATAATACAAACTACACTACATATACGTCTGATTATTATTCATATTTAGTCATTTACCGGACACTTTTATGCAAAGCGACTTATAAATGAAGACAATCAAAACCAATAAAAGAGCATCATATAATGAAATCTGTAATCTAAAGTGTATGAATTAAATTTCAAAGTAATACTAGAAAACAATTTTTTAATTATCGTGAACATGTACCATGGCATTTCCATAAACCGAATGTAAATATCATGGTGAATATTATTGTTTCATAATATTACAATCATGGTATCATGATGGTTATATTATGCGAGCTGAAAATAATAATAATAATAATAATGATTTATATAATATTATGTTATACTAATCAAATAAATTACATTATAATACATACTATAATGTTACATATATTGATATTAATATAAAATATGATATATTATGATCTTTAAACTGCATTAATGGAATTTCAAATTGATTCTAGAAACAATATTTTGAATATGGCAACTCCATAATGTAAATAATACCATGGCAAATGAATACAGTGTATATTAAGGGTTCATTAAATTATGTAAGGATAATAATCATAATGATAGACATAATAATAATAGTATACAATGTACAAAGATATCATACGATAAACTATTAAATATCTCTTTTGCAAATCAACATGAGATTTCACTTTCTGAGCACAACACAAACTACACATGTACAATAATACACTGTATGGGTCAAAATTATCCATTTTTTCTTTTATGTAAAAAAATCATTAGGATATTAAGTAAAGATCATGTTCCATGGAGATATTTTGTACATTTCCTACCATAAATATATCAAAACTTATTTTTTTATTAGTAATATGCATTGCTAAGAACTTCATTTGGACAACTTTAAAGGCAATTTCTCAATATTTAGATGTTTTTGCACCCTCAGATTCCAGATTTTCCAAATATTGTCCTATCATAACAAACCATACATTAATACGCTTATTTATTCAGCTTTCAGATGATGCATAAATCTCAATTTCCTCAAATGTAGCCTCACGACTGGTTTTGTGTTCCAGAGACTCACATATGATATGATAAGCACATATGAAGACACACTGACCTCCTTTATTGTGTTGTTTATGAGCTTCTGAAAGACCTGCGTCAGAGCCATCGCGATCCCGGTGATTAACAGCAGAACGCAGAGGACCCCTGTACCGTAAACACAGCAGGACCGGAGCATGATGACCGGCTCGGTTCGGTTCGGCTCGGGCCTGACAGGGACGCACAAAGACACAGAGCAGCTGACCCAGACTCAGAGTGCTTACATGTGTCAGCAGCTCGAAATAAAACATCGAGTTTGTCACGAGACGCAACGCGTTCCTGCAGGGGGCGCTCGACGGCTCACTGAGACGATCCTTCATAGAAACACATTCAAAACTCACGGCGGGTTTTGTGTTATTAAAACTCGTGTGTACTCCGGAAAGTATAATCATTTTAAAAATATGAACACAAAAGATTTTTACATGACATGAAAAAGAAAATACGCGTTTTTATTCTGTACGAAAGACGTGCAAATACACGCTATAACCGCTGATGACAAACCCAATCAGCGCTGAGAAAAGTATCAGGTATCACGTGACAGCGCGGAAAGCGCGGGCAATAAATTACACTCGATTAATACATTTTAATTGACATTTAAATTGAAAATACACAGTAAATAAGTAAATTAGTTATTATTATGAATTATTACTGGTCCAGTTAACCCAATCGATTAGCGCCACGCCCATATTGAGAGACGTTTACAAACCTATCTCATTCTATTTCTAGCGAGTAATGAAATAACCGCCGCCCAACGCATGACTCATGAACTTCTAGAACACATGTGTTCCGTCTATTTGACCTGTGATCTGATTCTGAGAGAAGTACATGAGAATCCTCACTCGTTAGAGTCAACAGACCTCCACATTCACCTGAATTACTGTAACATAAATCAACAATTCCCACCATTTATTATTGCACTCCTGTCACTTATACATGTTTAGAGTGATTTAAAAAATCTGGAGGAGATAAATCAAATTTCGGTTTGTTTCCAGGCTGATATAATTCGAGTGGCGCAGCTAATGAGCAAAGAACATTTTGAGACGTCATATGAGTGACTGCGCATGCGCAGCTCGTCTGAGTGGAGCGGCTAGCGAGCATAGAGCACCTCGATGAGGTCACGTGACTCTGTGCGCACGCGCAGAGCAGCTGGCGCCGGTTGTCTGAGTGATTTTGAGTTTTCTGTGGGATGTTTATCAGGCGTGTCTGACTCTGAACGGATTCTTATGATCAGCTTTACTTTAATTTACCCTTTAATTACCGATCTGCAGTGGATTCATCCGGTGAGTTTCTGTTTCCGGTAAAGTCACCCGTGATGTAGGAAAGCGAAAGTTTAAACCGATTCAAAACATTCCCAAATCAGTTCGTCTTTATTCATCACACTCTCTGTCCTGATCATTAAAGACATCAAACTTATTGTGTAGATTAATAACATGTCTTTAAGGTCTATTTCCAGCAGAAGAACCTGAAACTCGTGTCAAACAAACACATGAACATAAAAGTGTTCAAGAACTGACCAACGCTAAACTAGGTCTTACTAATCTTACTAACTATTAAACCTAGGCTCATTATTAGACCCCAAAATATGATCATCACACTCTAAAATACTATTAAAACTAAATAATATAGATATGTGTAGAATAACAATTATAGTACTGTACTGGTAAGTGTAGTATTTATTTAATATCCTATTTATTTTAATCAATTTTTACATTTATTTCGATACGTTTGTTTAGATTAAGTTTATTTTTCCTGATACATGTTATTATTATTATTATTTTACATAGCTAGAACTGTCATGCAACTTGTACATTGGTTGACAATAATTTTTTATTATGACTTTTTTGTGCTATTTAATATTTTTTATTATGATTAATATTTCATAGCTAGAAATGTAGTGCAACTATTAGTCATACTTTAATTGTTTGAAAAATTTATTATTATAATTTTTCATAGCTAGAAATGTCGTGCAACTTTTATTCATACTTTCATTGGTTGAAAAATATATTATTTAATAATTTTTAATTATGAATTTTTTTTGTGCTATTTAATCTTTTTTATTATGACAAATATTTAATAGCTAGAAATGTCGTGCAACTTTTATCCATACTTTCTTCGATTGAAAAATATATTATTATTTAATAACTTTTTTATTATAACTATTTTTTTATTAGCTATAAATGTCGTGCAACTTTTATACATACTTTCTTCGATTGAAAAATATCTAATTATTTAATTATTTTTTTATTATAACAATTTTTTTATTAGCTATAAATGTCGTGCAACTTTTATACATACTTTCTTCGATTGAAAAATATATTATTATTTAATTATTTTTTATTATGATTTTTTGGTGCTATTTAATCTTTTTTATTATGACAAATATTTCATAGCTAGAAATGTCATGCAACTTTTATTCATACTTTCATTGGTTGAAAAATTTATTATTATTTAATAATTTTTGATTATGACTATTTTTCATAGTTAAAAACATCATGCAACTTGTACATTGTTTGACAATAATTTTTTATTATGAATATTTTTTTGTTGCTATTTCAATTTTTGATAGCTAGAAATGTCGTGCAACTTTTATACATACTTTCTTCGATTGAAAAATATATTATTATTTAAAAAAAAATTATGTCTATTTTTCATAGTTAAAAATGTCATGCAACTTGTACATTGGTTGACAATCATTTTCTATTATGACTAGTTTTGTGCTATTTAATCTTTTTTATTATGACTAATTTTTGATAGCTATAAAGGTGGTGCAGCTTTTATACATGCTGTGATTGGTCCATAGGCTTGAGCACCCGAATGATAAAACATGACACATGACTGTAAGTGTACGTGTTTCTGCAGAGCGCTACGAGTCCAGCGTCTGAAGAAGCTCTGATGTCTCCCGAGTGGCTCCTGCAGAGCTCCTTACACCCGGAGCCCGGCCCCGTCATCAAATACAGAGACAGACACTACAGCTCTGCATCAGAGGCGCTGGACGCGTACATCACGGACTTCCAGAGGACCACCAGCGGGAGACTTGAGCTGCCCAAAGAGACGACACGACCTCCTCCCAGAAACAGAGACGGTGAATCAGCACAGTCGATCGAGCTGAGGAATAACATGCATCACAAATTATATTAGTCAAATATTATTGAGACATTTCTAATAATATAGACATGTGTAGAATAAAATTAGGGAAATAACAATGATAGTACGGTACTGATAAGTGCATTATTTATTTAATATCTTATTTATTTTAATCAATGTTTACATTTATTTAGATTAAGTGTATTGTTTCTTGCTAAATCTTATTATTATTATTATTTTTCATAGTTAAAAGTGTCATGCAACTTGTACTTTGGTTGACAATTTTTTTTTTTGCTATTTCATCTTTTTTATTATTATTTTTCATAGCTATAAATGTCATGCAACTTTTATACATACTTTCATTGGTTGAAAAATATATTATTATTTAATTATTGCGAAATTATTATAGGTTCAATTATTATTTATAGACTTTAATTTTCATGCATCATTCTAACTTTAGCAATATCTGTAGCAATAGCCAATAATACATTGTATGGGTCAAAATTAGCAATTTTTCTTTTATGCAAAAAATCATTAGATATTAAGATCATGTTCCATGAAGATATTTAGTAAATTTCCTACCGTAAATATATCAAAACTTCATTTTTGATTAGTAATATGCATTGCTAAGAACAACTTTAAATATGATTTTCTCAATATTTAGATTTTTTTGCACCCTCAGATTCCAGATTTACAAATATTATCTGATCATAACAAACCATACATCAATGGAAATATTATTTATCCAGCTTTCAGATGTTTAAAACTCAACTCAAAATGGACCCTTATGACTGGTTTTGTGTTCCAGGGTCACATTTTATTACTTAAACATATTTTATTTAGTTAACTTTAATTCCTCCAGTTATTTTCCCCTATTTCAGTTCAAATGTATGTAATGCATCAGCCGTGCCCGTCCTCTTGATTTCATGCATAACATCCAGTGTTTTATTTGCTTTGCCGAGTGCAGTCCTGAAGATGAGTTTGACGGATGAAGAGCTGATCTTCCTGAACATTCCCGTCCGGAACAGAGACTCGGATCGGCTCAGTATGACCACGGATGACCTCCTGGCTCTCCCAAATGACGGCTCTCTCCCCGTGACCCGCACCTCGGCCCTCCTCTCCCGCTCCGGGGGCTTTCCGTTGGGATTGAGCTTCGACTCTAGCTCCCGGTCGCACTCCCGGCCCATTACGGTCCATAAACAGCGTCTCGTTCCAGCAGCGAGCAGGAAGCCCCTTCCTGTGGAGGATTTACTGTTGACCCGTTTACAGTCACACCGTCAAGCTCCTCCCCCTAACACCCCGCCAGCCAATCGGACGCTTCCACCCGACAGTCATCTCCCGCGCTGGATGACCAGCCAGAAATCAGAAATGGATTTTTCCGGGATGACCAGCGTTCCTGAGCTGAAGTACCCGGTGTGGCTGAGACAGTGTGAAGAACCTCTTCCTCCCAGAGTTCCTTCATGGGTCGGAGACCTGGAAGAGTCCAGTGGAGACGCTAGAGGTCAGCGAGGGGTCAGAGGTCACGCAGGAGAGCCGTATGGATCCCAGTCCACCGGTCAGAGCAGGCTGAGAGATCTGCGTTTACAAGAGAGAGAACCCGTTTCCAAAGGTTTGCCCGTTTAACAAACACCGCCCTCTCTTTTTCAGAGGAATATTTCAATATCCATACAGAGATGTATTTTTAAAGTATTATGGACTCACTTTCATGGTGTTATTTTAGTATCATTAATATACAACCATGGTATTAATATTTTGATATTTAATAACTTATCACTATTTTCCTATTTAATAATGAATATATGTATTTTAGTTTGTATCAGTTTTATTGTATTGGTTTTTAGTTTTAGCTGTGTGTTTTTATTGGCTTTGATAGTTTTGTATTTCAGGTTTAATAGTTTTAGTTCTGGTTTTAGTAATTTAATTTCCGTTAGTAATTTAGTTCTTCAACTTAAATTAAGAGAAAATGAAATTTCTTGCAAGAGACTGAAAAAATGCGTTTTAATATTTTATTTTATTTGAGTAGTTTATTAATGTTTTCTATTTAATATTATCATTAATAATAACATTAGTCATTTTTATGTATTTTTATATATTCCACTTTTCCATTCATATATAATTCAGTTTAGGTTTTAGGTGTGTTTTGATTGGTTTCAGTAGTTTTTTTTTTTTACATATTTTCATTTAGATTTAATTCAGTTTTAATCAGTTTAGTACTTAAATTAAATTAAAATGAGAAATGTTGTCTTGGCAACAAACATAAATAAGTTTTTATTTTCTTAAATAACTTTTTATTTTATTTCAGTAATGTATTAATATTTTTCTATTTAATAATAATATAAATCATATATTTAATATTTTTATATTTATTAATATGTTGATTTTTCCATTCAATTAAATTTCATAAAAAAATAACACAATAATATTAGTTTAGCTTTGTGTTTTTTTATTGGTTTCAGTAATTTTGTACTATTTGTTTTATGATTTGTATTTTATTTTTAGTAATTGTAGTACTTCAGATTAAACTACATGAACATTAGAAATGTTGCTGAAATGAATTGAATCCTAATAAAAGTTGAATATGTTTAGTGTATGTAAATGAATGCACATGTTTTGAATCCATGTCGTTCCAGACAGAACCCTCATTAGTCTCTCGTGCTTCTCTCTGTGCAGACGGTACGATCGGTTCTCTGATCTTCAGAGACGAGCAGGTGTTAAACTCTCTCTGTGAGCCGGAGCACAACGGTTCTGGAGATACGGAGGACGCTCTGGACGCGGACCGGTCCTGGGACAATCCACCGGTGACGTTGTGAGTGATGGACGATGATCATATCTTCACACTGAAACTCAAGAAACGTCTGTTATTTATTGGCAATTTTAAGAGCAATGCAAAGGTCTTGTACTTGATTCTCAGGGAATGAATGCAGTGTCAATGCTTGAATGTAAATATAAAACATGTCCTGTCTGTAGTAAGTCTCCAGTGCCAGTGGGTGGCGCTGATGAACCTCCAGGACCCGAGGAACGTCAGAGGAGCAAGGTACAGTATGTGACAGTCATTATGATGTCTTCTGTTGATTTAAACTCAATGCTCGTTCTGTCTCCAGTCTGCAGCCTCCGGTTCATCAGGACACAGCGGCAGAAAGCATCCGGGTCCGGTGGAGGCGCTCAAACACATGCTGTTCCGCCTGCAGGCCGTCGAGCAGAACATCAGCCAATCACAGGCCTCCGGTGACGCCCAAACCACTGCACGGCTGGAGAGAGACACACCGCAGCCGGTGAATGGAGAGCACGCTTGCTCCTGCTATAATGGACAAAGCTGTCCGTTTCATTGATTAATATGGGGATCTAGTTCGTCACATTGTGGACATGTTAGCAAGAACGGTGTAAGAATGACTTTATGTATCAGGCAATATACAAAACAAGAAAAGTATTAGCAATATTGTTATACGTTTTGTATAGAGATGTAATAGCAAACTATGGGAACCACAGTGTAAAAAAAGATCATTAATTCAGATTTTTTTCTTGCAATTCAAAAAAAATTACCCTTTTTTTGTGGTGGAACAGAATTCGGTTCAATTCAATACACTTTATTGAAATATGTCTTGGATTTACGAGATGTAAACTCAGAATTGTGAGAAAGTTCTTTCAATTCTCAATTTATATTTCGCAGTTATGGAGTTTTTATCTTGTCATTTTGAATTTTTTCAGCATTATGAGGGTAAAAAAGGCAGGATTATGAGGAAATAAGACTGAATTGTGAGAGAGAAAAGTCACAATTAACTGTTTTTTTTCATTTTGTGGCAGGATAAAAAAATAATAATAATTGTGAGATGTAAAATTTGAATTGTATAAAGTCAGAATTCTGAGTTTATTTCTAGAATCTGGAGTATTAGTAAAAAAAAAAAAAAATCTGAGTTTATTTTTTAGATCTTGTAATTATGAAGTTTCCCCTCAAAATTGCGAGAATTTTTTTTTTTTTCAAAGTTCAAACTCATAATTGTGAAATTATGCCACAATTACCATTTTTATTTATCCATTTATTTTATTTTGTGTGGTGGAAACAGGCTTCCATAGAGAACAGCAGAGAATATATTATTATTACTCCGATTTATTAATCTTTCCTCTGTGAAACACAAAATGAGATGTTTCGCAGAATGTTCACGAAATGTTTTGTTTCCTCAAAATGAAAGTTTTATTTTATACGTGTCCCTGGAGCACAAAACCAATCTTAAGTCGCTGGGGTGTATGTGTAGTAATAGCCAAAATACATTGTATGGGTCAAAATTATATATTTTTATTTTATGCCAAAAATCATTAGGATATTAAGATCATGTTCCATGAAGATATTTTGTACATTTCTTACCGTACATATGTCAAAACATAATTATTGATTAGTAATATGCATTGCTAAGACTTCATTTGAACAACTTTAAAGATGATTTTCTCAATATTTAGATTTTTTTGCACCCTCAGATTCCAGATTTACTAATATTGTCCGATCATAACAAACCATACATCAATAGAAAGATTATTTATTCATCTTTCAGATTATGCATAAATCCCAATTTCGAAAAAATTGACACTTAAGACTCCAGGGTCACATATAAATTGAAAAAAAAGAGGCAAAAGGACAAAATACACTCCAAAAAATGCTGGGTTGTTTCCACTCAACTTTTAAAAACTAAAAATGTATGTGAAACTTTAACCCAACAGCTGGGTTAATCCATATTTGACCTAAAGTTAGGTTGAAACAATCCAGCTTATTTTTAGCGTGTAACGTCATAAAATAATGAAAGTAGTTCCATACTACATGCATTTACATTTATACATTTAGCAGACGCTTTTATCCAAAGTGACTTACAGTGCATTCAGGCTACACATGTGTATTGTCAGTACATGTGTTCCCTGGGAATCGAACCCACAACCTTTGCGCTGCTAACACAATGCTCTACCACTGAGCCACAGGAACACGTGCAGTATATTCTTCTGAAGATGTCATACTATAAATATGCATACTTATAAATATGCATACTATAAAAATGCATACTTATAAATATGCATACTTATAAATATGCATACTATAAAAATGCATACTTATAAATATGCATACTTATAAATATGCATACTATAAAAATGCATACTTATAAATATGCATACTATAAAAATGCATATTTATACTTATGCATACTATAAAAATGCATACTTATAAATATGCATACTATAAAAATGCATATTTATACTTATGCATACTATAAAAATGCATACTTATAAATATGCATACTATAAACATGCTTTTTTTAAGGTTCCTCAGCAGCAAACAGAAGAAAGTGAGCTGGGACATGTGGAGTCATTACAGAGGTCAGTGGGATCAGCGTTGGTCTCGTATCATGAATTCAAGCGGGTTCAGTGTTGCTGATCTTATATCTGTTTCTCAGAGCTCTTCTTCACCTGGACAGACTGAAAACACTTGTGGAAGACATGAACGAGAGGAAGGCCAGAGCAGAGGATGATGGGGCAGATTGTACAGCTGCAGCTAATATCACCGACTGGACCAGAATCAATAAACGCTTGTGAATCAAAAATCACAAACCGTCGTTATTCTACAGGTGCATATGTTTCATTCATCAACCTGCTTAAAAAGCTGATTCTGCTTTAAAGGATCTTTAAAACCTCATGAAAGATAGCAAATGTAAATATACTATTGAGTAAAGTGCACATGCTTTTACCGGCAATTTCACGATCTAATCAGTCAATTTTGTCCAAAGTGTGTTTACATGCAAGGTCACGGACTAATGTCCAAGTTCATTTAATAATTTAGTTTTGCAATGTTGTCTTAATCACTGACTGGAACAATAATATATTGATTCTTAGCTAACTGGGGCTGATGTTCCATGTGCATTTATTTTACTTTATGCAAATTATTCAGAAGTTGTATGAAAATACATTTATGACATTTATAAATTCGTCTTGTATGCCTGAAAAGAAAAAACTCATACGGGTTTGGAAGCAGTGACAGAGAGATTAAATGATGACAGAATTATTATTTCCTTGCAATCATTCTTGTTCAAGCAAACATCTGACATTTATTTTAAGGTTAGTCTCATGAAAATGTGTATAAATAGTACGCCAAATAAAAACGAAAACTCGTGGTATTGATATGCACAAATGGACTTTGGCGTATATATTATACGAATGTGTTTGGCATGCATATGAAATGCAGTTTTCACCTACACATGATACCAAATTTGTTGGCGTGCACATGATAATCATCTACCCCACCCCAACCCTAATATACCCATCGTGTAGCATACACGCCAAAGTCCATTTGTGTGTATCAACACCATGAGTGCAGTTTTATTTGGTGTACTATTCATACACACTTTCATGAGATCGAGTGGGTATTTCACCAAGCAAAACAGTTTTCAGGGACATTAACGGTTAAGAAAGAAAGAGTTTTATTACCAGTATATTTACACACAGCCCTGGAGTTTCATGTCTTAGACCTGCCCGCTTTAGTTCACAACTGACTATAGTAAAATAATGTAGGCCTAATTAAAACCTCAGCATATAAGTCTGCAATAGTGCACTGTTCTAGTTCAATGTATTTTTCTAGAGCAATTTGTACCCTAATGTATGTGCCTGCGGTTAAAATGTTTTTCAGAAATAATCTTTTGTTTTGCTTAACTCATTTATGAACAATAATTAAAAAAATAATGTCATACAAAAATAGTCAATAGACAAATATGGACTAACCCAACTTTGGGACAAATATGGACTAACCCAACTTTGGGACAAATATGGACTAACCCAACAACTTTTGGGACAAATATGGACTAACCCAACTTTGGGACAAATATGAACTAACCCAACTTTGGGACAAATATAAACTAACCCAACTTTGGGACAAATATAAACTAACCCAACTTTGGGACAAATATGGACTAACCCAACTTTTGTGACAAATATGGACTAACCCAACTTTGGGACAAATATGGACTAACACAACTTTGAGACAAATATGGACTAACACAACTTTTGGGACAAATATGGACTAACACAACTTTTGGGACAAATATGGACTAACCCAACACAACTTTGGGACAAATATGGACTAACCCAACCCTAACCCAACTTTGGGACAAATATGGACTAACCCAACAACTTTGGGACAAATCTGGACTAACCCAACTTTGGGACAAATATAAACTAACTAACCAACTTTGGGACAAATATGGACTAACCCAACTTTTTATGGGACAAATATGGACTAACCCAACTTTTGGGACAAATATGGACTAACCCAACTTTGGGACAAATATGGACTAACCCCCTACTTTGGGACAAATTGGACTAACCCAACTTGGGACAAATATGGACTAACCCAACTTTTGAGACAAATATGGACTAACCCAACTTTTGGGACAAATATGGACTAACCCAACTTTTGGGTTAAAAAATGTATGTGAAACGTTTACCCAACAGCTGGGTTAGTCCATATTTGACCCAAAGTTAGGTTGAGACAACCCAGCTTATTTTAAGAGTGTAACATCATAAAATAATGAAAGTAGTTGCATACTTCATGCAGCATATTCCTCTGAAGATGTCATACTAAGCTGATGTTTGGTGTTATTGCTTTTTTTAAGGTTCCTCAGCAGCAAACAGAAGAAAGTGAGCTGGGACATGTGGAGTCATTACAGAGGTCAGTGGGATCAGCGTTGGTCTCGTATCATGAATTCAAGCGGGTTCAGTGTTGCTGATCTTATATCTGTTTCTCAGAGCTCTTCTTCACCTGGACAGACTGAAAACACTTGTGGAAGACATGAACGAGAGGAAGGCCAGAGCAGAGGATGATGGGGCAGATTGTACAGCTGCAGCTAATATCACCGACTGGACCAGAATCAATAAACGCTTGTGAATCAAAAATCACAAACCGTCGTTATTCTACAGGTGCATATGTTTCATTCATCAACCTGCTTAAAAAGCTGATTCTGCTTTAAAGGATCTTTAAAACCTCATGAAAGATAGCAAATGTAAATACACTATTGAGTAAAGTGCACATGCTTTTACCGGCAATGATCTAATCAGTCAATTTTGTCCAAAGTGTGTTTACATGCAAGGTCACGGACTAATGTCCAAGTTCATTTAATAATTTAGTTTTGCAATGTTGTCTTAATCACTGACTGGAACAATAATATATTGATTCTTAGCTAACTGGGGCTGATGTTCCATGTGCATTTATTTTACTTTATGCAAATTATTCAGAAGTTGTATGAAAATACATTTATGACATTTATAAATTCGTCTTGTATGCCTGAAAAGAAAAAACTCATACGGGTTTGGAAGCAGTGACAGAGAGATTAAATGATGACAGAATTATTATTTCCTTGCAATCATTCTTGTTCAAGCAAACATCTGACATTTATTTTAAGGTTAGTCTCATGAAAATGTGTATAAATAGTACGCCAAATAAAAACGAAAACTCGTGGTATTGATATGCACAAATGGACTTTGGCGTATATATTATACGAATGTGTTTGGCATGCATATGAAATGCAGTTTTCACCTACACATGATACCAAATTTGTTGGCGTGCACATGATAATCATCTACCCCACAACCCTAATATACCCATCGTGTAGCATACACGCCAAAGTCCATTTGTGTGTATCAACACCATGAGTGCAGTTTTATTTGGTGTACTATTCATACACACTTTCATGAGATCGAGTGGGTATTTCACCAAGCAAAACAGTTTTCAGGGACATTAACGGTTAAGAAAGAAAGAGTTTTATTACCAGTATATTTACACACAGCCCTGGAGTTTCATGTCTTAGACCTGCCCGCTTTAGTTCACAACTGACTATAGTAAAATAATGTAGGCCTAATTAAAACCTCAGCATATAAGTCTGCAATAGTGCACTGTTCTAGTTCAATGTATTTTTCTAGAGCAATTTGTACCCTAATGTATGTGCCTGCGGTTAAAATGTTTTTCAGAAATAATCTTTTGTTTTGCTTAACTCATTTATGAACAATAATTAAAAAAATAATGTCATACAAAAATAGTCAATAGACAAATATGGACTAACCCAACTTTGGGACAAATATGGACTAACCCAACTTTGGGACAAATATGGACTAACCCAACTTTTGGGACAAATATGGACTAACCCAACTTTGGGACAAATATGAACTAACCCAACTTTGGGACAAATATAAACTAACCCAACTTTGGGACAAATATGGACTAACCCAACTTTTGTGACAAATATGGACTAACCCAACTTTGGGACAAATATGGACTAACACAACTTTGAGACAAATATGGACTAACACAACTTTTGGGACAAATATGGACTAACACAACTTTTGGGACAAATATGGACTAACCCAACTTTGGGACAAATATGGACTAACCCTAACCCAACTTTGGGACAAATATGGACTAACCCAACTTTGGGACAAATCTGGACTAACCCAACTTTGGGACAAATATAAACTAACCCAACTTTGGGACAAATATGGACTAACCCAACTTTTGGGACAAATATGGACTAACCCAACTTTTGGGACAAATATGGACTAACCCAACTTTGGGACAAATATGGACTAACCCAACTTTGGGACAAATATGGACTAACCCAACTTTTGAGACAAATATGGACTAACCCAACTTTTGGGACAAATATGGACTAACCCAACTTTGGGACAAATATGGACTAACCCAACTTTGGGACAAATATGGACTAACCCAACTTTGGGACAAATATGGACTAACCCAACTTTGGGACAAATATGGACTAACTCAACTTTTGGGACAAATATGGACTTACCCAACTTTTGGGTTAAAAAATGTATGTGAAACGTTTACCCAACAGCTGGGTTAGTCCATATTTGACCCAAAGTTAGGTTGAGACAACCCAGCTTATTTTAAGAGTGTAACGTCATAAAATAATGAAAGTAGTTGCATACTTCATGCAGCATATTCCTCTGAAGATGTCATACTAAGCTGATGTTTGGTGTTATTGCTTTTTTTAAGGTTCCTCAGCAGCAAACAGAAGAAAGTGAGCTGGGACATGGGGAGTCATTACAGAGGTCAGTGGGATCAGCGTTGGTCTCGTATCATGAATTCAAGCGGGTTCAGTGTTGCTGATCTTATATCTGTTTCTCAGAGCTCTTCTTCACCTGGACAGACTGAAAACACTTGTGGAAGACATGAACGAGAGGAAGGCCAGAGCAGAGGATGATGGGGCAGATTGTACAGCTGCAGCTAATATCACCGACTGGACCAGAATCAATAAACGCTTGTGAATCAAAAATCACAAACCGTCGTTATTCTACAGGTGCATATGTTTCATTCATCAATCTGCTTAAAAAGCTGATTCTGCTTTAAAGGATCTTTAAAACCTCATGAAAGATAGCAAATGTAAATACACTATTGAGTAAAGTGCACATGCTTTTACCGGCAATGATCTAATCAGTCAATTTTGTCCAAAGTGTGTTTACATGCAAGGTCACGGACTAATGTCCAAGTTCATTTAATAATTTAGTTTTGCAATGTTGTCTTAATCACTGACTGGAACAATAATATATTGATTCTTAGCTAACTGGGGCTGATGTTCCATGTGCATTTATTTTACTTTATGCAAATTATTCAGAAGTTGTATGAAAATACATTTATGACATTTATAAATTCGTCTTGTATGCCTGAAAAGAAAAAACTCATACGGGTTTGGAAGCAGTGACAGAGAGATTAAATGATGACAGAATTATTATTTCCTTGCAATCATTCTTGTTCAAGCAAACATCTGACATTTATTTTAAGGTTAGTCTCATGAAAATGTGTATAAATAGTACGCCAAATAAAAACGAAAACTCGTGGTATTGATATGCACAAATGGACTTTGGCGTATATATTATACGAATGTGTTTGGCATGCATATGAAATGCAGTTTTCACCTACACATGATACCAAATTTGTTGGCGTGCACATGATAATCATCTACCCCACAACCCTAATATACCCATCGTGTAGCATACACGCCAAAGTCCATTTGTGTGTATCAACACCATGAGTGCAGTTTTATTTGGTGTACTATTCATACACACTTTCATGAGATCGAGTGGGTATTTCACCAAGCAAAACAGTTTTCAGGGACATTAACGGTTAAGAAAGAAATAGTTTTATTACCAGTATATTTACACACAGCCCTGGAGTTTCATGTCTTAGACCTGCCCGCTTTAGTTCACAACTGACTATAGTAAAATAATGTAGGCCTAATTAAAACCTCAGCATATAAGTCTGCAATAGTGCACTGTTCTAGTTCAATGTATTTTTCTAGAGCAATTTGTACCGTAATGTATGTGCCTGCGGTTAAAATGTTTTCAGAAATAATCTTTTGTTTTGCTTAACTCATTTATGAACAATAATTTAAAAAAATAATGTCATACAAAAATAGTCAATAGACAAATATGGACTAACCCAACTTTGGGACAAATATGGACTAACCCAACTTTGGGACAAATATGGACTAACCCAACTTTTGGGACAAATATGGACTAACCCAACTTTGGGACAAATATGGACTAACCCAACTTTGGGACAAATATAAACTAACCCAACTTTGGAACAAATATGGACTAACCCAACTTTGGAACAAATATGGACTAACCCAACTTTGGAACAAATATGGACTAACCCAACTTTGGGACAAATATAACTTTGGGACAAATATGGACTAACCCAACTTTTGGGACAAATATGGACTAACCCAACTTTGGGACAAATATGGACTAACCCAACTTTTGGGACAAATATGGACTAACCCAACTTTGGGACAAATATGGACTAACCCAACTTTGGGACAAATATAAACTAACCCAACTTTTGGACAAATATGGACTAACCCAACTTTTGAGACAAATATGGACTAACCCAACTTTGGGACAAATATGGACTAACCCAACTTTGGGACAAATATAAACTAACCCAACTTTGTGAAAAATACGGACTAACCCAACTTTGGAAAAAATATGGACTAACCCAACTTTGGAACAAATATGGACTAACCCAACTTTGGGACAAATATGGACTAACCCAACTTTTGGGACAAATATGGACTAACCCAACTTTTGGGACAAATATGGACTAACCCAACTTTGGGACAAATATGGACTAACCCAACTTTGGAACAAATATGGACTAACCCAACTTTGGAACAAATATGGACTAACCCAACTTTGGAACAAATATGGACTAACCCAACTTTGGGACAAATATAAACTAACCCAACTTTGGAACAAATATGGACTAACCCAACTTTGGGACAAATATGGACTAACCCAACTTTTGGGACAAATATGGACTAACCCAACTTTGGGACAAATATGGACTAACCCAACTTTTGGGACAAATATGGACTGTATATTTACACAGCCCTGGAGTTTCATGTCTTAGACCTGCCCGCTTTAGTTCACGACTGACAATAATAAAATAATGTAGGCCTAATCAAAACCTCAGCATATAAGGCTGCAATAGTGCACTGTTCTAGTTCAATGTATTTTTCTAGAGCAATTTGTACCCTAATGTATGTGCCTGCGGTTCAAATGTTTTCAGAAATAATCTTTTGTTTTGCTTAACTCATTTATGAACAATAATTAAAAAAATTATGTCATACAAAAATAGTCATTGGCCTGAGTAAATTGTAGAATTGTGACTGCACAAGTAGTGTAGTAATTTAGGAGGTGGAAATACTGTGAAATGACATACAAATGGCATAACAACTGAAGGTCTGTGAAACTTCAGTTTATTTGTTAAACATTGGCACTTTAATTTTTTAACTCAAATTGTATAAGCGTTGATGAAGTGGGAGCAGCCAGCAGAGGATTTAGTTTGCTCTTAAAGTCTTTCTCAAATGTCTACATTCACAAACAAAACAATGATTTTTGCAAAAAGAGTGATTCGTTATGAACTGAGATTTTGTAATTGATATGATCTGGCGGTCTGTGAATACCAGACTCACTGCGTTCAGCTTTTGAATGATGCTTCTTTGATCCCTTAAATACAGGACAGTTATATATTATAGGGACCGTTTGCAGTCCTATCACAAGCTGCACTCTGTGAATAATATTTGTTTAAATGAATGTACAGATATGTTATCTACAAGTGTGCAAACTCAAGATAAGAAGATATTTTGGTGGATCAGTGTGTGTGTTCGTTTACATACAGGTTGTTGATGTGTTCATCTGTGCTCCTGGCTGCTGATTGGCTAGAACCAGATGTCACAATAGTGATAAACTGTATAAATGCATCCTGAAGCAGCTGTGAAAGAATCAGACAGATTCTGCTGACAGACCCCAAACAGTTCAGCAAGGTTTCCGGCTCTGGATTTACAGAAACTGTTCATTTACAAACCAAACAGAATAATTTTTTAATCAGTGTTTTAATTCATCAGTCCAGTGCTGCAGCAATGCATCACTTTATTTCCATCATGTTTATAGTCGTTACTGGGCTGCAGGTGAGCGTCGAGTCCTCAGTAATACGTCCTGAGCGAAGCATCGACAGACATTACATCTCAGAGCTGGCCGTGTCTAACGGAGGGAGATGGGGGTCGTGGGGTCAGAGGGAGATGTGTCCGAGTGGAACGTACGCCGCAGGGTTCAGTCTCAGGGTAAGATAAGAACTGAATTAATCACAGTAGTATGGGATTTGTTTAATAATGCTTAAAAGTGTAAGATGGTGGTTGAAGGTTCAAATCCTTAAAACAAATCAACTCTGGGGGATTGATTTAAATCCCAGGTATTTCTAAGAAAACTGCACCTGCAAGTTTCTGACTGCTTTGATTCATACAAAAGAAAGTTGAATGTTTCTATAGATCGGGTTAGTCCAGGGATTCCCAGCCCTGTTCCTGAAGATACACCAATAGTGAACGTTTTTGATTCAACTGATCACATCTTTAGTAGACATCCATAATAGCCTGTACCATGACGGTAGATTAACAAATTCAGAGTTATATAAGTTTTGAGTTGACAAAACCAAACCACTCCAATCCGGCTTTGTCGGTACCATGAAGCTGATCATCAACTTTCTCTGTCAACCCAGACTTGATCCTGAGTTTGTGGAGCGCGTGCACATGAATGTGTGACATCATCGGCGAACAGCCAATCACAACACAGAGCAAGTGTGACTCACTTCTCGCGAGAGAGCCAGCGAGATCCAAAACTTGACCTCTCCATGAAAGAGGACAAATAAAGGAAATGATCTTGCTCTGAAGTTACTTTATATAGTTGATAATATATAGTGATAAAGACTCGAACATATAAGGTCACATGTTAGTCGTGGAGTGTAAGTTACTACGGCAATGAACGCCGCTAAAAGCCAAGCTGCTTTCATGGTACCAGAAACTCAGGATTGGTGCAAACTAAACTGAAACTCTCCTGGCTAACCTGCTAATCCAGCTTCATGGTACCGGCCCCAGGAACACTAGAGGTTGGAGTTAAGATTACTCCTTTTCTCTTTCTAGTATGTCTTGTTGTTGTTGTCTTGTTTTTAAGGTGGAAGATCCTATTGATGGGGATGACAGCGCACTCAACGGGATTCGCCTTCACTGCGTCGATGCGTCTAAAGCCTCATCCAAATTGTATCGTGACTACGCCTCGGTTCAGTCGGATGTAGGCAGGTAATGAGCTCAGTCCAAAGAGCACTAATGCAGCAGGTTTTAAAGGAGTCCTATTATGCCCTTTTACAAAGTCTTGATTTTGTTTTGGGGGTGTACTAGAACATGCTCTCATGCTTGGTGTTTAGAAAAGTGCATTCTTTTTCATATAGTTGACATTATTACAATACCTTTCTCCCCAGCCTGACACAAAAAGCTCGATTAGTTCCGGGTTTGATGAAGGCCCGCCTTTTCTAAAAAACTAAATGTATTGTGATTGGTTAGCTGTCCCGGTGCGTTGTGATTGGTGGACAGCTTAGATGGCGTTTCAGTATTGCGTTTTTGTTGTTGTTGTTATTGTTTTTTGGGCTAGATTCCGATTTAGATAGGATGGCAACAACAGCTTAAAAATAACTGCATTTACTTGTTACAGATAAGTGCAACATATGTATTATGTTTATTGTTCTTTAATTCTAATATTATAACATGAATTGCAGTGAAACTGTTATACAGTAGAATTTATTTATACCATAGTCCAGGCTTCTTCTTCTAAGCGTTTGCATTGCATGCCCAGCCACAGAACAGCATCTTGTTCAGCCAGGTGTAGAGCCTCGAGTCCGCCGTTGAAATGAGTCTGACATTCGTTGACAATGTGCTGCATGGTTTCTGGTTCCCCACCGCTGCAGTACGGATTGGTGGCTTGGCTCCACCGGACAAGGTTGACTGCACATCGACCGTGTCCCGTCCGGAATCGGTTCAGCATTGATCAGTCGTCGAGAATGGAGAATGCGTAGAGAGGACAAACCATGGCTCAGCTACGAGGGAGTGGTTCACAACTTCAGTCGCTGCCCACTCATCACTCCATGCCGAATTGGCTGTCATGTCCTCTGGTGGTGGGTCCAGCCAGACAGGTTTTCTCGATGACAGGCGGGCTGCTGGATACAGTTTGATGTCTGTGTTGAGTAGCAACTTGTCATTCGCTTGGACTTTAGTCAGCAGCTTGGCAGTGGCCTCCTGTCGTCGGAGATGTGGTGGTGGTTTGTTGCTGAGAACTAGTAGCCATGGTAGAGGAGTAGAACTCGTCCAGTGATTGTGCGCATAGACGTGTTCCCAGTGTTCCCCACAGACACTCAATGGGGGCATATATAAGCAGATTAATTCTCTGCCAGCGGGAGGCACTGTTGTTGTGGTAGAGAGTAAGGTTTCCCCGATAACGCTGTACACAAAGCAGAGCTCCGATCACAAATGCTGCTTTTTCAGACATTTCATGCAAAATCCATAATTTTCTGAAAACAGCTGGTTTCCATCAGAAATACAGTGATATAAAACACCAGTGCTGGGTTTCGATTTTGAAACGTCCGGCGCTCTTCCAAGTGTTCTCCCCACCTGCCAACCAATCAAATTTCAGTAGGCGGGATTATCTTTGTGATGTCACAAATACCGGAAAACAACGCTGTAGTCCAAACAAGCCATTCGTTGTAGTTCTTAAAAAGGGATTTTTTTAAAACAAAATATCTCTCTTTGGAGTGGACTTTGAGATTTGTAACTTTGTAGATCGTTTTATGCCCAAACATACACACTACACACTGACTAACATCCAAAAAGGGAAAACGCACAATAGGACCCCTTTAAGAAGTGTTACATTAAGAGCCAGAGGCTGTTTTTTCATAACTTAGACAAATCAATTTTCTTAAGAGATAAATGATTGGTTTGATCAATAAAACTGTGTTTATTTCTTCAGCTGGGGTCGGTGGACGGATATCAAATGGTGTCCTTCTGGATTCTTGAAATCTTTTCAGCTGAGAGTCGAACGATCTCAAGGAAAGGGTGACGATACGGCCGCAAACAACATCATGTGAGTTTGAGCTGTGATAAAAGTTTACAAATTGCTCGTAAATCACTCATTATGCTTAACTATCATCCCCAAATCTTACTGGAACTGATTGCAGGGCTTCAGACTGAGACTAAAATGTTCACATTTGCATCTAAAAATATTAATTTGTGAGTAATTATGAATGAAATTTAGTTCCCATGACATCTACAGTGCATAATGGATTAAAATGCTAATAAACGCATGAAAATATGAGAAACATGACAGTATGACTGAAAAGTTAAAGTGTTTAAAATAATGAAAATAAAATATTTATTCTGTGGCACCTACATTTCTTTTTTGGGTGCAAGTCAAAAAGCAAGTTCCAAGAGCTTGGTTAGCATTGACAACATTTTATTGATTGACTGATTTTATGTTGTCTCACCCAAACGTGTTCCAGGTTCAGATGCAGTCAAGGGGAGTTACAGGGTGACGGCACAGTCTGGGGCGACTGGGGCAGCTGGAGTCAAACATGTGATGGAAAAGGGATCTGTGGAATCAAGACACTGGTAGAACATCCACAAGGACGAGGAGACGACACCGCTCTCAATGACGCGCGCATGTTCTGCTGCGCTTAAGGTGACGTGAACGTAACACACTCGGATCACAGAGCAACACTGTTTGGAAGATCTGGCTTTCTGAGTTTGTCTTTTCTTTCAGGTGTTCGAGGACGGCACGAAGATCAGATGGATCATAATTCATCAGCATACTGTTATGAGCTCATCATGTGATATAAAAGCCTGAGATGTGATCAGGAGCCGTAGCAGAGGCCGACTGTACATCTCACTTATTGTGTCGTATAGTTCATGCATTTCACCATCCTGCACTCATGAATTATGTCCCAACATCTATTAAAATATTCATTTGAAATGACCGTGTTTGTGTGATTAATGTGCTGCTTCGTTGACTTGATTGAAATCATGAACAATTGAATATTTCTTTCTCATGTCTGACTAATCAAAGTGAAGTGTTTGTGAAGAACATGCACATTTCCACCCTGTTAAAAATGAATATACTTAATATATTTGAAATGCATTTATTCCGTGCTAAGTATACTTCAAATACATTCTTATTCATGTAATAAAATACTCTTCAATTGTATTTTTACTAGTATAATAAAAGTCTAAATTGTAACAACTAATTTTGTACTAATTGTGCAGAAGATACACTGAAGTTAAATATGTAACAACTACGAGTGAGAAAGCATTTTTTTGTACTTTTAATTGTGCAGAAGACGTCCAACTAAAGATACACTGAAGTATATGTGTGCTAAATCCAAATATATATATATGGACCTGACTGTATTAGTCTTAGTTTGAAGAAATGTGCACGAGTGAGAAAGCATAGCATGAGAAGAGTCTTTGTAATCATTAAATGATTTCTGTGAACCCATTAAATATCATATAAAAAGTGCATTAAAAACCAAACGGTGCAATAAATACCCTTTGAGTGAAAGTTTATCATATGTCCATATCAGTGATAAAAGCTGATAAAACATTCCACACGATCCACACGAGTCCATCGAGAACCAGGAGAACTTCAGAGTGTGCTGTGCGTGAACTCGTGCGTGTGTGGTGGCGTGTGCTCGTGTGTGCGCGTGCGTGCGTGCGTGTGTGTGTGTGTGTGTCTCGTGTGTGTGTGCGGTGTGTGTGTGTGCGTGTGGTGTGTGTGTGTGTGCTGTGTGTGTGTGTGTGTGTGCGTGCGTGCGTGTCTCGTGTGTGCGTGTGTGCGTGCGTGCGTGTGTGTGTGTGTGTGCGTGTGAGTGTGTGCGTGTGTGTGTGCGCGTGTGTGTGTGTGTGTGTGTGTAGTGGTAAGTGTGTAGAGTTTAGAGCTTGATTAATCCCCTTGGGGCAGAGGGTTGATCCCGCTTCAATGTTAGGGTTGAAGCGCTTCACTTTTATAAACTGCCCTAGAGTAGCCTAAAACTTTCGCCACTGAGGGAACTTTTTCTGTAAAACTATCAGCCTCAGAGTACTTTATTTTTATTTTTTCCGATGTGCTGGAAACTGGCTCCGTAACTTAAGTTAACCGTGTATAAATAATGCTGGAAACTGTGCGTGGAACAGAGTTAACAAGTTGGCTGTGTATAAATACACATATTGTGCTTGTAAGGTGATTAGTTGACAAGTCCACCTGAGGCCAGACTGATTGATTATCTGATCGTGCTCCTCTCGAACCTTGTTAATACAACTTCATTGGATAAACTGTGTATAAATGCATCCTGAAGCAGCTGTGAAAGAATCAGGCAGATTCTGTTGACAGACCCCAAACAGTTGAGCAAGGTTTCCGGCTCTGGATTTACAGAAACTGTTCATTTACAAACCAAACAGAATTTGTTTCAGTATCTTGATCCATCAGATCAGTGCTGCAGCAATGCATCACTTTATTTCCATGATGGTTATAGTCGTTACTGGGCTGCAGGTGAGCGTCGAGTCCTCAGTAATACGTCCCGAGCGAAGCATCGACAGACGTTACATCTCAGAGCTGGCCGTGCCGAACGGAGGGCGATGGGGGTCGTGGGGTCAGAGGGAGATGTGTCCAACCGGAACGTACGCCGCAGGGTTCAGTCTCAGGGTAAGATAAGAATTGAATTAATTACAGTAGTAAGTACTAGTCTAATAATGCTTAAAAGTGTAAGATGGTGACTGAGGCTTGAAGGTTCAAATCCTTAGAAAATATCCTTCGAGTTGCTGTTAGTGATTAAATCCCAGGTATTTCTAAAGAAACCGCACCTGCTCAAGTTTTTACTGCTTTGCTTAACACTAAAGAAACATGACGTTGATGGTACTATACAGTAGACAACATTTCTGAAGTGGATCAAAAAAAGTTCACTAGAATTTTCCAGAGACGAGAATGCATTTTGGTTTTCAGGACCACTTTTAAAGGTTGAGATCCACTTCAAATGTTGGCTAGTATATATTGGGTTAGTCCAGGGATTCCCAGCCCTGTTCCTGAAGATACACCAACAGTAAGTGTTTTTAATTGAACCGATCACATCTTAAACACACAAAATGTGTGGTGCTGGTGTACCTCCAGGAACACCGAGTGTTGTAGTTAAGATTACTCCTTTTCTTTCTAATGTCGTTGTGTTTTTAAGGTGGAAGATCCTATTGACGGAGATGACACGGCACTCAACGGGATTCGCCTTCACTGCGTCGACGCCTCAATCTCGCATCATGACTACACCTCGGTTCAGTCAGATGTAGGCAGGTAATGAGCTCAGTCCAAACGAGTAATGTAGCAGGTCTGCAGTTATTAAGAATTGTTCAAATCCGAGGCGGTTTATTCATAAGCTAGACAAATTAAAAAATTGATTTCACTATAATAATGATTGGTTTGATCAACTTTGTCTCTTCTTCTTCAGCTGGGGTCGGTGGACGGATATCAAATGGTGTGCTTCTGGATTCTTGAGAGCTTTTCAGCTGAGAGTCGAATCTTCTCAAGGAGATGGTGATGATACGGCCGCAAACAACATCATGTGAGTTTGAGCTGTGCTAAAAATCCTTTAATGTAATTTGGTGCTCTAAATGACCGGTCTTTTACAAATTGCTTGTAAATCACTCATTATGCTTAACTATCATCCTCAAATCTTACCGGAACTGATTGCAGGGCTCCCTGAGACTGAGAGGTGCTAAAAATAAATATCTTAGAGTAATATTTAGTGCAAAGGTACTATATAAATATACGCATTATGATCTAAAAATCCGACACCAAATCAAATGTTTGTCATCACATTTGTTGACGTTATAAGCAAAACTATGCACATCCAAAGTTTTGGTGGGAAAAAACGCCAGTAAAAACGCTGACGGCGCACCTGCTGAAAGCAGATCTGGTATTGTGAATACTATATACCTTGATAAAAGCTTTAGCAATTATTGTAACATGAATATGAGTCGCATGCCTAGCTCCCACTTTAAGTGAACCTTAGTTCCAAGGACATCTACAGTACAAGATGGATTAAAATGCTGATAAAGACGAGACCTAAACGCGTGACTGGAATGTTAGTGTTAAAAAAAAATTATAAAAATAAAACCTTTTATTCTGTGGCACCTACTTTTTGTGCGCACAAGTCAAATAGCAAGTTCCAAGAGATTGGTTTGCCGTGTTTTGTTAGTATTGATTGACACACATTTGATTATGATGTTGTCTTCCAGGTTCAGATGCAGTGAAGGGGAGTTACAGGGTGACGGCACAAACTGGGGCAGTTGGGGCGGCTGGAGTCAAGCATGTGATGGGAAAGGGATCTGTGGTATCAAGACACTGGTAGAAGAGCCAAGAGCAAGGACGAGGAGACGACACCGCTCTCAATGACGTGCACATGTTCTGCTGCGCTTAAGGTGACGTGAACACAATAAAACACTCGGATCGCAGAGCAACACTGTTTGGAAGATCTGGCTTGTCTGAGTTTGTCTTTTCTTTCAGGTGTTCGAGGACGACACGAAGACCAGATGGATCATAATTCATCAGCATACTGTTATGAGTTCACGTTAATCATGTGATATAAAAGCCTGAGATGTGATCAGGAGCTCAACACCGAGCCGAGGACGACTGTACATCTCACTTATTGTGTCATTTCACCATCCTGAACTCATGAATTATGCCCAAACATCTATTAAAATATTAATTTATCTTGAAATGGCATTAGTTTTTGTGTCATTAATGTGCTGCTTCGTTGACTTGATTGAAATCAATAACAATTGAGTTTCTTCGCATATCAGTTGCTACTTGTATTAATTTTTCTGACTAATCAAATGAAGTGCTTTGTGAAGAACAGGCACACTTCCACACTATTAAAAAATAAATCTACTTCAATGTATTTGAGATACATTTATTTCATGCCAAGTATACTTCAATTACACTTTTATTTATGTACTTGCTAAAATACTCTGCTATTGTGATTTTTAGTATACTAATCTGCTATAAAAGTCTAAATTGGAACTAATTTTGTACTTGATACACTTTAATTGTGCTGAATACTAAAGATACACTGAAGTGGAACTATTGCAAGTATACTTTAAATATTTTGCATTTAAAGAGCAATATTATTCAAAGATCACACAATCCTCATCAAAAGTGACAACTCGTAGTTGAAATGATTTCTGTGAACACATCAAAATAAAAAATGCATTCAGAATTTCCCAAAAGGTCCAAGAAATAGGAGTTCTTCATGGTGTCCAATCAGCTGATAACAACATCCCATAATCCACACGACACCACTCCAGTCCATCAGAGAACTTCTGGAGAAGACAAAAGCTGAAACAAATCAAATACGAGTCCATAACACGTCCTCCAGTGAAAAAGTGTTCTGGTCTGAATCAGGAGAGAAATCTGGCCAGATCAAAACAGCTCTAAAAAATATATTCGGATGGATTTTGATGTGAGAGACGACAGGAGATGCACTTTTTCACTGGAGGAAACGTCTCGGGTTACTCGCGTAACCCTTGTTCTCTGAATAGGGAACGAGACGCTGCGTTGCTTTACCTTTGGGAACGCCCTCTGCGTGACCGTCCTGCGTGAACCCATGAATCCCCAATGTCACGCCAATGGCGCGACGCCGTCCTGACGCAATGACGCAATGTCAGTCGTCAGGCGAACGCGCCATCCACTACTGGCGAACGCGCCATTGCTCTGCCGAAAAGAACCCTGTCGGCAGCGTGAGGAGCTTGGCAGCAAACGCAGCGTCTCGTTCCCTATTCAGAGAACAAGGGTTACGCGAGTAACCCGAGACGTTCTCTTTCATAGGTAACTCTACGCTGCGTAGCTTTACGCTTTGGGAACGATATACCAAACACGCCAAGCTGAAAAACGCTGCCTATCTGGCCCAATAATGAACCAACAACATACGGTCAGTTCAAACAAACAAGATCTGAGAACCCGGAGCCGTATCAACGTCAAGGTTGTAAAACCTGACAAAGGTGTGCGGAGAAGACCATCCTGCCGCAACACAAATATCCTCCAGGGGTACCCCTCTAAAAAGAGCTTGAGAGGAGGCTACGCCCCTAGTAGAATGCGCCCGAAGACTAAGAGGTGAAGGAAGGTTCCGCACCTCGTAAGCCAGCGAAATGGCATCTCTCACCCAGTGAGAAATTCTCTGCTTTGACGTGGCAAGCCCGCGGCGACCAGCACCAAAACAGATCAATAACTGGGGAGATTTTCTCCAAACCTTGGAGCGATCCACATACAGCTTCAATGCCCTGACCGGGCAGAGCAAGTGGAGTCTCTCATCCTCACTTGAAGCAAAGGGAGGGGGATGGAAAGAGTGAAGAGTGGACCACTTGAGAACGGAACGACGTGGACAAGACCTTGGGAATGTAACCCGGCCTAGGCCGCAGGGTAACTTTGACTAGACCCGGGGCAAAGTCCATACACGTCTCACTGACAGAAAAAGCGCCTGCAGATCTCCGACTCTCTTCAGTGACGTAAGCGCCAGCAAAAGAACAACCTTAAGAGTCAGTATCCGATCCGAAGCTGACTCTAAGGGCTCAAAAGGGGCCGTCACTAGTCCTTCGAGGACGACTGACAAGTTCCAAGAAGGAACTGCCGTGGGGCGAACAGGCCTAAGGCGTCTGGCCCCACGCATGAAAGCGGAGACCATCCGATGCCTCCCCAAGGGGATCTCATCCAGCTCTCTCCGAGCTGCTATGGCCGCTACATAAACCCTAAGGGTGGTAGCAGCCACCCCGCTGTCAGCCTTTCTTGCAAAAACTCCAGCACTGGACCAACAGGGCAGTTAACTGGGTCGATTGCACGAGTCATACACCAGGATTCAAAGACGCCCCACTTGGAAGAGTACAGCTTCCTAGTAGGGGGGCCTCTGGCACTGGCTATGGTTTCCTGAACTTCGGCAGGCAAACCATCAATCACAGCCCTTGGCCCTGTATGGGCCATACCCACAACTTCCAGAGCTCCGGCTGAGGATGCCAGATCTTGCCCTGAAGCTGGGACAGTAAGTCCCGCCTGATCGGAATCTCCCAAGGAGGTCGATACAAGAGGGGAGTTAGCTCCGAGAACCAGGTCTGGGAGGGCCAGAATGGGGCTATGAGAAGGAGACGGGCACCACTCACCTTCACCCTGCATAGTACTGCCGGAATCAGCTTTATTGGCGGAAACGCGTACAGACTGACATTCGGCCATGGGTGGGCGAACGCATCTATGCCTAGAGTCGTCGGGAAACTCAGGGAGAACCAGAGCGGGCACTGGGATGACTCTTGAGAAGCAAAGAGGTCCACTTCCGCTTTGCCAAACAGATCCCAGATCTGGGATACCGTCTGACGGTTCAACATCCATTCCCCCGGCTTGAGCTTCTGTCTCGACAGAAAATCGGCCGCCAGGTTCAGTACTCCCGGAACGTGAACCGCCCTCAAAGAGAGGAACTTGTCTTGGGACCAAAGGAGAAGATGGCGCGCAAGCCTGTCCAGGGTGCGCGACTTCGAACCTCCTTGGCGGTTTATGTGGGACACAACCGCCATATTGTCCGTCCTGACTATAATATGATGCCCCCCGAGAACGGGGAGAAAATACTTCAAAGCCAGGAAGACAGCCCTGAGTTCCAAGCAGTTTATATGCCAAAAGAGGAACTCTTCCTTCCACTCTCCACTCGCCGGCCTTCCTTCGAAGACCGCACCCCAGCCTGTCATTGATGCGTCCGTCGTGATCATATGGCGACGGTGGATCGCACCCATTCTCACCCCGCTCTGGAGAAAGACGGGGTCTCGCCACATTAACAGGTGTCGACAGCAACTGCGCGACACTCTGATAAGGCGAGTAGCTGGTACAGTGGGGTGTAACCTCAGCTCCTTCATCCACCAAAAGGAATGGCCTCATGTGAAGCAGCCCTAGGGGCAACAACAGGGGAGGCTGCTGCCATAAGGCCCAACAGCCTGCGGCAGGTACCTACAGAGACATGATGGCCTAGCTTGAAGCGGGCCAAACATGCTGTAAAAACTGGTATCCGGGCAGGAGCCAAACGGGCCTGCATCCGAACGGAATCCAAACGAACCCCGAGAAATACGGTTCGTTGAGATGGGAGGAGCACACTCTTCTTGGCGTTCATCCTGAGGCCAAGAGAATGGATGTGGCCGAGAACGATATCCCTGTGACGACTCACTAGCTCCCTGGAGTGAGCCAGAATGAGCCAGTCGTCCAGATAGTTCAGTACACGGATGCCCTGGAGCCTCAAAGGGGCCAGTGCAGCATCCATGCATTTGGTAAATGTCCTCGGGGCCAAAGCCAGGCCGAAGGGCAGGACCTTGTATTGGTAAGCCTTCCCTCCAAAGGCGAACCGAAGGAATCTCCTGTGTCTTTGAACGACCTGGATGTGAAAATACGCATCCTTCAGGTCGATGGTGACAAACCAGTCTCCCTCCTGGACCTGAGACATGATAGTCCTCATCGTCAGCATCTTGAACTTCCCTTTGTAGAGGGAAAGATTCAAACGCCGTAGATCCAGAATAGGCCTCAAGCCGCCGTCCCTCTTTGGAACGAGGAAGTAGCGGCTGAAGAAACCTTGTTTGACTTCCGACTGCGGTACTTCCTCTATTGCTCCTTTCTGCAGGAGGGAGGAAAGTTCCTGTTGTAGAACAGAAGCCTTGGAGGCGCTGTTTACTACTGTCAGGTGAACCCCGTCGAAACGGAGGGGATTTCTCCAAAACTGAAGAGTGTAACCGGTTCGAATTGTGCGGAGAACCCACAGCGATACCCCGGGTAAACGCTCCCATTCGTGAAGGAAGCGTGACAGAGGGATCAGAGTGTCGTGCAAGGGAAGACATACCTGAGATTGGGTGTCGAGAAAGCCTGGAAGCAGCGGCACCCTCCACCGTGAAGGAGAGCCCTCGGCGTCCTTGCTCGGGATGGCGGAGAGAGAAGTGCTGGGCTGACGGGTGGCCGGCACGGGTTCCGTACACTGCAGGAGAGAAACAGCTGTGTCTCCTAACATGCGGCTCGCCGGCGGCGAGTGGATGCTGCAAAGGGGGAAAGACGAACGCGTCCCCCAACTGCCAGCCCGAGTGAAAATGAGGGTGAATTGGATCTGCACACCAAGCCTCGAAGGGTGGTTGTGACAGATTTAAGTGAGGAGAGCGCGTTCGGGGCGGGCGGGCAGAAACGCTTTCGCGGTCTGGCCTCGCCCCGTAACGGTGAAACGACTCTCCTCATTCCGACCCGGAGGTCAGGAACGACCCGGGTTAGCCGAAGCGGCAGGCTTGTTGGGCCGCTTCATGTTAACCCGCTTGCGTGGTTGCTGGCGGGAAGAAGACCGGCCGCGGGCTCCCCAAACCGTAGTGGGGGGAAGGCGCGTGGCCTGGGCTCCGCCGCTAGGGGGCTCCCTCCTGGGGGGCGGCTGCTCCCTAGACACAGAGGAGGAGGGAGTTGAAAAGTCCCTTGCTCTCCTCGGCATGAATTGCTTGAGAGCAGCCGACTGAGTTTTGGCTGAGCGGAACTTGTCCACTACAGCGCTAACAGCTTCCCCGAACAACCCAGATTGTGAGATGGGTGCGTCCATTAAAAACACCTTTTCCTTCTCCCGAATCTCGGTCAGGTTGAGCCACAGATGGCGTTCTGCGGCCACCGAAGCCGCCATAGAGCGCCCCACGGCACGTGCGGTGTGTTTTGGTGGCTCTCAGACCCAAGTCAGTGGCTCTTCGTAGCTCCTTCACGGCTTCAGGAGTCAAGCCGGTCCCTTCGTCCATTTCCTTCAGGACGTCCGCCTGGTAGGCCTGAAGGATGGCCATTGTGTGAAGGGCCATACCTGCCTGACCGGCCGCGATGTAGGACTTCCCGATAAGAGAGGAAGTGGTCCTACATGGCTTGGAAGGAAGGAGGGGGCGGGACTTCCAAGAAGGAGCCAAAGAAGGTGAAAGATGTGAGGCCAAAGTATCCTCAATCACCGGCATGGCGGTGTAACCCTGCTCCACAGAACCCACAAGGTTGGTGAAGTCAGCGGCTGCCGCGTTAGTAAGGCGAGAGGAAAAAGGCTGCTTCCAGGAACTGGAGATCTCACGATGCAGATCGCTGAAAAATGGCAGCTTCCTCCTTTCAAGCTTGGAATGCGCGCCGATGAGGAAGCGATCGTCGAGCTTCGAAGCTCGAGACTCGCGGGGCTCATCGGGCCAATCCAGCGCAAGCTTTTCGGTGGCGCGCGAAAGCACGTCCACAAGCTCAGAGTAGGCCGCTGAAGGCCGCGCCTCCTGGCCGCTAGGCGGGAGCGCATCTGCAAAAGCAGACCCGAAATCCTCGGAGTCGGAGGCTGCCGTGTGCAGAATATCATCTAGCCCGAAAGAAACGAAATCACGTGCTTTCGGGCTAGGAAACTGAAAATCAGGCAAAAATTCAACCGGCGAATTCGCACGTGCTCGCTCGGGAGAGGGAGGGAGAGAAAAGGCGAGGCCTGTCTGCTCACTCTCCATCTCCTCGAGCTCGACATCCGAACCCCAGCTCGCGGCTCTACGAGAGGCCGCGGCCTCACGAGAGGCCGCGATCTCACGAGGAGGCGCGGAGGTGCTCGATGCGCGCCGTGAAAATTTGGAGGATTCACGTTCATAATCCTCAAGCCGAGAGCGGAGGGTTATGAGACGGAAATCGTTGCAAATTTTGCAGTTAGAGGTCCCATAAACCGCCTCACGTGCATGCGAAAAACCCAAGCACAAAATACACTTACTGTGTGGGTCTTCGCGAGAGATGAAACGCGCGCACGGCGGAATACAGCGACGAAACTCCATGGCACTTCACCGCGAGGAGAAACAAAGTTCCACTGAGGCAGTCGCCGAAGTGCAAATGGATAATCGCAAGGGTAGTAGATGGGTAGGAAATCGCAACAACGAAGGGCGATATGACCGCTTCGTGAAGGCAGAGAAATCTGAGGAGTGGATGGCGCGTTCGCCAGTATGACCTGACGACGTCATTGCGTCAGAGACGGCGTCGCGCCATCAGCCAATGAATTGGCGTGATTCTATATGGGTTCAGGACTCGGTCACGCAGAGGGCGTTCCCAAAGCGTAAAGCTACGCAGCGTAGAGTTACCTATGAAAGAGAACGTTAATATGGATTATGGACTAAAAACATCTCAATGCTGGATTTGTTTCAGCTTTTGTCTTCTCCAGATGTTAACTGATGGACTGTGGATTATTGTGATGTTTTTATCAGACTATCATTCTGACGGCACCCATTCACTTACATTGCTGAGACACTGATGCAATGCTACGTGAGATTAATTTTTGATGAAGTAATAATTTAAAGGAATCTGCTTTACAGTATATTTGTCTTTAAATCCTCGTGAAAGGTAAGCAAACAAGAAAAGCTGTTTCAAAGAGCAATGAGCAGCATTTGACCCGATCAGTCAGTGTTGGTCTAAAGTGTGTTTATTGCTTTGCATCATTTAGTTTTGCATTATCTTCTTGAGTGATAATATGGATGAATACCGATTCTTTCTTTACGTGTAGGGAAATGGTCAAGATTAAATTTTTGGATTTAAATTTTGTTCCAGGGCCAACAATATATGCTGACCCAGGAACACATCGAACTCAGTAAAACCAGGACACGTGTGTGTGTGTGTGTGGTGTGTGTGGTGTGTGTGTGGTGTGTGTGGTGTGTGTGTGTGTGTGGTGTGTGTGTGTGTGTGGTGTGTGTGTGCGTGTGCGCGTGTAATACAGTTAAGATGGCACTTTAGTATAGTTTAGAGCTTTATTAATCCCCTTGGGGCAATGTTAGGGTTGAACTCTTCACTTCACCATCCCTAGAGTACGGTTTATAAACTGAGGGGACAAATTGCAAAACTATCACCACAGATCGATTTTTATTGTAAGTTTTTTCTGCTATGAGTTCCCAGGCTCTGTACTTAAGAACCGAACCGAATGCTGGAAACTGTCGTGGAACAGAGTTAAGTTGGCTGTGTATATATACACATATTGTGCTTGTTAAGGTGATTAGTTGACAAGCTCCACCTGAGCCAGACTGATTGATTATCTGATCGTGCTCCTCCCGAATCTTGTTAATACAACTTCATTGGATAAACTGTGTATAAATGCATCCTGAAGCAGCTGTGAAAGAATCAGGCAGATTCTGTTGACAGACCCCAAACAGTTGAGCAAGGTTTCCGGCTCTGGATTTACAGAAACTGTTAATTTATAAACCAAACAGAATTGTTTTCAGTATCTTGATCCGTCAGACCAGTGCTGCAGCAATGCATCACTTTATTTCCATGATGGTTATAGTCGTTACTGGGCTGCAGGTGAGCGTCGAGTCCTCAGTAATACGTCCTGAGCGAAGCATCGACAGATGTTACATCTCAGAGCTGGCCGTGCCGAACGGAGGGAGATGGGGGTCGTGGGGTCGGAGGGAGATGTGTCCAACCGGAACGTACGCCGCAGGGTTCAGTCTCAGGGTAAGATAAGAATTGAATTAATTACAGTAGTAAGTACTAGTTTAATAATGCTTAAAAGTGTAAGCTGGTGACTGAGGCTTGAAGGTTCAAATCCTTAGAAAATATCCTTACGAGTTGCTGTTAGTGATTAAATCCCAGGTATTTCTAAAGAAACCGCACCTGCTCAAGTTTTGACTGCTTTGCTTAACACTAAAGAAACATGACGTTGATGGTACTATACAGTAGACAACATTTCTGAAGTGGATCAAAAAAAGTTCACTAGAATTTTCCAGAGACGAGAATGCATTTTGGTTTCAGGACCACTTTTAAAGGTTGAGATCCACTTCAAATGTTGGCTAGTATATATTGGGTTAGTCCAGGGATTCCCAGCCCTGTTCCTGAAGATACACCAACAGTAAGTGTTTTTAATTGAACCGATCACATCTTAAACACACAAAATGTGTGGTGCTGGTGTACCTCCAGGAACACCGAGTGTTGTAGTTAAGATTACTCCTTTTCTTTCTAATGTCGTTGTGTTTTTAAGGTGGAAGATCCTATTGACGGAGATGACACGGCACTCAACGGGATTCGCCTTCACTGCGTCGACGCCTCAATCTCGCATCATGACTACACCTCGGTTCAGTCAGATGTAGGCAGGTAATGAGCTCAGTCCAAACGAGTAATGTAGCAGGTCTGCAGTTATTAAGAATTGTTAAAATCCGAGGCGGTTTATTCATAAGCTAGACAAATTGATTTCACTATAATAATGATTGGTTTGATCAACTTTGTCTCTTCTTCTTCAGCTGGGGTCGGTGGACGGATATCAAATGGTGTGCTTCTGGATTCTTGAGAGCTTTTCAGCTGAGAGTCGAATCTTCTCAAGGAGATGGTGATGATACGGCCGCAAACAACATCATGTGAGTTTGAGCTGTGCTAAAAATCCTTTAATGTAATTTGGTGCTCTAAATGACCGGTCTTTTACAAATTGCTTGTAAATCACTCATTATGCTTAACTATCATCCTCAAATCTTACCGGAACTGATTGCAGGGCTCCAGACTGAGACTAAAAATCTTAGAGTAATATTTAGTGCGGTACTATATAAATATACGCATTATGATCTAAAAATCCTACTTGTTTTGTCATCACATTTGTTGACGTTATAAGCAGACTATGCACATCCAAAGTTTTGGTGGGAAAAACGCCAGCGCTGACGGCGCACCTGCTGAAAGCAGATCCGGTACTGGTAGTGTGAATACTATATACCTTGATAAAAGCTTTAGCAATTATTGTAACATGAATATGAGTCGCATGCCTAGCTCCCACTTTAAGTGAACCTTAGTTCCAAGGACATCTACAGTACAAGATGGATTAAAATGCTGATAAAGACGAGACCTAAACGCGTGACTGGAATGTTAGTGTTAAAAAAAAATTATAAAAATAAAACCTTTTATTCTGTGGCACCTACTTTTTGTGCACAAGTCAAATAGCAAGTTCCAAGAGATTGGTTTGCCGTGTTTTGTTAGTATTGATTGAAACACATTTGATTATAATGTTGTCTTCCAGGTTCAGATGCAGTGAAGGGGAGTTACAGGGTGACGGCACAAACTGGGGCAGTTGGGGCGGCTGGAGTCAAGCATGTGATGGGAAAGGGATCTGTGGTATCAAGACACTGGTAGAAGAGCCACAAGGACGAGGAGACGACACCGCTCTCAATGACGTGCGCATGTTCTGCTGCGCTTAAGGTGACGTGAACACAATAAAACACTCGGATCGCAGAGCAACACTGTTTGGAAGATCTGGCTTGTCTGAGTTTGTCTTTTCTTTCAGGTGTTCGAGGACGACACGAAGACCAGATGGATCATAATTCATCAGCATACTGTTATGAGTTCACGTTAATCATGTGATATAAAAGCCTGAGATGTGATCAGGAGCTCAACACCGAGCCGAGGACGACTGTACATCTCACTTATTGTGTCATTTCACCATCCTGAACTCATGAATTATGCCCAAACATCTATTAAAATATTAATTTATCTTGAAATTACATTAGTGTTTGTGTCATTAATGTGCTGCTTCGTTGACTTGATTGAAATCAATAACAATTGAGTTTCTTCGCATATCAGTTGCTACTTGTATTAATTTTTCTGACTAATCAAAGTGAAATGCTTTGTGAAGAACATGGCACATTTCCACCCTGTTAAAAATTAAATCTACTTCAATGTATTTGAGATTGCATTTATTCCATGCAAAGTATACTTCAAATTACACTTCTTATTCATGTACTTGCTAAAATACTCAGCAATTGTGATATTTTAGTATACTAAACTGGTATAATTAAAGTATGCTAAATTGGAACAACTAATTTTGTACTTTATGCATTTTAATTGTGCAGAAGTAGATGATAAAGATATACTGAAGTGGAACTATTTGATTGTGCTAAGTATCCACTTTAACATATATATGGACCTGACTGTATTTAAAGAGCAATATTAGTTTTAAAGAAATGTGCACAAGTGAGAAAGCAATCCTCAGCATGAGAAGAGTCTTTGCAACAACTCGTAATTGAAATGATTTCTGTGAACCCATTAAATATCATAAATAAAAAGTGCATTCAAAATTTCCCCAAACGGTGCCAAGAAATACCCTTTGAAAGGAGTTTTTCATGGTGTCCAACCAGCTGATAACAACATCCCATAATCCACACGACACCACTCCAGTCCATCAGAGAACTTCTGGAGAAGACAAAAGCCGAAACAAATCCATCATTAAGACATTTGCCATTAAAATATGAGTCCATAATCCATAATAACACGTGCCTCCAGTGAAAAAGTGTTCTGGTCTGAATCAGGAGAGAAATCTGGCCAGATCAAAACAGCTCTAAACTAATATTCGGATGGATTTTGATGTGAGAGACGACAGGAGATGCACTTTTTCACTGGAGGAAACGTTAATATGGATTATGGACTAAAAACCCTTGTCTCAATGGGAACGAGACGCTGGATTTGTTTCAGCTTTTGGGAACGCCCTCTTCTGCAGATCCTGTTAACCCATGATGGACTGTGGATTATTGTGATGGCGCGACGCCGTTTTTACGCAATCAGACTCGTCATCATTCTGGCGACGGCACCCATTCACTTACATTTCTCTGCTGAAAAGACCCTGTCGGCACTGAGGAGCTGGCAATACTACATGAGGTCAATTTCCCTTTCAGATGAAGTATTCAAGGGTTACGCGAGTAACCCGAGGAATCTGCTTTACAGTATACGCTGCGTAGCTTTACGTCTTTGGGAAATATACCAAACACGCCAAGCTGAAAAACGGTATCTGGCCCAATAATGCAAACAAGAAAAGCTGTCAGTTCAAAGAGCAATGAGCAGCATTTGAGAACCCGAGCCGTCAGTCAGTGTTGGTAAAACTAAAGTGTGTTTATTGCTTTGGAGAAGACATCATTTAGTTTTGCCGCAACACAAATATCTCCAGGGGTCCCCTTAAAAAGAGTGAGAGGAGGCTACGCCCCTATAGAATGGCCCGAAGACTGAGGTGAAGGAAGGTACCGATTCTTTCTTTACGTGTAGGGAAATGGTCAAGATTAAATTTTTGGAAGCCCGCGGCGACCAGCACCAAAACAGATTTAACTGGGGATTTTGTTCCAAACCTTGGGCCAACAATATATGCTGACCCAGGAAGTGGAGTCACATCGAACTCAGAAGCAAAGGGAGGGGGATAAAAGTGAAGAGTGACCAGGACACGTGTGTGTGTGTGTGGTGTGTGTGGTGTGTGTGTGTGACCCGGGGCAAAGTCCATACACGTGTGACAGAAAAAGCCTGGTGTGTGTGTGTGACGTGCGCCAGCAAAAGAACAACCTAATACAGTTATGATGGCACTTAAGGGCTAGGGGCCGTCAGTCCTTCGAGGACGACTGGAAAGTAACGAATTACATTTACCTCGCGTTGGCCCCACTGTAAAGCGGAGACCATCCGATGCCTCCCCAGGGGATATCCAGCTTTTTCCGAGCTGTGTACTTGTACTTTTTAAACCCTAAGTAAGCCACCCCGCTTCAGCCTTTTTAATCCAGCACTGTAAACAGGGCAGTTTACTTTTACTTAAGTATACACCAGGATTCAAAGACGCCCCACTTGTGTGAAGTATTGTACTTCGCGGGGGCTCTGGCACTGGCTATTTTCCTGAACTTCGGCAACACATCACAGCCCTCGTTACTGAGTAAAGGGTGAGCCCATGGGTGGGCGAAAAATCGCTCTATGCCTAGTGGAAACAACTGCAGTAAATAAAGGGCACTGAACTCTTGAAGAAAGAGGTCTGGCGCTTTGCCAAAATCACAAGAAAGATGCAGATACCGTCTGACGGACAAGACCATTCCCCCGGCTTAATGGTGCAGACCCAGCTGAAAACCCGCCAGGTTCACCCCGTCGTATTCTGCTCAAAGAAGTTGAACTCGAAGGAAAGATGGCGCGCAAGTGAGGGTGCGCGACCCCTCCTTGGTGGTTTATGTGGGACCAACCGCCATATTCATGCTGACTATTATGAAGTGTAAGCTGTGTTTTGCCTCGGGAGAAAATACCGAACAGCCCTAGCAGCTTATATGCCAATATAGGAACTCTTCCTTCCACATCGCCCTTCCTTCGCAAACACCCCAGCCTGTAGAGATAAGGTAACGTTAAATACTTACGGTGGATCACCCATTCTCACCCCGCACTGGTGGTTAAAACGGGGTTCGCCAAGCTTAAAGGTTTTGCACAAATGAGCCACTCTGAAAAGACAGTGGTGCAGGGTGTGCGATATCATCTGCGATAAAAGGAATGGCCTCATAAGCAGCCCTAGGGGCATTGTTGTTTTAACGGGGATGTGCGATAAGGCCCAACAGCCTTGGCATTATCAGAGACATATGGCCTTTGCCAAAATGCTGTAACTAATCCGGGCAAAAACGGGCCTCACCGAACGGAATCTAAACAGTGTGCCGTGAAATCTAGTAATGTTAGATGGGAGGAGACTAATCCGCGTGCATCTGGAGAGAATGGATGTGGCCGAGAACGATTTCTTGACGACTCACTGCTCCCTGTGAGCCAGAATGAGCCAGTCAGTAGTTCTACACGTGCCCTAAAAGGGGCCAGTGCGTTTAGAATGTCCTCGGGGCCAAGCAGGCCGAAAATGTATATATTTATATAATTTAATATAGTAAGTCAACATCACATGAAGAATGCCGTTTTTCGACCTATGTGAAAAAATCACCATGATTACATAACCAGTCTCCCTCCTGCCTGAGACATAGTTTTCAGCATCTTGAACTTTTTGTAGAGGGAACAGTTCAAACGCCGTAACAATAGGCCTCAGCCGCCGTTCTTTGGAACGAGGAAGTAGCGGCTAAGAGACGTTTTAGTGGTGGTATTCCTCTATGCTCCTTTCTGCAGGAGGGAGGAAAGTTCCTGTATAACAGAAGCCTTGGAGGCCTGTTTTTGCTCTAACCCCGTCGAAACGGAGGGGATTCGACAACAAAAAGTAACCGGTTCGAATTGTGCAAACACAGCCATCCCCGGGTAAACGCTACAAGGAAGCAGTTTTGCGGGAAGACTCTGAGATTGGGTGTCGAGAAAGCCTGAGCAGCGGCATCCACCGAAGGAGAGCCCTCGTGTTTCATGGCGGAGAGAGAAGTCCTTGACGGGTGGCCGGCACGGGTTAACCGTTTAACGTTAAAGAAACAGCTGATTCTGTTCAATCGCTCGCCGGCGGCGAGTGGATGAAAGGGGGAAAGACGAACGCGTCCCCCAACTGCCAGCCCGAGTATGAGTGACTTGCTGACACCTACTGGTGGTTCTAATTTAAGTGAGGAGAGCATTTAAAGTATCTTATGACCCGGAGGTGGAACGACCCGGGTAGCCGAAGCGGCAGGCTTTTGGGCCGCTTCATTTAACCCGCTTGTGGTTGCTGGCGGGATTTCAAATGACCGGCCGCGGGCTCCCCATTTACCATTGGGGGGAAGGCGCGTGTGGGCTCCGCCGCTACCCTGGCATGGCTGCTCCCTAGCACACAAGGAGGAGGGAGTTGAAAAGTCCTTGCTCTCCTCGGCAAGTTGAGAGCGCTGGAGTATATTTGTAGAACTTGTCCATAGCCAACAGCTTCCCCGATACATTGTATGGGTCAAAATTATACATTTTTCTCCCGAATTCGGTCATGCCAAATGGCGTTCTGCGGCCAAAGCTCATAGAGCGCCCCACGGCACGTGCGGTGTGTTTGGTGGCTCTCAGCATATTCTTCGTAGTCCTTCACGGCTTCAAGATCATGCCGGTTCCATTTCCTTCAATCCGCCTGGTAGGCCTAAGGATGGCCATCTGTAAGGGCCATATCCTACCGGCCGCGATGTAAATTCCCGATATCAAAAAGTGGTCTAAGGCTTGGAGGAAGGAGGGGGCTTAATTTGAAGGAGCAACTTTAAAGGAGATTGAGGCCAAAGTTCTCAATACCGGCATTTGGATTTTTAACCCTGCTTCCTCAGATTCCAGATTTTAAAATATTGTCCGGCTGCCGCGTCATAACAAAAAAAGGCCTTCCAGGAACTACATCAATGGAAATATGATTTCCTTTCAGCTTGGAATCAGATGATGTATAAATCGCAATTTAGCTTCGAAAATGGACCCGGGGCTTATGGGCCAATCCAGCGCAAGCTTTGTGGCGCGCGAAAGCACGTCCACAAGCTCAGGGGCCGCTGAAGGCCGCGCCTCCTGGCCGCTACAGCGCATTTTAAAGCAGACCCGAAATCCTCGTCGGAGGCTGCCGTGTGCATTATCAAGCCCGAAAGAAACATTATTTCTGCATTTGTAACTGAAAATCAGGCTAAATTCAACCGCATTCATGTCGCTCGGGAGAGGGAGGGAGAGAAAAGGCGAGGCCTGTGTAATACATCTACGCCACTTCAGCTCGATGAACCCCAGCTCGCGGCTCTGAGAGGCGCGGCCTCACGAGAGGCCGCGATTCCGAGGAGGCGCGGAGGTCTGCATTGCAAAGATTAATTCACGTTCATAATCCTCAAGCCGAGAGCGGAGGGTTGATACGGAAATTATTTAATTAGAGGTCCCTAAACCGCCTCACGTATGCGAAAAACAGCCTAAATGTGTTATTATTCTAAATAACTGATTCCTGGCACTTACCGCGATTAAAAACACTGAGGCTCGCCGAGTGCAAATTGATATCGCAAGGGTTATGGGTAGGAAATCCAACAACGGGATATGGTGTGTCAAACTCTGGAGGGTGGCGCGTTCGCCAGTATGACTGGAGTCATTGGCAGAGACGGCGTCGCGCCACAGCCCTAAAGAGTTTAGTTCCAACCCTGCAGAGGGCGTCCAACACACACAGAGTTACCATGAAAGAGAACGTTTTGGATTATGGACAAATAAGCCTAAATGCTGGATTAGTTTAGCTGTATCAGATGTTAACTGTGGACTTAATTAGGGTAATGTTTTTATCAGACTACACTGTCTAGGGCTGTGGCCCTCCACATTGGTACTGAGTTTGACACCTTCGGTCTATGAGGTCACATTTTTTCCTCCCTCTCATTGTGAAGTAAAATGTAAAGGAATCTGCTTTAAGTAATTTTTACTCTGAGTAAAAACAAGAAAAGCTTTTAAATGAGCTAGTAATAAACTAAAGTTTTACTTTTACTTGAGTATATTTTTATCTCCTTGAACTAATATGGTACTTTTACTTGTACTTAAGTAAAATTTCAGTAATGTAATGGTACTTTTACTTGAGTAGAATATTTTTGTACTCTTTCCACCTCTGCACTTTAGTATAGTTTAGAGCTTTATTAATCCCCTTGGGGCAATGTTAGGGTTGAACTCTTCACTTCACCATCCCTAGAGTACGGTTTATAAACTGAGGGGACGAATTGCAAAACTATCACCACAGATCGATTTTTATTGTAAGTTTTTTCTGCTATGATATCCCAGGCTCTGTACTTAAGAACCGAACCGAATGCTGGAAACTGTCGTGGAACAGAGTTAAGTTGGCTGTGTATATATACACATATTGTGCTTGTTAAGGTGATTAGTTGACAAGCTCCACCTGAGCCAGACTGATTGATTATCTGATCGTGCTCCTCCCGAATCTTGTTAATACAACTTCATTGGATAAACTGTGTATAAATGCATCCTGAAGCAGCTGTGAAAGAATCAGGCAGATTCTGTTGACAGACCCCAAACAGTTGAGCAAGGTTTCCGGCTCTGGATTTACAGAAACTGTTCATTTATAAACCAAACAGAATTGTTTTCAGTATCTTGATCCGTCAGACCAGTGCTGCAGCAATGCATCACTTTATTTCCATGATGGTTATAGTCGTTACTGGGCTGCAGGTGAGCGTCGAGTCCTCAGTAATACGTCCTGAGCGAAGCATCGACAGACGTTACATCTCAGAGCTGGCCGTGCCGAACGGAGGGAGATGGGGGTCGTGGGGTCAGGAGGGAGATGTGTCCAACCGGAACGTACGCCGCAGGGTTCAGTCTCAGGGTAAGATCAGAATTGAATTAATTACAGTAGTAAGTACTAGTCTAATAATGCTTAAAAGTGTAAGATGGTGACTGAGGCTTGAAGGTTCAAATCCTTAGAAAATATCCTTCGAGTTGCTGTTAGTGATTAAATCCCAGGTATTTCTAAAGAAACCGCACCTGCTCAAGTTTTTACTGCTTTGCTTAACACTAAAGAAACATGACGTTGATGGTACTATACAGTAGACAACATTTCTGAAGTGGATCAAAAAAAGTTCACTAGAATTTTCCAGAGACGAGAATGCATTTTGGTTTCAGGACCACTTTTAAAGGTTGAGATCCACTTCAAATGTTGGCTAGTATATATTGGGTTAGTCCAGGGATTCCCAGCCCTGTTCCTGAAGATACACCAACAGTAAGTGTTTTTAATTGAACCGATCACATCTTAAACACTCAAAATGTGTGGTGCTGGTGTACCTCCAGGAACACCGAGTGTTGTAGTTAAGATTACTCCTTTTCTTTCTAATGTCGTTGTGTTTTTAAGGTGGAAGATCCTATTGACGGAGATGACACGGCACTCAACGGGATTCGCCTTCACTGCGTCGACGCCTCAATCTCGCATCATGACTACACCTCGGTTCAGTCAGATGTAGGCAGGTAATGAGCTCAGTCCAAACGAGTAATGTAGCAGGTCTGCAGTTATTAAGAATTGTTCAAATCCGAGGCGGTTTATTCATAAGCTAGACAAATTGATTTCACTATAATAATGATTGGTTTGATCAACTTTGTCTCTTCTTCTTCAGCTGGGGTCGGTGGACGGATATCAAATGGTGTGCTTCTGGATTCTTGAGAGCTTTTCAGCTGAGAGTCGAATCTTCTCAAGGAGATGGTGATGATACGGCCGCAAACAACATCATGTGAGTTTGAGCTGTGCTAAAAATCCTTTAATGTAATTTGGTGCTCTAAATGACCGGTCTTTTACAAATTGCTTGTAAATCACTCATTATGCTTAACTATCATCCTCAAATCTTACCGGAACTGATTGCAGGGCTCCAGACTGAGACTAAAAATCTTAGAGTAATATTTAGTGCGGTACTATATAAATATACGCATTATGATCTAAAAATCCTACTTGTTTGGTCATCACATTTGTTGACGTTATAAGCAGACTATGCACATCCAAAGTTTTGGTGGGAAAAACGCCAGCGCTGACGGCGCACCTGCTGAAAGCAGATCTGGTATTGTGAATACTATATACCTTGATAAAAGCTTTAGCAATTATTGTAACATGAATATGAGTCGCATGCCTAGCTCCCACTTTAAGTGAACCTTAGTTCCAAGGACATCTACAGTACATTAAAATGGTATTTTACATTTAAATTGGATTAAAATGCTGATAAAGACGAGACCTAAACGCGTGACTGGAATGTTAGTGTTAAAAAAAATTATAAAAATAAAACATTTATGTGGCACCTAGTTTTTGTGCACAAGTCAAATAGCAAGTTCCAAGAGATTGGTTTGCCGTGTTTTGTTAGTATTGATTGACACACATTTGATTATGTTGTCTTACCCAAACGTCTTCCAGGTTCAGATGCAGTGAAGGGGAGTTACAGGGTGACGGCACAAACTGGGGCAGTTGGGGCGGCTGGAGTCAAGCATGTGATGGGAAAGGGATCTGTGGTATCAAGACACTGGTAGAAGAGCCACAAGGACGAGGAGACGACACCGCTCTCAATGACGTGCGCATGTTCTGCTGCGCTTAAGGTGACGTGAACACAATAAAACACTCGGATCGCAGAGCAACACTGTTTGGAAGATCTGGCTTGTCTGAGTTTGTCTTTTCTTTCAGGTGTTCGAGGACGACACGAAGACCAGATGGATCATAATTCATCAGCATACTGTTATGAGTTCACGTTAATCATGTGATATAAAAGCCTGAGATGTGATCAGGAGCTCAACACCGAGCCGAGGACGACTGTACATCTCACTTATTGTGTCATTTCACCATCCTGAACTCATGAATTATGCCCAAACATCTATTAAAATATTAATTTATCTTAAAATTACATTAGTGTTTGTGTCATTAATGTGCTGCTTCGTTGACTTGATTGAAATCAATAACAATTGAGTTTCTTCGCATATCAGTTGCTACTTGTATTAATTTTTCTGACTAATCAAATGAAGTGCTTTGTGAAGAACAGGCACACTTCCACACTATTAAAAAATAAATCTACTTCAATGTATTTGAGATACATTTATTTCATGCCAAGTATACTTCAATTACACTTTTATTTATGTACTTGCTAAAATACTCTGCTATTGTGATTTTTAGTATACTAATCTGCTATAAAAGTCTAAATTGGAACTAATTTTGTACTTGATACACTTTAATTGTGCTGAATACTAAAGATACACTGAAGTGGAACTATTGCAAGTATACTTTAAATATTTTGCATTTAAAGAGCAATATTATTCAAAGATCACACCAATCCTCATCAAAAGTGACAACTCGTAGTTGAAATGATTTCTGTGAACACATTACTTATATAAAAATAAAAAATGCATTCAGAATTTCCCAAAAGGTCCAAGAAATAGGAGTTCTTCATGGTGTCCAATCAGCTGATAACAACATCCCATAATCCACACGACACCACTCCAGTCCATCAGAGAACTTCTGGAGAAGACAAAAGCTGAAACAAATCAAATACGAGTCCATAACACGTCCTCCAGTGATTTAAAAGTGTTCTTGGTCTCGTAATCAGGAGAGAAATCCCTGGCCAGATCAAAACAGCTCTAAACTAATATTCGGATGGATTTACTAGAGACCGCTGGAGGTAGCCCACTTTTTCACTGGAGGAAACGTCTCGGGTTACTCGCGTAACCCTTGTTCTCTGAATAGGGAACGAGACGCTGCGTAGCTTTACGCTTTGGAGATTCCACAAGCCCTCTGGGCGTGACCGGGTCCTGCCATATAGAATCACGCCAATTCATTGGTGCCGACCCTCTCTGACGCAATGACGTCGTCAGGTCATACTGGCGAACGCGCCATCCACTCCTCAGAGGAATTTCTCTGCCGAAAAGAGGGACCCTGTCGGCAGCGTGAGGAGCATTGGCAGTTCTGGAAACGCAGCGTCTCGGTTCCCTATTCAGAGAACAAGGGTTACGCGAGTAAGGCGCCGAGACGTTCTCTTTCAAGAGGTAACTCTACGCTGCGTAGCTTTACGTTTGGGAACGATATACCAAACACGCCCTGAAAAACGCTGCCTATCTGGCCCAATAATGAACCAACAACATACGGTCAGTTCAAACAAACAAGATCTGAGAACCCGGAGCCGTATCAACTGTCAAGGTTGTAAAACCTGACATAAGGTGTGCGTAAGCCCCGAGGCCAACTGCATGCCAGCGCAACACAAATCTGTACCCCTCTAAAAAGAGCTTGAGAGGAGGCTACGCCCCTAGTAGAATGCGCCCGAAGACTAAGAGGTGAAGGAAGGTTCCGCACCTCGTAAGCCAGCGAAATGGCATCTCTCACCCAGTGAGAAATTCTCTGCTTTGACGTGGCAAGCCCGCGGCGACCAGCAAACAGATCAATAACTGGGGAGATTTTCGTCCAAACCTTGGAGCGTCTCCACATACAGCTGGAGTCAATGCCCTGACGGGCAGAGCAAGTGGAGTCTCTCATTCCTCACTTGAAGCAAAGGGAGGGGGATGGAAAGAGTGAAGAGTGACCACTTGAGAACGGAACGACGTGGACAAGAGCCTTGGGAATGTAACCCGGCCTAGGCCGCACGGGTAACTTTGACTAGACCCGGGGCAAAGTCCATACACGTCTCACTGACAGAAAAAGCCTGCAGATCTCCGACTCTCTTCAGTGAACGTAAGCGCCAGCAAAAGAACGAACCTTAAGAGTCAGTATCCGATCCGAAGCTGACTCTGACTCCAAAAGGGGCCGTCACTAGTCCTTCGAGGACGACTGACAAGTTCCAAGAAGGAACTGCCGTGGGGCGAACAGGCCTAAGGCGTCTGGCCCCACGACATGAAAGCGGAGACCATCCGATGCCTCCCCAAGGGGATCTCATCCAGCTCTCTCCGAGCTGCTATGGCCGCTACATAAACCCTAAGGGTGGTAGCAGCCACCCCGCTGTCAGCCTTTCTTGCAAAAACTACGCAACAGGTCGCAGTTAACTGGGTCGATTGTCACGAGTCATACACCAGGATTCAAAGACGCCCCACTTGGAAGAGTACATGCTTCTCGTGTAGCGGGGGCTCTGGCAGCGGTTCTGAAGCGGCGCAGAGCAAGCCATACACAGCCCTGCCCGTATGGGCAACCCACAACTTCGAGGCAATTGATATGCCACTGCAGCTGGGGTAAGTCCCTGTCCAGAGCCCCAAGGAGGTCGATACAAGCTGCGTGCCCGAGAACCAGGTTGGGAGGGCAGAATGGGGCATGGAAGGAGACCCCCCACCTTCACCCGTGGCAATCAGCTTTATTGGCGTCTGTTGAAACAACAACTGATGCCTGGGTGGGCGATACTTGCTCTAGGTCGGCTCAGGGAGAACCAGAGCGGGCACTGGGATGACCTGCCCGAAGAAATGCAAGGTCCACTTCCGCTTTGCCAAACAGATCCCAAGGGATACTCTGAAGGTTCAACATCCATTCCCCCGCGACGTCTCGCAGGAAAATCGGGGTGACTCCCGGAACGTGAGACCCCCTCAAAGGTATGTGGGACCAAAGGAGAAGATGGCGCCAAGCCTGCCCAGGGTCTTCGAACCTCCTTGGCGGTTTATGTGGGACCCGCCATATTGTCGTGAATAATATGCCAACGCTTCAAAGCCAAGCGGAGTCTCAGGCAGTATGCCAAGAGGAACTCTTCCTTCCACTCTCCATCCGGCCTTCCTTCGAGCGCACCCCAGCGTGATGCGTCCGTCGTGAGCATATGGCTGACGGTGGATCGCACCCATTCTCACCCCGCTCTGGAGAAAGACGGGGTCTCGCCACATTAACAGGTGTCGACAGCAACTGCGCGACACTCTGATAAGGCGATGTAGCTGGTACAGTGGGGTGTAACCTCAGCTCCTTCATCCACCAAAGGAATGGCCTCATGTGAAGCAGCCCTAGGGGCAACACAGGGGAGGCTGCTGCCATAAGGCCCAACAGCCTGCGGCAGGTACCTACAGCATTGACATGATGGCACTAGCTCCTCTGAGAGCGGGCCAAACATGCTGTGAAAAACTGGTTGATCCGGGCAGGAGCCAAACGGGCCTGCATCCGAACGGAATCCAAACGAACCCCGAGAAATACGGTTCGTTGAGATGGGAGGAGCACACTCTTCTTGGCGTTCATCCTGAGGCCAAGAGAATGGATGTGGCCGAGAACGATATCCCTGTGACGACTCACTAGCTCCCTGGAGTGAGCCAGAATGAGCCAGTCGTCCAGATAGTTCAGTACACGGATTTGGCGCCTGGAGGCGCCTCAATAGGGGCCAGTGCAGCATCCATGCATTTGGTAAATGTCCTCGGGGCCAAAGCCAGGCCGAAGGGCAGGACCTTGTATTGGTAAGCCTTCCCTCCAAAGGCGAACCGAAGGAATCTCCTGTGTCTTTGAACGACCTGGATGTGAAAATACGCATCCTTGCGAGGTCGATGGTGACAAACCAGTCTCCCTCCTGGACCTAGAGACATGATAGTCCTCATCCGTCAGCATCTTGAACTTCCCTTTGTAGAGGGAAAGATTCAAACGCCGTAGATGGCCAGTAATAGGCCTCAAGCCGCCGTCCCTCTTTGGAACGAGGAAGTAGCCGGCTCGAAGTGTCAATCACGCTTGTTTGACTTCCGACTGCGGTACTTCCTCTATTGCTCCTTTCTGCAGGAGGGACCGGATAAGTGCGCCCTGTTGTAGAACAGAAGACTTGGAGGCGCTCAGTTTACTACTGTCAGGTGAACCCCGTCGAAACGGAGGGGATTTCTCCAAAACTGAAGAGTGTAACCTGGTTCGAAGTTGTGCGGAGAACCCACAGCGATACCCCGGGTAAACGCTCCCATTCGTGAAGGAAGCGTGACAGAGGGATCAGAGTGTCGTGCAAGGGAAGACATGCCTGAGATTGGGTGTCGAGAAAGCCTGGAAGCAGCGGCACCCTCCACCGTGAAGGAGAGCCCTCGGCGTACCTTGCTCGGGATGGCGGAGAGAGTCAACCCTTGTGCTGGGCTGACGGGTGGCCGGCACGTGTAGTGATTCCGTACACTGCAGGAGAGAAACAGCTGATGATCTCCTAACATGCGGCTCGCCGGCGGCGAGTGGATGCTGCCAAAGGGGGAAAGACGAACGCGTCCCCCCCCAGCCCGAGTGAAAATGGGGTGAATTGGATCTGCACACCAAGCCTCGAAGGGTGGTTGTGACAGATTTAAGTGAGGAGAGCGCGTTCGGGGCGGGCAGAAACCTCTGCCTTTCGCGGTCTGGCCTCGCCCCGTAACGGTGAAACGACTCTCCTCATTCCGACCCGGAGGTCAGGAACGACCCGGGTTAGCCGAAGCGGCAGGCTTGTTGGGCTACGCTTCATGTTAGACTCCCGCTATGCGTGGTACTGCGGGAAGAAGACCTTGGCCAGTCCATACGTGTAATCTCCACCATGATACCTCCTTAGTGCGGGGGAAGGCGCGTGGCCTGGGCTCCGCCGCTAGGGGGCATTTCCCTCCTACTTGGGGTACGCTGCTCCCTAGACACAGAGGAGGAGGGAGTTGAAAAGTCCCTATGCTCTACCTCGGCACTGAATTGCTTGAGAGCAGCCGACTGAGTTTTGGCTGAGCGGAACTTGTCCACTACAGCGCTAACAGCTTCCCCGAACAACCCAGATTGTGAGATGGGTGCGTCCATTAAAAACACCTCTTTCCATTCTCCCGAATCTCGGTCAGTGGGGGGACTTGAGCCACAGATGGCGTTCTGCGGCCACCGAAGCCGCCATAGAGCGCCCCACGGCACGTGCGGTGTGTTTGGTGGCTCTCAGACCCAAGTCAGTGGCTCTTCGTAGCTCCTTCACGGCTTCAGGAGTCAAGCCGGTCCCATTCGTCAGTCATTTCCTCTCAGGACGTCCGCCTGGTACGAAGGATGGCCATTGAACCATACCTGTGACCGGCCGCGATGACTTCCCGATAGGGAACGTCTCGGTTACTTGCGTAACCCCCGGGACTTCCCTGAAGGAGCCAAAGAACGGTGAAAGATGTGAGGCCAAAGTATCCCGTCAATCACCGGCATAGTTGCGGTGTACCACCGCTGCTCCACAGAACCGGGGCACAAGGTTGGTGAAGTCAGTCTCGGCTGCCGCGTTAGTAAGGCGAGAGGAAAAATGGCTGCGTTCCAGGAACTGGAGATCTCACGATGCAGATCGCTGAAAAATGGCAGCTTCCTCCTTTCAAGCTTGGAATGCGCGCCGATGAGGAAGCGATCGTCGAGCTTCGAAGCTCGAGACTCGCGGGGCTCATCGGGCCAATCCAGCGCAAGCTTTTCGGTGGCGCGCGAAAGCACGTCCACGCTCAGAGTAGGCCGCTGAAGGCCGCGCCTCCTTGGCCGCTAGGCGGGAGCGCATCTGCTAAAGCAGACCCGAAATCCTCGGAGTCGGAGGCTGCCGTGTGCAGAATATCATCTAGCCCGAAAGAAACGAAATCACGTGCTTTCGGGCTAGGAAACTGAAAATCAGGCAAAAATTCAACCGGCGAGATTCGCACGTGCTCGCTCGGGAGAGGGAGGGAGAGAAAAGGCGAGGCCTGTCTGCTCACTCTCCATCTCCTCGAGCTCGACATCCGAACCCCAGCTCGCGGCTCTACGAGAGGCCGCGATCTCCGAGGAGGCGCGGAGGTTCGATGCCTCCTTCAGGGAAAATTTGGGGGTTACGTTCAAGTAATCCTCAAGCCGAGAGCGGAGGGTTATGAGACGGAAATCGTCGCAAATTTTGCAGTTAGAGGTCCCATAAACCGCCTCAGCGTGCATGCGAAAAACCCAAGCACAAAATACACTTACTGTGTGGGTCCTTCGCGAGAGATGAAACGCGCGCACGGCGGAATACAGCGACGAAACTCCATGGCACTTCACCGCGAGGAGAAACCAAAGTTCCACTGAGGCAGTCGCCGAAGTGCAAATGGATAATCGCAAGGGTAGTACGATGGGTCCAGGAAATCGCAACAACGAAGGGCGATATGACCGCTTCGTGAAGGCAGAGAAATCTGAGGAGTGGATGGCGCGTTCTGCCAGTATGACCTGACGACGTCATTGCGTCAGAGAAATCTGGCGTCGCGCCATCAAAACAGCTCTAAACTAATAATTGGCGGATGGATTCTATATGGGTTCAGGACTCGGTCACGCAGAGGGCGTTCCCAAAGCGTAAAGCTACGCAGCGTAGATGCACTTTTTCACCTATGAAAGAGGAAACGTTAATATGGATTATGGACTAAAAACATCTCAATGCTGGATTTGTTTCAGCTTTTGTCTTCTCCAGATGTTAACTGATGGACTGTGGATTATTGTGATGTTTTTATCAGACTATCATTCTGACGGCACCCATTCACTTACATTGCTGAGACACTGATGGAATACTACATGAGGTCAATTTTTTGATGAAGTAATAATTTAAAGGAATCTGCTTTACAGTATATTTGTCTTTAAATCCTCGTGAAAGGTAAGCAAACAAGAAAAGCTGTTTCAAAGAGCAATGAGTAATAAACATAAAGTGTGTTTATTGCTTTGCATCATTTAGTTTTGCATTATCTTCTTGAGTGATAATATGGATGAATACCGATTCTTTCTTTACGTGTAGGGAAATGGTCAAGATTAAATTTTTGGATTTAAATTTTGTTCCAGGGCCAACAATATATGCTGACCCAGGAACACATCGAACTCAGTAAAACCAGGACACGTGTGTGTGTGTGTGTGGTGTGTGTGTGTGTGTGGTGTGTGTGTGTGTGTGTGTGTGTGGTGTGTGTGTGTGTGTGCGTGTAATACAGTTAAGATGGCACTTTAGTATAGTTTAGAGCTTTATTAATCCCCTTGGGGCAATGTTAGGGTTGAACTCTTCACTTCACCATCCCTAGAGTACGGTTTATAAACTGAGGCGACGAATTGCAAAACTATCACCACAGATCGATTTTTATTGTAAGTTTTTTCTGCTATGATTTCCCAGGCTCTGTACTTAAGAACCGAACCGAATGCTGGAAACTGTCGTGGAACAGAGTTAAGTTGGCTGTGTATATATACACATATTGTGCTTGTTAAGGTGATTAGTTGACAAGCTCCACCTGAGCCAGACTGATTGATTATCTGATCGTGCTCCTCCCGAATCTTGTTAATACAACTTCATTGGATAAACTGTGTATAAATGCATCCTGAAGCAGCTGTGAAAGAATCAGGCAGATTCTGTTGACAGACCCCAAACAGTTGAGCAAGGTTTCCGGCTCTGGATTTACAGAAACTGTTCATTTATAAACCAAACAGAATTGTTTTCAGTATCTTGATCCGTCAGACCAGTGCTGCAGCAATGCATCACTTTATTTCCATGATGGTTATAGTCGTTACTGGGCTGCAGGTGAGCGTCGAGTCCTCAGTAATACGTCCTGAGCGAAGCATCGACAGACGTTACATCTCAGAGCTGGCCGTGCCGAACGGAGGGAGATGGGGGTCGTGGGGTCAGGAGGGAGATGTGTCCAACCGGAACGTACGCCGCAGGGTTCAGTCTCAGGGTAAGATCAGAATTGAATTAATTACAGTAGTAAGTACTAGTTTAATAATGCTTAAAAGTGTAAGATGGTGACTGAGGCTTGAAGGTTCAAATCCTTAGAAAATATCCTTACAGTTGCTGTTAGTGATTAAATCCCAGGTATTTCTAAAGAAACCGCACCTGCTCAAGTTTTGACTGCTTTGCTTAACACTAAAGAAACATGACGTTGATGGTACTATACAGTAGACAACATTTCTGAAGTGGATCAAAAAAAGTTCACTAGAATTTTCCAGAGACGAGAATGCATTTTGGTTTCAGGACCACTTTTAAAGGTTGAGATCCACTTCAAATGTTGGCTAGTATATATTGGGTTAGTCCAGGGATTCCCAGCCATGTTCCTGAAGATACACCAACAGTAAGTGTTTTTAATTGAACCGATCACATCTTAAACACTCAAAATGTGTGGTGCTGGTGTACCTCCAGGAACACCGAGTGTTGTAGTTAAGATTACTCCTTTTCTTTCTAATGTCGTTGTGTTTTTAAGGTGGAAGATCCTATTGACGGAGATGACACGGCACTCAACGGGATTCGCCTTCACTGCGTCGACGCCTCAATCTCGCATCATGACTACACCTCGGTTCAGTCAGATGTAGGCAGGTAATGAGCTCAGTCCAAACGAGTAATGTAGCAGGTCTGCAGTTATTAAGAATTGTTCAAATCCGAGGCGGTTTATTCATAAGCTAGACAAATTGATTTCACTATAATAATGATTGGTTTGATCAACTTTGTCTCTTCTTCTTCAGCTGGGGTCGGTGGACGGATATCAAATGGTGTGCTTCTGGATTCTTGAGAGCTTTTCAGCTGAGAGTCGAATCTTCTCAAGGAGATGGTGATGATACGGCCGCAAACAACATCATGTGAGTTTGAGCTGTGCTAAAAATCCTTTAATGTAATTTGGTGCTCTAAATGACCGGTCTTTTACAAATTGCTTGTAAATCACTCATTATGCTTAACTATCATCCTCAAATCTTACCGGAACTGATTGCAGGGCTCCAGACTGAGACTAAAAATCTTAGAGTAATATTTAGTGCGGTACTATATAAATATACGCATTATGATCTAAAAATCCTACTTGTTTGGTCATCACATTTGTTGACGTTATAAGCAGACTATGCACATCCAAAGTTTTGGTGGGAAAAACGCCAGCGCTGACGGCGCACCTGCTGAAAGCAGATCTGGTATTGTGAATACTATATACCTTGATAAAAGCTTTAGCAATTATTGTAACATGAATATGAGTCGCATGCCTAGCTCCCACTTTAAGTGAACCTTAGTTCCAAGGACATCTACAGTACAAGATTTTACATTTAAATTGGATTAAAATGCTGATAAAGACGAGACCTAAACGCGTGACTGGAATGTTAGTGTTAAAAAAAATTATAAAAATAAAACCTTTTATTCTGTGGCACCTACTTTTTGTGCACAAGTCAAATAGCAAGTTCCAAGAGATTGGTTTGCCGTGTTTTGTTAGTATTGATTGACACACATTTGATTATGATGTTGTCTTCCAGGTTCAGATGCAGTGAAGGGGAGTTACAGGGTGACGGCACAAACTGGGGCAGTTGGGGCGGCTGGAGTCAAGCATGTGATGGGAAAGGGATCTGTGGTATCAAGACACTGGTAGAAGAGCCACAAGGACGAGGAGACGACACCGCTCTCAATGACGTGCACATGTTCTGCTGCGCTTAAGGTGACGTGAACACAATAAAACACTCGGATCGCAGAGCAACACTGTTTGGAAGATCTGGCTTGTCTGAGTTTGTCTTTTCTTTCAGGTGTTCGAGGACGACACGAAGACCAGATGGATCATAATTCATCAGCATACTGTTATGAGTTCACGTTAATCATGTGATATAAAAGCCTGAGATGTGATCAGGAGCTCAACACCGAGCCGAGGACGACTGTACATCTCACTTATTGTCATTTCACCATCCTGAACTCATGAATTATGCCCAAACATCTATTAAAATATTAATTTATCTTAAAATGACATTAGTGTTTGTGTCATTAATGTGCTGCTTCGTTGACTTGATTGAAATCAATAACAATTGAGTTTCTTCGCATATCAGTTGCTACTTTTATTAATTTTTCTGACTAATCAAATGAAGTGCTTTGTGAAGAACAGGCACACTTCCACACTATTAAAAAATAAATCTACTTCAATGTATTTGAGATACATTTATTTCATGCCAAGTATACTTCAATTACACTTTTATTTATGTACTTGATAAAATACTCTGCTATTGTGATTTTTAGTATACTAATCTGCTATAAAAATCTAATTTTGTACTTGATACACTTTAATTGTGCTGAATACTAAAGATATACTGAAGTGGAACTATTGCAAGTATACTTTAAATATTTTGCATTTAAAGAGCAATATTATTCAAAGATCACACAATCCTCATCAAAAGTGACAACTCGTAGTTGAAATGATTTCTGTGAACACATTAAATATCAAAATAAAAAATGCATTCAGAATTTCCCAAAAGGTCCAAGAAATAGGAGTTCTTCATGGTGTCCAATCAGCTGATAACAACATCCCATAATCCACACGACACCACTCCAGTCCATCAGAGAACTTCTGGAGAAGACAAAAGCTGAAACAAATCAAATACGAGTCCATAACACGTCCTCCAGTGAAAAAGTGTTCTGGTCTGAATCAGGAGAGAAATCTGGCCAGATCAAAACAGCTCTAAACTAATATTCGGATGGATTTTGATGTGAGAGACGACAGGAGATGCACTTTTTCACTGGAGGAAACGTCTCGGGTTACTCGCGTAACCCTTGTTCTCTGAATAGGGAACGAGACGCTGCGTAGCTTTACGCTTTGGGAACGCCCTCTGCGTGACCGAGTCCTGAACCCATATAGAATCACGCCAATTCATTGGCTGATGGCGCGACGCCGTCTCTGACGCAATCACGCCGTCAGGTCATACTGGCGAACGCGCCATCCACTCCTCAGATTTCTCTGCCGAAAAGAACCCTGTCGGCAGCGTGAGGAGCTTGGCAGCAAACGCAGCGTCTCGTTCCCTATTCAGAGAACAAGGGTTACGCGAGTAACCCGAGACGTTCTCTTTCATAGGTAACTCTACGCTGCGTAGCTTTACGCTTTGGGAACGATATACCAAACACGCCAAGCTGAAAAACGCTGCCTATCTGGCCCAATAATGAACCAACAACATACGGTCAGTTCAAACAAACAAGATCTGAGAACCCGGAGCCGTATCAACGTCAAGGTTGTAAAACCTGACAAAGGTGTGCGGAGAGGACCATCCTGCCACAACACAAATATCCTCCAGGGGTACCCCTCTAAAAAGAGCTTGAGAGGAGGCTACGCCCCTAGTAGAATGCGCCCGAAGACTAAGAGGTGAAGGAAGGTTCCGCACCTCGTAAGCCAGCGAAATGGCATCTCTCACCCAGTGAGAAATTCTCTGCTTTGACGTGGCAAGCCCGCGGCGACCAGCACCAAAACAGATCAATAACTGGGGAGATTTTCTCCAAACCTTGGAGCGATCCACATACAGCTTCAATGCCCTGACCGGGCAGAGCAAGTGGAGTCTCTCATCCTCACTTGAAGCAAAGGGAGGGGGATGGAAAGAGTGAAGAGTGACCACTTGAGAACGGAACGACGTGGACAAGACCTTGGGAATGTAACCCGGCCTAGGCCGCAGGGTAACTTTGACTAGACCCGGGGCAAAGTCCATACACGTCTCACTGACAGAAAAAGCCTGCAGATCTCCGACTCTCTTCAGTGACGTAAGCGCCAGCAAAAGAACAACCTTAAGAGTCAGTATCCGATCCGAAGCTGACTCTAAGGGCTCAAAAGGGGCCGTCACTAGTCCTTCGAGGACGACTGACAAGTCCCAAGAAGGAACTGCCGTGGGGCGAACAGGCCTAAGGCGTCTGGCCCCACGCATGAAAGCGGAGACCATCCGATGCCTCCCCAAGGGGATCTCATCCAGCTCTCTCCGAGCTGCTATGGCCGCTACATAAACCCTAAGGGTGGTAGCAGCCACCCCGCTGTCAGCCTTTCTTGCAAAAACTCCAGCACTGGACCAACAGGGCAGTTAACTGGGTCGATTGCACGAGTCATACACCAGGATTCAAAGACGCCCCACTTGGAAGAGTACAGCTTCCTAGTAGCGGGGGCTCTGGCACTGGCTATGGTTTCCTGAACTTCGGCAGGCAAACCATCAATCACAGCCCTTGGTCCTGTATGGGCCATACCCACAACTTCCAGAGCTCCGGCTGAGGATGCCAGATCTTGCCCTGAAGCTGGGACAGTAAGTCCCGCCTGATCGGAATCTCCCAAGGAGGTCGATACAAGAGGGGAGTTAGCTCCGAGAACCAGGTCTGGGAGGGCCAGAATGGGGCTATGAGAAGGAGACGGGCACCACTCACCTTCACCCTGCATAGTACTGCCGGAATCAGCTTTATTGGCGGAAACGCGTACAGACTGACATTCGGCCATGGGTGGGCGAACGCATCTATGCCTAGAGTCGTCGGGAAACTCAGGGAGAACCAGAGCGGGCACTGGGATGACTCTTGAGAAGCAAAGAGGTCCACTTCCGCTTTGCCAAACAGATCCCAGATCTGGGATACCGTCTGACGGTTCAACATCCATTCCCCCGGCTTGAGCTTCTGTCTCGACAGAAAATCGGCCGCCAGGTTCAGTACTCCCGGAACGTGAACCGCCCTCAAAGAGAGGAACTTGTCTTGGGACCAAAGGAGAAGATGGCGCGCAAGCCTGTCCAGGGTGCGCGACTTCGAACCTCCTTGGCGGTTTATGTGGGACACAACCGCCATATTGTCCGTCCTGACTATAATATGATGCCCCCCGAGAACGGGGAGAAAATACTTCAAAGCCAGGAAGACAGCCCTGAGTTCCAGGCAGTTTATATGCCAAAAGAGGAACTCTTCCTTCCACTCTCCACTCGCCGGCCTTCCTTCGAAGACCGCACCCCAGCCTGTCATTGATGCGTCCGTCGTGATCATATGGCGATGGTGGATCGCACCCATTCTCACCCCGCTCTGGAGAAAGACGGGGTCTCGCCACATTAACAGGTGTCGACAGCAACTGCGCGACACTCTGATAAGGCGAGTAGCTGGTACAGTGGGGTGTAACCTCAGCTCCTTCATCCACCAAAGGAATGGCCTCATGTGAAGCAGCCCTAGGGGCAACACAGGGGAGGCTGCTGCCATAAGGCCCAACAGCCTGCGGCAGGTACCTACAGAGACATGATGGCCTAGCTTGAAGCGGGCCAAACATGCTGTAAAAACTGGTATCCGGGCAGGAGCCAAACGGGCCTGCATCCGAACGGAATCCAAACGAACCCCGAGAAATACGGTTCGTTGAGATGGGAGGAGCACACTCTTCTTGGCGTTCATCCTGAGGCCAAGAGAATGGATGTGGCCGAGAACGATATCCCTGTGACGACTCACTAGCTCCCTGGAGTGAGCCAGAATGAGCCAGTCGTCCAGATAGTTCAGTACACGGATGCCCTGGAGCCTCAAAGGGGCCAGTGCAGCATCCATGCATTTGGTAAATGTCCTCGGGGCCAAAGCCAGGCCGAAGGGCAGGACCTTGTATTGGTAAGCCTTCCCTCCAAAGGCGAACCGAAGGAATCTCCTGTGTCTTTGAACGACCTGGATGTGAAAATACGCATCCTTCAGGTCGATGGTGACAAACCAGTCTCCCTCCTGGACCTGAGACATGATAGTCCTCATCGTCAGCATCTTGAACTTCCCTTTGTAGAGGGAAAGATTCAAACGCCGTAGATCCAGAATAGGCCTCAAGCCGCCGTCCCTCTTTGGAACGAGGAAGTAGCGGCTGAAGAAACCTTGTTTGACTTCCGACTGCGGTACTTCCTCTATTGCTCCTTTCTGCAGGAGGGAGGAAAGTTCCTGTTGTAGAACAGAAGACTTGGAGGCGCTGTTTACTACTGTCAGGTGAACCCCGTCGAAACGGAGGGGATTTCTCCAAAACTGAAGAGTGTAACCGGTTCGAATTGTGCGGAGAACCCACAGCGATACCCCGGGTAAACGCTCCCATTCGTGAAGGAAGCGTGACAGAGGGATCAGAGTGTCGTGCAAGGGAAGACATGCCTGAGATTGGGTGTCGAGAAAGCCTGGAAGCAGCGGCACCCTCCACCGTGAAGGAGAGCCCTCGGCGTCCTTGCTCGGGATGGCGGAGAGAGAAGTGCTGGGCTGACGGGTGGCCGGCACGGGTTCCGTACACTGCAGGAGAGAAACAGCTGTGTCTCCTAACATGCGGCTCGCCGGCGGCGAGTGGATGCTGCAAAGGGGGAAAGACGAACGCGTCCCCCAACTGCCAGCCCGAGTGAAAATGAGGGTGAATTGGATCTGCACACCAAGCCTCGAAGGGTGGTTGTGACAGATTTAAGTGAGGAGAGCGCGTTCGGGGCGGGCAGAAATGCTTTCGCGGTCTGGCCTCGCCCCGTAACGGTGAAACGACTCTCCTCATTCCGACCCGGAGGTCAGGAACGACCCGGGTTAGCCGAAGCGGCAGGCTTGTTGGGCCGCTTCATGTTAACCCGCTTGCGTGGTAGCTGGCGGGAAGAAGACCGGCCGCGGGCTCCCCAAACCGTAGTGGGGGGAAGGCGCGTGGCCTGGGCTCCGCCGCTAGGGGGCTCCCTCCTGGGCGGCGGCTGCTCCCTAGACACAGAGGAGGAGGGAGTTGAAAAGTCCCTTGCTCTCCTCGGCATGAATTGCTTGAGAGCAGCCGACTGAGTTTTGGCTGAGCGGAACTTGTCCACTACAGCGCTAACAGCTTCCCCGAACAACCCAGATTGTGAGATGGGTGCGTCCATTAAAAACACCTTTTCCTTCTCCCGAATCTCGGTCAGGTTGAGCCACAGATGGCGTTCTGCGGCCACCGAAGCCGCCATAGAGCGCCCCACGGCACGTGCGGTGTGTTTGGTGGCTCTCAGACCCAAGTCAGTGGCTCTTCGTAGCTCCTTCACGGCTTCAGGAGTCAAGCCGGTCCCTTCGTCCATTTCCTTCAGGACGTCCGCCTGGTAGGCCTGAAGGATGGCCATTGTGTGAAGGGCCATACCTGCCTGACCGGCCGCGATGTAGGACTTCCCGATAAGAGAGGAAGTGGTCCTACATGGCTTGGAAGGAAGGAGGGGGCGGGACTTCCAAGAAGGAGCCAAAGAAGGTGAAAGATGTGAGGCCAAAGTATCCTCAATCACCGGCATGGCGGTGTAACCCTGCTCCACAGAACCCACAAGGTTGGTGAAGTCAGCGGCTGCCGCGTTAGTAAGGCGAGAGGAAAAAGGCTGCTTCCAGGAACTGGAGATCTCACGATGCAGATCGCTGAAAAATGGCAGCTTCCTCCTTTCAAGCTTGGAATGCGCGCCGATGAGGAAGCGATCGTCGAGCTTCGAAGCTCGAGACTCGCGGGGCTCATCGGGCCAATCCAGCGCAAGCTTTTCGGTGGCGCGCGAAAGCACGTCCACGAGCTCAGAGTAGGCCGCTGAAGGCCGCGCCTCCTGGCCGCTAGGCGGGAGCGCATCTGCTAAAGCAGACCCGAAATCCTCGGAGTCGGAGGCTGCCGTGTGCAGAATATCATCTAGCCCGAAAGAAACGAAATCACGTGCTTTCGGGCTAGGAAACTGAAAATCAGGCAAAAATTCAACCGGCGAATTCGCACGTGCTCGCTCGGGAGAGGGAGGGAGAGAAAAGGCGAGGCCTGTCTGCTCACTCTCCATCTCCTCGAGCTCGACATCCGAACCCCAGCTCGCGGCTCTACGAGAGGCCGCGGCCTCACGAGAGGCCGCGATCTCACGAGGAGGCGCGGAGGTGCTCGATGCGCGCCGGGAAAATTTGGAGGATTCACGTTCATAATCCTCAAGCCGAGAGCGGAGGGTTATGAGACGGAAATCGTCGCAAATTTTGCAGTTAGAGGTCCCATAAACCGCCTCACGTGCATGCGAAAAACCCAAGCACAAAATACACTTACTGTGTGGGTCTTCGCGAGAGATGAAACGCGCGCACGGCGGAATACAGCGACGAAACTCCATGGCACTTCACCGCGAGGAGAAACAAAGTTCCACTGAGGCAGTCGCCGAAGTGCAAATGGATAATCGCAAGGGTAGTAGATGGGTAGGAAATCGCAACAACGAAGGGCGATATGACCGCTTCGTGAAGGCAGAGAAATCTGAGGAGTGGATGGCGCGTTCGCCAGTATGACCTGACGACGTCATTGCGTCAGAGACGGCGTCGCGCCATCAGCCAATGAATTGGCGTGATTCTATATGGGTTCAGGACTCGGTCACGCAGAGGGCGTTCCCAAAGCGTAAAGCTACGCAGCGTAGAGTTACCTATGAAAGAGAACGTTAATATGGATTATGGACTAAAAACATCTCAATGCTGGATTTGTTTCAGCTTTTGTCTTCTCCAGATGTTAACTGATGGACTGTGGATTATTGTGATGTTTTTATCAGACTATCATTCTGACGGCACCCATTCACTTACATTGCTGAGACACTGATGGAATACTACATGAGGTCAATTTTTTGATGAAGTAATAATTTAAAGGAATCGGCTTTACAGTATATTTGTCTTTAAATCCTCGTGAAAGGTAAGCAAACAAGAAAAGCTGTTTCAAAGAGCAATGAGTAATAAACATAAAGTGTGTTTATTGCTTTGCATCATTTAGTTTTGCATTATCTTCTTGAGTGATAATATGGATGAATACCGATTCTTTCTTTACGTGTAGGGAAATGGTCAAGATTAAATTTTTGGATTTAAATTTTGTTCCAGGGCCAACAATATATGCTGACCCAGGAACACATCGAACTCAGTAAAACCAGGACACGTGTGTGTGTGTGTGTGGTGTGTGTGGTGTGTGTGTGTGTGTGTGCGTGTAATACAGTTAAGATGGCACTTTAGTATAGTTTAGAGCTTTATTAATCCCCTTGGGGCAATGTTAGGGTTGAACTCTTCACTTCACCATCCCTAGAGTACGGTTTATAAACTGAGGGGACAAATTGCAAAACTATCACCACGGATCGATTTTTATTGTACGTTTTTTCTGCTATGATTTCCCAGGCTCTGTACTTAAGAACCGAACCGAATGCTGGAAACTGTCGTGGAACAGAGTTAAGTTGGCTGTGTATATATACACATATTGTGCTTGTTAAGGTGATTAGTTGACAAGCTCCACCTGAGCCAGACTGATTGATTATCTGATCGTGCTCCTCCCGAATCTTGTTAATACAACTTCATTGGATAAACTGTGTATAAATGCATCCTGAAGCAGCTGTGAAAGAATCAGGCAGATTCTGTTGACAGACCCCAAACAGTTGAGCAAGGTTTCCGGCTCTGGATTTACAGAAACTGTTCATTTACAAACCAAACAGAATTGTTTTCAGTATCTTGATCCGTCAGACCAGTGCTGCAGCAATGCATCACTTTATTTCCATGATGGTTATAGTCGTTACTGGGCTGCAGGTGAGCGTCGAGTCCTCAGTAATACGTCCTGAGCGAAGCATCGACAGACGTTACATCTCAGAGCTGGCCGTGCCGAACGGAGGGAGATGGGGGTCGTGGGGTCGGAGGGAGATGTGTCCAACCGGAACGTACGCCGCAGGGTTCAGTCTCAGGGTAAGATAAGAATTGAATTAATTACAGTAGTAAGTACTAGTTTAATAATGCTTAAAAGTGTAAGCTGGTGACTGAGGCTTGAAGGTTCAAATCCTTAGAAAATATCCTTCGAGTTGCTGTTAGTGATTAAATCCCAGGTATTTCTAAAGAAACCGCACCTGCTCAAGTTTTGACTGCTTTGCTTAACACTAAAGAAACATGACGTTGATGGTACTATACAGTAGACAACATTTCTGAAGTGGATCAAAAAAAGTTCACTAGAATTTTCCAGAGACGAGAATGCATTTTGGTTTCAGGACCACTTTTAAAGGTTGAGATCCACTTCAAATGTTGGCTAGTATATATTGGGTTAGTCCAGGGATTCCCAGCCCTGTTCCTGAAGATACACCAACAGTAAGTGTTTTTAATTGAACCGATCACATCTTAAACACACAAAATGTGTGGTGCTGGTGTACCTCCAGGAACACCGAGTGTTGTAGTTAAGATTACTCCTTTTCTTTCTAATGTCGTTGTGTTTTTAAGGTGGAAGATCCTATTGACGGAGATGACACGGCACTCAACGGGATTCGCCTTCACTGCGTCGACGCCTCAATCTCGCATCATGACTACACCTCGGTTCAGTCAGATGTAGGCAGGTAATGAGCTCAGTCCAAACGAGTAATGTAGCAGGTCTGCAGTTATTAAGAATTGTTCAAATCCGAGGCGGTTTATTCATAAGCTAGACAAATTGATTTCACTATAATAATGATTGGTTTGATCAACTTTGTCTCTTCTTCTTCAGCTGGGGTCGGTGGACGGATATCAAATGGTGTGCTTCTGGATTCTTGAGAGCTTTTCAGCTGAGAGTCGAATCTTCTCAAGGAGATGGTGATGATACGGCCGCAAACAACATCATGTGAGTTTGAGCTGTGCTAAAAATCCTTTAATGTAATTTGGTGCTCTAAATGACCGGTCTTTTACAAATTGCTTGTAAATCACTCATTATGCTTAACTATCATCCTCAAATCTTACCGGAACTGATTGCAGGGCTCCAGACTGAGACTAAAAATCTTAGAGTAATATTTAGTGCGGTACTATATAAATATACGCATTATGATCTAAAAATCCGACTTGTTTGGTCATCACATTTGTTGACGTTATAAGCAGACTATGCACATCCAAAGTTTTGGTGGGAAAAACGCCAGCGCTGACGGCGCACCTGCTGAAAGCAGATCTGGTATTGTGAATACTATATACCTTGATAAAAGCTTTAGCAATTATTGTAACATGAATATGAGTCGCATGCCTAGCTCCCACTTTAAGTGAACCTTAGTTCCAAGGACATCTACAGTACATTAAAATGGTATTTTACATTTAAATTGGATTAAAATGCTGATAAAGACGAGACCTAAACGCGTGACTGGAATGTTAGTGTTAAAAAAAATTATAAAAATAAAACATTTATGTGGCACCTAGTTTTTGTGCGCACAAGTCAAATAGCAAGTTCCAAGAGATTTGGTTAGCATTGACAACATTTTATGTTGTCTTACCCAAACGTCTTCCAGGTTCAGATGCAGTGAAGGGGAGTTGCAGGGTGACGGCACAAACTGGGGCAGTTGGGGCGGCTGGAGTCAAGCATGTGATGGGAAAGGGATCTGTGGTATCAAGACACTGGTAGAAGAGCCACAAGGACGAGGAGACGACACCGCTCTCAATGACGTGCGCATGTTCTGCTGCGCTTAAGGTGACGTGAACACAATAAAACACTCGGATCGCAGAGCAACACTGTTTGGAAGATCTGGCTTGTCTGAGTTTCTTTTCTTTCAGGTGTTCGAGGACGACACGAAGACCAGATGGATCATAATTCATCAGCATACTGTTATGAGTTCACGTTAATCATGTGATATAAAAGCCTGAGATGTGATCAGGAGCTCAACACCGAACCGAGGACGACTGTACATCTCACTTATTGTCATTTCACCATCCTGAACTCATGAATTATGCCAAACATCTATTAAAATATTAATTTATCTTAAAATGACATTAGTGTTTGTGTCATTAATGTGCTGCTTCGTTGACTTGATTGAAATCAATAACAATTGAGTTTCTTCGCATATCAGTTGCTACTTGTATTAATTTTTCTGACTAATCAAATGAAGTGCTTTGAAGAACAGGCACACTTCCACACTATTAAAAAATAAATCTACTTCAATGTATTTGAGATACATTTATTTCATGCCAAGTATACTTCAATTACACTTTTATTTATGTACTTGATAAAATACTCTGCTATTGTGATTTTTAGTATACTAATCTGCTATAAAAGTCTAAATTGGAACTAATTTTGTACTTGATACACTTTAATTGTGCTGAATACTAAAGATATACTGAAGTGGAACTATTGCAAGTATACTTTAAATATTTTGCATTTAAAGAGCAATATTATTCAAAGATCACACCATCCTCATCAAAAGTGACAATTCGTAGTTGAAATGATTTCTGTGAACACATTACTTATATAAAAATAAAAAATGCATTAAGAATTTCCCAAAAGGTCCAAGAAATAGGAGTTCCCTATCAGTCAGTCACTCTGACGTTACGTCGAACGTGATTTAAAGTCTTGTCTCGTAAACAGAGCCCTGGCAGAAGCGATAGTGTTTACTACCGCTGGAGGTAGCCCCCTTAGAACCTCCGCGTCCCGTCCAAGGACCATACGTGGAGATTCCACAAGTCTGGGCGCGGGTGCCAGAGGGTGCCCCCTCTCTGAGAAAGTAGATCCCTCCTCAGAGGAATTTGCCAAGGAGGGACTGTCGCGAGGAGCATCAGTTCTGGAAACCACGTCCGGTTGGGCCAGTAAGGCGCCACCAAGAGGACCTGCTCCTCGTCCTCCCTGACCTTGCACAGGGTCTGTGCGAGAAGGCTCACTGGGGGAAACGCATATTTGCGTAAGCCCCGAGGCCAACTGCATGCCAGCGCATCTGTACCGAGGGTCCCCTCGGACAGGGAGAAAAACAACTGGCAGTGAGACGTGTCCGGGGAGGCAAACAGGTCTACCTGAGCGTCCCCGAAGCGTCTCCAAATCAGCTGGAGTACCTCGGGGTGGAGTCGCCATTCTCCCGGAAGGGCGTGCTGACGTGAGAGCTCGTCGGCTGCACGGTTGAGCTCGCCTGGGACATGAACGGCGCGAAGCGACCTCAGATGCTTCTGACTCCAAAGGAGGAGATGGCGGGCGAGTTGCGACATGCGACGGGAGCGTAGACCGCCCTGGTGGTTGATGTACGCAACGGTCGCAGTGTTGTCCGAGTGGACCAGTACATGCTTCTCGTGTAGCAGCGTTCTGAAGCGGCGCAGAGCAAGCCATACTGCCCGCAACTCGAGGCAATTGATATGCCACTGCAGCTGGGGCCCTGTCCAGAGCCCCGCGGCTGCGTGCCCGTTGCACATGGCCCCCCAGCCCGTGGCAGAGGCGTCTGTTGAAACAACAACATGCCTGGATACTTGCTCTAGGGGCACTCCTGCCCGAAGAAATGCAAGGTCCGACCAAGGGCTGAAGGTGCGACGGCAGGACGGGGTGAGTGAGACCCGGTATGTGCCGTGGCGCCATGCCCATCTCGGGACCCGGTCGTGAAGCCAACGCTGAAGCGGTCTCATATGAAGCAATCCGAGCGGCGTGATAGCGGCTGAGGATGCCATATGCCCCAGGAGCCTCTGAAAATGTTTCAGTGGAACCGCCCTCTTGCACTGGAGAGACTCCAGGCATCTCAGCATTGACTGAGCACGCTCCTCTGAGAGACGTGCTGTGAGGTTGACCGAGTCCAACTCCATGCCGAGAAAAGAGATCCTCTGCGTAGGGGAGAGTTTGCTCTTTTCCCGGTTGACCTGAAGTCCTTTGGGCTTTGGCGCGAGGCGCCTCAATAGCAGACATTTGTAAAGCTGCCGGCTGGGCGACACCTAATACGTTTGCGAGGTTTTACAATCTCCGTATAGAGCCAGTGTCCTCCCGTGTACTTGTCTCGGATGGCCAGTAACACTGGAACCCGCTCGGTGTCAATCACGCTTGCTGCGCCATTCCCCTCTACGGACCGGATACGTGCGCCCTGTTGCTTCTCAGTTCAGTTCCCCACGGCGAACCCTGTTGAAGTTCCTCCCGCACCCTCGGCAGTCAGGTGTGGCGGAGCACCAGACGCCAGGTCCAGTACTCGTACGTTGCCCAAGGTCAACCCTTGTGCTGGGCTAGGTGCCCATGTGTAGTGATTCCCCTTGATGATCCCACATGTGTATTCTTCCACGGTACGGCTCCCCCCCTTGGTGAGCCCGTGTCTTCCCTGGCAGAACCCTCTGCCTTCTCTGCTGTGTAGCTATCTCACCCCAGGCGGGCTGGGTCTACCTCAGAGACTCCCGTATGTGGTACTGCCCTTGGCCAGTCCATACGTGTAATCTCCACATGATACCTCCTTATGCGGGATGTGGCTCCGTAGCATTTCCCCCTACTTGGGGTACGCTTCCCAGTGTTATTCTACCCACTGAGCGGAACAGCAGTGCGGTTATCTCTGCCTAAACCCTGTCCTATCTTCCATTCCAGCTGGTGTGGGGGGACTTGCCGGCTTCTGCAGAGCACTGGAGGGGGTCAGCAATAGTGGCGTTTTCCAAGGGATCCCATTAGTCAGTCACTCTGACGTTACGTCGAACGTGACTGACTGATAGGGAACGTCTCGGTTACTTGCGTAACCCCCGTTCCCTGAAGGAGGGAACGGAGACGTAACGTCCCGTCGCCATAGTTGCTGTACCACCGCTGTACGGCCGGGGCACACAGTCTCGGCTCCTCAGCGAAAAACCGATGTGCGTTTGCACGCGCTCTTCTTTTATACCCGCACCGCGGGGCGGAGTGCGCGTGGCGAAACACGCACGCCAACTGTCATTGGCTTGTTTTGTTAACACTCGAAGGTGATTGGGCTCTCCGGCGAGATCCCATTAGTCAGTCACTCTGACATTACGTCTCCGTTCCCTCCTTCAGGGAACGGGGGTTACGCAAGTAACCGAGACGTTCTTCATGGAGTCCAATCAGCTGATAAAACATCACAATCCAGTCCTTCAGTTAACATCTGGAGAAGACCAAAGCTGAAACAAATCAAATACGAGTCCATAACACGTGCTCCAGTGAAAAAGTGTTCTGGTCTGAATCAGGAGAGAAATCTGGCCAGATCAAAACAGCTCTAAACTAATATTCGGATGGATTTTGATGTGAGAGACGACAGGAGATGCACTTTTTCACTGGAGGAAACGTTAATATGGATTATGGACTAAAAACATCTCAATGCTGGATTTGTTTCAGCTTTTGTCTTCTCCAGATGTTAACTGATGGACTGTGGATTATTGTGATGTTTTTATCAGACTATCATTCTGACGGCACCCATTCACTTACATTGCTGAGACACTGATGCAATGCTACGTGAGATTAATTTTTGATGAAGTAATAATTTAAAGGAATCTGCTTTACAGTATATTTGTCTTTAAATCCTCGTGAAAGGTAAGCAAACAAGAAAAGCTGTTTCAAAGAGCAATGAGCAGCATTTGACCCGATCAGTCAGTGTTGGTCTAAAGTGTGTTTATTGCTTTGCATCATTTAGTTTTGCATTATCTTCTTGAGTGATAATATGGATGAATACCGATTCTTTCTTTACGTGTAGGGAAATGGTCAAGATTAAATTTTTGGATTAAAATTTTGTTCCAGGGCCAACAATATATGCTGACCCAGGAACACATCGAACTCAGTAAAACCAGGACACATGTGTGTGTGTGTGTGGTGTGTGTGGTGTGTGTGTGTGTGTGTGCGTGTAATACAGTTAAGATGGCACTTTAGTATAGTTTAGAGCTTTATTAATCCCCTTGGGGCAATGTTAGGGTTGAACTCTTCACTTCACCATCCCTAGAGTACGGTTTATAAACTGAGGGGACAAATTGCAAAACTATCACCACAGATCGATTTTTATTGTAAGTTTTTTCTGCTATGAGTTCCCAGGCTCTGTACTTAAGAACCGAACCGAATGCTGGAAACTGTCGTGGAACAGAGTTAAGTTGGCTGTGTATATATACACATATTGTGCTTGTTAAGGTGATTAGTTGACAAGCTCCACCTGAGCCAGACTGATTGATTATCTGATCGTGCTCCTCCCGAATCTTGTTAATACAACTTCATTGGATAAACTGTGTATAAATGCATCCTGAAGCAGCTGTGAAAGAATCAGGCAGATTCTGTTGACAGACCCCAAACAGTTGAGCAAGGTTTCCGGCTCTGGATTTACAGAAACTGTTCATTTATAAACCAAACAGAATTGTTTTCAGTATCTTGATCCGTCAGACCAGTGCTGCAGCAATGCATCACTTTATTTCCATGATGGTTATAGTCGTTACTGGGCTGCAGGTGAGCGTCGAGTCCTCAGTAATACGTCCTGAGCGAAGCATCGACAGACGTTACATCTCAGAGCTGGCCGTGCCGAACGGAGGGAGATGGGGGTCGTGGGGTCAGAGGGAGATGTGTCCAACCGGAACGTACGCCGCAGGGTTCAGTCTCAGGGTAAGATCAGAATTGAATTAATTACAGTAGTAAGTACTAGTCTAATAATGCTTAAAAGTGTAAGATGGTGACTGAGGCTTGAAGGTTCAAATCCTTAGAAAATATCCTTACAGTTGCTGTTAGTGATTAAATCCCAGGTATTTCTAAAGAAACTGCACCTGCTTTTACTGCTTTGCTTAACACTAAAGAAACATGACGTTGATGGTACTATACAGTAGACAACATTTCTGAAGTGGATCAAAAAAAGTTCACTAGAATTTTCCAGAGACGAGAATGCATTTTGGTTTCAGGACCACTTTTAAAGGTTGAGATCCACTTCAAATGTTGGCTAGTATATATTGGGTTAGTCCAGGGATTCCCAGCCCTGTTCCTGAAGATACACCAACAGTAAGTGTTTTTAATTGAACCGATCACATCTTAAACACACAAAATGTGTGGTGCTGGTGTACCTCCAGGAACACCGAGTGTTGTAGTTAAGATTACTCCTTTTCTAATGTCGTTGTGTTTTTTTAAGGTGGAAGATCCTATTGACGGAGATGACACGGCACTCAACGGGATTCGCCTTCACTGCGTCGACGCCTCAATCTCGCATCATGACTACACCTCGGTTCAGTCAGATGTAGGCAGGTAATGAGCTCAGTCCAAACGAGTAATGTAGCAGGTCTGCAGTTATTAAGAATTGTTCAAATCCGAGGCGGTTTATTCATAAGCTAGACAAATTGATTTCACTATAATAATGATTGGTTTGATCAACTTTGTCTCTTCTTCTTCAGCTGGGGTCGGTGGACGGATATCAAATGGTGTGCTTCTGGATTCTTGAGAGCTTTTCAGCTGAGAGTCGAATCTTCTCAAGGAGATGGTGATGATACGGCCGCAAACAACATCATGTGAGTTTGAGCTGTGCTAAAAATCCTTTAATGTAATTTGGTGCTCTAAATGACCGGTCTTTTACAAATTGCTTGTAAATCACTCATTATGCTTAACTATCATCCTCAAATCTTACCGGAACTGATTGCAGGGCTCCAGACTGAGACTAAAAATCTTAGAGTAATATTTAGTGCGGTACTATATAAATATACGCATTATGATCTAAAAATCCGACTTGTTTGGTCATCACATTTGTTGACGTTATAAGCAGACTATGCACATCCAAAGTTTTGGTGGGAAAAACGCCAGCGCTGACGGCGCACCTGCTGAAAGCAGATCTGGTATTGTGAATACTATATACCTTGATAAAAGCTTTAGCAATTATTGTAACATGAATATGAGTCGCATGCCTAGCTCCCACTTTAAGTGAACCTTAGTTCCAAGGACATCTACAGTACATTAAAATGGTATATTACATTTAAATTGGATTAAAATGCTGATAAAGACGAGACCTAAACGCGTGACTGGAATGTTAGTGTTAAAAAAAATTATAAAAATAAAACATTTATGTGGCACCTAGTTTTTGTGCGCACAAGTCAAATAGCAAGTTCCAAGAGATTTGGTTAGCATTGACAACATTTTATGTTGTCTTACCCAAACGTCTTCCAGGTTCAGATGCAGTGAAGGGGAGTTGCAGGGTGACGGCACAAACTGGGGCAGTTGGGGCGGCTGGAGTCAAGCATGTGATGGGAAAGGGATCTGTGGTATCAAGACACTGGTAGAAGAGCCACAAGGACGAGGAGACGACACCGCTCTCAATGACGTGCGCATGTTCTGCTGCGCTTAAGGTGACGTGAACACAATAAAACACTCGGATCGCAGAGCAACACTGTTTGGAAGATCTGGCTTGTCTGAGTTTCTTTTCTTTCAGGTGTTCGAGGACGACACGAAGACCAGATGGATCATAATTCATCAGCATACTGTTATGAGTTCACGTTAATCATGTGATATAAAAGCCTGAGATGTGATCAGGAGCTCAACACCGAACCGAGGACGACTGTACATCTCACTTATTGTCATTTCACCATCCTGAACTCATGAATTATGCCAAACATCTATTAAAATATTAATTTATCTTAAAATGACATTAGTGTTTGTGTCATTAATGTGCTGCTTCGTTGACTTGATTGAAATCAATAACAATTGAGTTTCTTCGCATATCAGTTGCTACTTGTATTAATTTTTCTGACTAATCAAATGAAGTGCTTTGAAGAACAGGCACACTTCCACACTATTAAAAAATAAATCTACTTCAATGTATTTGAGATACATTTATTTCATGCCAAGTATACTTCAATTACACTTTTATTTATGTACTTGATAAAATACTCTGCTATTGTGATTTTTAGTATACTAATCTGCTATAAAAGTCTAAATTGGAACTAATTTTGTACTTGATACACTTTAATTGTGCTGAATACTAAAGATATACTGAAGTGGAACTATTGCAAGTATACTTTAAATATTTTGCATTTAAAGAGCAATATTATTCAAAGATCACACCATCCTCATCAAAAGTGACAATTCGTAGTTGAAATGATTTCTGTGAACACATTACTTATATAAAAATAAAAAATGCATTAAGAATTTCCCAAAAGGTCCAAGAAATAGGAGTTCCCTATCAGTCAGTCACTCTGACGTTACGTCGAACGTGATTTAAAGTCTTGTCTCGTAAACAGAGCCCTGGCAGAAGCGATAGTGTTTACTACCGCTGGAGGTAGCCCACTTAGAACCTCCGCGTCCCGTCCAAGGACCATACGTGGAGATTCCACAAGTCTGGGCGCGGGTGCCAGAGGGTGCCCCCTCTCTGAGAAAGTAGATCCCTCCTCAGAGGAATTTGCCAAGGAGGGACTGTCGCGAGGAGCATCAGTTCTGGAAACCACGTCCGGTTGGGCCAGTAAGGCGCCACCAAGAGGACCTGCTCCTCGTCCTCCCTGACCTTGCACAGGGTCTGTGCGAGAAGGCTCACTGGGGGAAACGCATATTTGCGTAAGCCCCGAGGCCAACTGCATGCCAGCGCATCTGTACCGAGGGTCCCCTCGGACAGGGAGAAAAACAACTGGCAGTGAGACGTGTCCGGGGAGGCAAACAGGTCTACCTGAGCGTCCCCGAAGCGTCTCCAAATCAGCTGGAGTACCTCGGGGTGGAGTCGCCATTCTCCCGGAAGGGCGTGCTGACGTGAGAGCTCGTCGGCTGCACGGTTGAGCTCGCCTGGGACATGAACGGCGCGAAGCGACCTCAGATGCTTCTGACTCCAAAGGAGGAGATGGCGGGCGAGTTGCGACATGCGACGGGAGCGTAGACCGCCCTGGTGGTTGATGTACGCAACGGTCGCAGTGTTGTCCGAGTGGACCAGTACATGCTTCTCGTGTAGCAGCGTTCTGAAGCGGCGCAGAGCAAGCCATACTGCCCGCAACTCGAGGCAATTGATATGCCACTGCAGCTGGGGCCCTGTCCAGAGCCCCGCGGCTGCGTGCCCGTTGCACATGGCCCCCCAGCCCGTGGCAGAGGCGTCTGTTGAAACAACAACATGCCTGGATACTTGCTCTAGGGGCACTCCTGCCCGAAGAAATGCAAGGTCCGACCAAGGGCTGAAGGTGCGACGGCAGGACGGGGTGAGTGAGACCCGGTATGTGCCGTGGCGCCATGCCCATCTCGGGACCCGGTCGTGAAGCCAACGCTGAAGCGGTCTCATATGAAGCAATCCGAGCGGCGTGATAGCGGCTGAGGATGCCATATGCCCCAGGAGCCTCTGAAAATGTTTCAGTGGAACCGCCCTCTTGCACTGGAGAGACTCCAGGCATCTCAGCATTGACTGAGCACGCTCCTCTGAGAGACGTGCTGTGAGGTTGACCGAGTCCAACTCCATGCCGAGAAAAGAGATCCTCTGCGTAGGGGAGAGTTTGCTCTTTTCCCGGTTGACCTGAAGTCCTTTGGGCTTTGGCGCGAGGCGCCTCAATAGCAGACATTTGTAAAGCTGCCGGCTGGGCGACACCTAATACGTTTGCGAGGTTTTACAATCTCCGTATAGAGCCAGTGTCCTCCCGTGTACTTGTCTCGGATGGCCAGTAACACTGGAACCCGCTCGGTGTCAATCACGCTTGCTGCGCCATTCCCCTCTACGGACCGGATACGTGCGCCCTGTTGCTTCTCAGTTCAGTTCCCCACGGCGAACCCTGTTGAAGTTCCTCCCGCACCCTCGGCAGTCAGGTGTGGCGGAGCACCAGACGCCAGGTCCAGTACTCGTACGTTGCCCAAGGTCAACCCTTGTGCTGGGCTAGGTGCCCATGTGTAGTGATTCCCCCTTGATGATCCCACATGTGTATTCTTCCACGGTACGGCTCCCCCCCTTGGTGAGCCCGTGTCTTCCCTGGCAGAACCCTCTGCCTTCTCTGCTGTGTAGCTATCTCACCCCAGGCGGGCTGGGTCTACCTCAGAGACTCCCGTATGTGGTACTGCCCTTGGCCAGTCCATACGTGTAATCTCCACATGATACCTCCTTATGCGGGATGTGGCTCCGTAGCATTTCCCCTACTTGGGGTACGCTTCCCAGTGTTATTCTACCCACTGAGCGGAACAGCAGTGCGGTTATCTCTGCCTAAACCCTGTCCTATCTTCCATTCCAGCTGGTGTGGGGGGACTTGCCGGCTTCTGCAGAGCACTGGAGGGGGTCAGCAATAGTGGCGTTTTCCAAGGGATCCCATTAGTCAGTCACTCTGACGTTACGTCGAACGTGACTGACTGATAGGGAACGTCTCGGTTACTTGCGTAACCCCCGTTCCCTGAAGGAGGGAACGGAGACGTAACGTCCCGTCGCCATAGTTGCTGTACGGCCGGGGCACACAGTCTCGGCTCCTCAGCGAAAAACCGATGTGCGTTTGCACGCGCTCTTCTTTTATACCCGCACCGCGGGGCGGAGTGCGCGTGGCGAAACACGCACGCCAACTGTCATTGGCTTGTTTTGTTAACACTCGAAGGTGATTGGGCTCTCCGGCGAGATCCCATTAGTCAGTCACTCTGACATTACGTCTCCGTTCCCTCCTTCAGGGAACGGGGGTTACGCAAGTAACCGAGACGTTCTTCATGGAGTCCAATCAGCTGATAAAACATCACAATCCAGTCCTTCAGTTAACATCTGGAGAAGACCAAAGCTGAAACAAATCAAATACGAGTCCATAACACGTGCTCCAGTGAAAAAGTGTTCTGGTCTGAATCAGGAGAGAAATCTGGCCAGATCAAAACAGCTCTAAACTAATATTCGGATGGATTTTGATGTGAGAGACGACAGGAGATGCACTTTTTCACTGGAGGAAACGTTAATATGGATTATGGACTAAAAACATCTCAATGCTGGATTTGTTTCAGCTTTTGTCTTCTCCAGATGTTAACTGATGGACTGTGGATTATTGTGATGTTTTTATCAGACTATCATTCTGACGGCACCCATTCACTTACATTGCTGAGACACTGATGCAATGCTACGTGAGATTAATTTTTGATGAAGTAATAATTTAAAGGAATCTGCTTTACAGTATATTTGTCTTTAAATCCTCGTGAAAGGTAAGCAAACAAGAAAAGCTGTTTCAAAGAGCAATGAGCAGCATTTGACCCGATCAGTCAGTGTTGGTCTAAAGTGTGTTTATTGCTTTGCATCATTTAGTTTTGCATTATCTTCTTGAGTGATAATATGGATGAATACCGATTCTTTCTTTACGTGTAGGCTAATGGTCAAGATTAAATTTTTGGATTTAAATTTTGTTCCAGGGCCAACAATATATGCTGACCCAGGAACACATCGAACTCAGTAAAACCAGGACACGTGTGTGTGTGTGTGTGGTGTGTGTGTGGTGTGTGTGGTGTGTGTGTGTGTGTGGTGTGTGTGTGTGTGTGTGTGTGCGTGTGCGCGTGTAATACAGTTAAGATGGCACTTTAGTATAGTTTAGAGCTTTATTAATCCCCTTGGGGCAATGTTAGGGTTGAACTCTTCACTTCACCATCCCTAGAGTACGGTTTATAAACTGAGGGGACAAATTGCAAAACTATCACCACAGATCGATTTTTATTGTAAGTTTTTTCTGCTATGAGTTCCCAGGCTCTGTACTTAAGAACCGAACCGAATGCTGGAAACTGTCGTGGAACAGAGTTAAGTTGGCTGTGTATATATACACATATTGTGCTTGTTAAGGTGATTAGTTGACAAGCTCCACCTGAGCCAGACTGATTGATTATCTGATCGTGCTCCTCCCGAATCTTGTTAATACAACTTCATTGGATAAACTGTGTATAAATGCATCCTGAAGCAGCTGTGAAAGAATCAGGCAGATTCTGTTGACAGACCCCAAACAGTTGAGCAAGGTTTCCGGCTCTGGATTTACAGAAACTGTTAATTTATAAACCAAACAGAATTGTTTTCAGTATCTTGATCCGTCAGACCAGTGCTGCAGCAATGCATCACTTTATTTCCATGATGGTTATAGTCGTTACTGGGCTGCAGGTGAGCGTCGAGTCCTCAGTAATACGTCCTGAGCGAAGCATCGACAGACGTTACATCTCAGAGCTGGCCGTGCCGAACGGAGGGAGATGGGGGTCGTGGGGTCAGAGGGAGATGTGTCCAACCGGAACGTACGCCGCAGGGTTCAGTCTCAGGGTAAGATCAGAATTGAATTAATTACAGTAGTAAGTACTAGTCTAATAATGCTTAAAAGTGTAAGATGGTGACTGAGGCTTGAAGGTTCAAATCCTTAGAAAATATCCTTACAGTTGCTGTTAGTGATTAAATCCCAGGTATTTCTAAAGAAACTGCACCTGCTTTTACTGCTTTGCTTAACACTAAAGAAACATGACGTTGATGGTACTATACAGTAGACAACATTTCTGAAGTGGATCAAAAAAAGTTCACTAGAATTTTCCAGAGACGAGAATGCATTTTGGTTTCAGGACCACTTTTAAAGGTTGAGATCCACTTCAAATGTTGGCTAGTATATATTGGGTTAGTCCAGGGATTCCCAGCCCTGTTCCTGAAGATACACCAACAGTAAGTGTTTTTAATTGAACCGATCACATCTTAAACACACAAAATGTGTGGTGCTGGTGTACCTCCAGGAACACCGAGTGTTGTAGTTAAGATTACTCCTTTTCTTTCTAATGTCGTTGTGTTTTTAAGGTGGAAGATCCTATTGACGGAGATGACACGGCACTCAACGGGATTCGCCTTCACTGCATCGACGCCTCAATCTCGCATCATGACTACACCTCGGTTCAGTCAGATGTAGGCAGGTAATGAGCTCAGTCCAAACGAGTAATGTAGCAGGTCTGCAGTTATTAAGAATTGTTCAAATCCGAGGCGGTTTATTCATAAGCTAGACAAATTGATTTCACTATAATAATGATTGGTTTGATCAACTTTGTCTCTTCTTCTTCAGCTGGGGTCGGTGGACGGATATCAAATGGTGTGCTTCTGGATTCTTGAGAGCTTTTCAGCTGAGAGTCGAATCTTCTCAAGGAGATGGTGATGATACGGCCGCAAACAACATCATGTGAGTTTGAGCTGTGCTAAAAATCCTTTAATGTAATTTGGTGCTCTAAATGACCGGTCTTTTACAAATTGCTTATAAATCACTCATTATGCTTAACTATCATCCTCAAATCTTACCGGAACTGATTGCAGGGCTCCAGACTGAGACTAAAAATCTTAGAGTAATATTTAGTGCGGTACTATATAAATATACGCATTATGATCTAAAAATCCTACTTGTTTTGTCATCACATTTGTTGACGTTATAAGCAGACTATGCACATCCAAAGTTTTGGTGGGAGAAACGCCAGCGCTGACGGCGCACCTGCTGAAAGCAGATCTGGTATTGTGAATACTATATACCTTGATAAAAGCTTTAGCAATTATTGTAACATGAATATGAGTCGCATGCCTAGCTCCCACTTTAAGTGAACCTTAGTTCCAAGGACATCTACAGTACAAGATGGATTAAAATGCTGATAAAGACGAGACCTAAACGCGTGACTGGAATGTTAGTGTTAAAAAAAATTATAAAAATAAAACCTTTTATTCTGTGGCACCTACTTTTTGTGCACAAGTCAAATAGCAAGTTCCAAGAGATTGGTTTGCCGTGTTTTGTTAGTATTGATTGACACACATTTGATTATGATGTTGTCTTCCAGGTTCAGATGCAGTGAAGGGGAGTTACAGGGTGACGGCACAAACTGGGGCAGTTGGAGCGGCTGGAGTCAAGCATGTGATGGGAAAGGGATCTGTGGTATCAAGACACTGGTAGAAGAGCCACAAGGACGAGGAGACGACACCGCTCTCAATGACGTGCACATGTTCTGCTGCGCTTAAGGTGACGTGAACACAATAAAACACTCGGATCGCAGAGCAACACTGTTTGGAAGATCTGGCTTGTCTGAGTTTGTCTTTTCTTTCAGGTGTTCGAGGACGACACGAAGACCAGATGGATCATAATTCATCAGCATACTGTTATGAGTTCACGTTAATCATGTGATATAAAAGCCTGAGATGTGATCAGGAGCTCAACACCGAGCCGAGGACGACTGTACATCTCACTTATTGTGTCATTTCACCATCCTGAACTCATGAATTATGCCCAAACATCTAATAAAATATTAATTTATCTTGAAATGGCATTAGTGTTTGTCATTAATGTGCTGCTTCGTTGACTTGATTGAAATCAATAACAATTGAGTTTCTTCGCATATCAGTTGCTACTTTTATTAATTTTTCTGACTAATCAAATGAAGTGCTTTGAAGAACAGGCACACTTCCACACTATTAAAAAATAAATCTACTTCAATGTATTTGAGATACATTTATTTCATGCCAAGTATACTTCAATTACACTTTTATTTATGTACTTGATAAAATACTCTGCTATTGTGATTTTTAGTATACTAATCTGCTATAAAAGTCTAAATTGGAACTAATTTTGTACTTGATACACTTTAATTGTGCTGAATACTAAAGATACACTGAAGTGGAACTATTGCAAGTATACTTTAAATATTTTGCATTTAAAGAGCAATATTATTCAAAGATCACACAATCCTCATCAAAAGTGACAACTCGTAGTTGAAATGATTTCTGTGAACACATCAAAATAAAAAATGCATTCAGAATTTCCCAAAAGGTCCAAGAAATAGGAGTTCTTCATGGTGTCCAATCAGCTGATAACATCACAATCCAGTCCTTCAGTTAACATCTGCAGAAGACCAAAGCTGAAACAAATCAAATACGAGTCCATAATCCATAATAACACTTCCTCCAGTGAAAAAGTGTTCTGGTCTGAATCAGGAGAGAAATCTGGCCAGATCAAGTCAAGTCAAGTCACCTTTATTTATATAGCGCTTTTAACAATACAAATTGTAACAAAGCACTGCACAATATCAAAATAGGCAAAATGTGTCAATGTAAAATGACAGGATTTAACACTCAATTATCTGCTGAATGCATTTCATTATTGAATTTAGTGATGGCATTGTCCAGCTTAGTTCAGTTTATAATATCTGTGCAATAAAGTCGATGATTGTGCTGCAAGTGAAGTGTCCCCAACTGAGCAAGCCAGAGGCGACAGCGGCAAGGAACGAAAACTCCATCGGTGACAGAATGGAGAAAAAACCTTGGGAGAAACCAGGCTCAGTCGGGGGGCCAGTTCCCCTCCGGCCAGACGAATCTGTAGTTTGTTCCAAATGCAGCAAAGTCAGAGTGTAAGTGGTCCACTGGTTCCAGGGGTCTTTCCCCGATGGATGTCTAGGTGACGAGGTCCTCACTGGAGATCTGTCTCTGGGACTCATCTATGTGTCCTAGACTCCGCTGACGTTCAGGGCTGTAGGGGCTGTAGAGGTTGTCTCCAGGTGCTGATCCTCCATTTATGGCAGACTTTGGTTAAGTCAGTATAATCGCTGATGGTTGGCTTCCTCTGAGGTCCTCGGAGGGGTTGTCATCGTCTCTTCTCAGGTGTTCGGTCATCTCAATCGTTTAAGGGTAGGATCCAGTCTGAAGCTTGTGTAATTCCTAGCTACCAGTAACATAGAAACAGTAAGACAATTAGCGTAGCAGTTGTTCCATCCAGGAATAACCCTGGATGAAATTATCAGTATAACCCAAGCTAAAGCATAATAATGTGCATTTGTTCAGATAGACTGGCAGTACAAGATTGTGAGATGCATTATATGAATGCTTGGCTAAAGAGATGCGTCTTTAATCTAGATTTAAACAGAGAGAGTGTGTCTGAACCCCGAACGTTATCAGGAAGGCTATTCCAGAGTTTAGGAGCCAGATATGAAAAAGTTCTACCTCCTTTAGTGGACTTTGCTATTCTAGGTACTACCAAGAGTCCAGAGTTTTGCGACCTAAGGGAGCGGGTTGGATTGTAGCGTGATAGAAGATTAGTTAGGTACGCAGGAGCTAAGTCATTTAGGGCCTTATAGGCAAGTAATAATATTTTGTAACTGATACGAAATTTAATAGGTAGCCAGTGCAGAGACTGTAAAATTGGAGTAATATGATCATATTTTCTTGACCTGGTAAGGACTCTTGCCGCAGCATTTTGTACTATCTGTAGCTTGTTTATTGAAGATGCAGGACAACCACCTAGCAGTGCATTACAATAGTCCAGTCTAGAGGTCATGAATGCATGAACTAACTTTTCTGCATCAGAAACACTTAACATGTTCCGTAGCTTGGAAATGTTTCTAAGATGGAAGAATGCTGTTTTTGTAACATTGGAAATATGATTTTCAAAAGATATATTGCTGTCTAATATAACACCCAGATTTGTAACTGTAGAGGAAGTAACATTACATCCGTCTAGTTGCAAATTGTGATCCAAGAGATTCTGTGTACTGTCTTTAGGTCCAATAAGTAATATCTCGGTCTTATCTGAATTTAATAGGAGAAAATTACTGGTCATCCAATCTTTTATATTTTTAACGCACTCTGTTAGCTTAGATAGTTTAGAAGTTTCATCTGGTTTTGTTGAGATATATAGTTGAGTGTCATCAGCATAACAATGGAAACTAATCCCGTATTTATCTAATAATATTACCAAGGGGCAACATGTATAATGAAAATAGCAGAGGACCTAGGACAGATCCTTGTGGTACTCCATACTTTACTGGTGATAATTGAGATGACTCCCCGTTTAAATAAACAAAGTGGTAGCGATCGGACAGGTAGGATCTAAACCATCTTAGAGCCTGCCCTTGAATACCTGTAGAGTTTTGTAATCGATCTATCAGTATGTCATGATCTATAGTGTCGAACGCAGCACTAAGATCAAGTAAAACTAGCAACGAGATGCAGCCTTTGTCTGACGCAAGAAGTAAGTCATTTGTAATTTTAACAAGTGCAGTTTCTGTGCTATGGCGGGGCCTGAAACCTGACTGAAATTCTTCATAGATATCATTTTTTTGCAGAAAGGAGCACAGTTGAGCAGACACTACTTTTTCTAATATTTTCGACATAAACGGAAGATTTGAAATGGGCCTGTAATTTGCCAGTTCACAAGGATCTAATTTTGGTTTCTTAATAAGAGGCTTAATAACTGCCAGCTTAAATGGTTTTGGGACGTGACCTAAAGATAACGAGGAGTTAATAATATTGAGAAGCGGTTGTTCTGCAACAGGTAACAACTCTTTCAATAGTTTAGTGGGTACAGGATCTAATACACATGTTGTTGGTTTAGATGCAGTGATAAGTGTATTTAGCTCTTCCTGTCCTATAGTTGTAAAGCAATTAAGTTTTTCTTTGGGTGCGATGAATGAAGCTGAAGTACTAGACGCTGTAGAATCTACGTTTGTTATTGTATTTCTGATATTATCTATTTTATCAGTAAAGAAATTCATAAAGTCATTACTATTAAACTGTGAGGGAATATTTAGATCTGGTGACATCTGTTTATTTGTTAATCTAGCCACTGTGCTAAATAGAAACCTTGGATTGTTTTGGTGATTATCTATGAGTTTGCGGATATACTCGGTCCTTGCAGTTTTTAGAGCCTGTCTATAGCTGGACATACTGTTTTTCCAGCAATTCTAAAGACTTCCAAATTAGTTTTTCTCCATTTGCGCTCAAGAATACGAGTTTCTTTCTTGAGAGAATGGGTATAACTGTTGTACCATGGCGCAGCACGTTTTTCTCTAACCTTTTTTAATTTGATGGGGGCAACAGTTTCTAACGTATTAGAGAAGATAGTTCCCATGTTGCTAGTAATTGTGTCTAGTTCATCTGTATTTATGGGTACACAGAGCAGTTGAGATAAATCCGGCAGGTTATTTGTGAATCTGTCTTTAGTGGTTGGAATAATAATTCTGCCTGGGCGATAACGCGGAGCCATATAGTTAATATCAGTAATATGCAGCATGCATGATACAAGGAAATGGTCAGTAACATCATCACTTTGAGGTATGATATCTATATCAGTTAGATCAATTCCATGCGATATTATTAAATCTAGCATATGATTAAAACGATGTGTCGGCCCAGTGACATTTTGCTTGACACCAAAAGAGTTTATTAGGTCAGTAAACGCAAGTCCTAACGCATCATTTGTATTATCAACGTGAATGTTAAAATCTCCAACAATTAGTGCTTTATCAACATTAACCAATAGGTCTGAGAGGAAATCTGCAAATTCTTTTAGAAAATCTGTATATGGCCCTGGCGGTCTATACACAGTAGCCAGAGCAAGAGATAGGACAGATTTATTTTGCTTATCTGTCAGTTTAACATTGAGCATAAGTATTTCGAATGAGTCAAACCTGTATCCTGTTTTCTGAGTAACATTGAGAATATCACTATATATTGTTGCGACACCGCCGCCACGACCAGTCTGACGAGGCTCGTGCTTATAACAGTAGCTTGGTGGAGTAGATTCATTTAGACCAAAATAATCATTTGTTTTAAGCCAGGTTTCAGTCAGACAGAGTATATCAAAACTATTATCTGTGATTATTTCATTTACAATAACTGATCAAAATAAGATCAAAACAGCTCTAAACTAATATTCGGATGGATTTTGATGTGAGAGACGACAGGAGATGCACTTTTTCACTGGAGGAAACGTTAATATGGATTATGGACTAAAAACATCTCAATGCTGGATTTGTTTCAGCTTTTGTCTTCTGCAGATGTTAACTGATGGACTGTGGATTATTGTGATGTTTTTATCAGACTATCATTCTGACGGCACCCATTCACTTACATTGCTGAGACACTGATGGAATACTACATGAGGTCAATTTTTTGATGAAGTAATAATTTAAAGGAATCGGCTTTACAGTATATTTGTCTTTAAATCCTCGTGAAAGGTAAGCAAACAAGAAAAGCTGTTTCAAAGAGCAATGAGTAATAAACATAAAGTGTGTTTACTGCTTTGCATCATTTAGTTTTGCATTATCTTCTTGAGTGATAATATGGATGAATACCGATTCTTTCTTTACGTGTAGGGAAATGGTCAAGATTAAATTTTTGGATTTAAATTTTGTTCCAGGGCCAACAATATATGCTGACCCAGGAACACATTGAACTCAGTAAAACCAGGACACGTGTGTGTGTGTGTGTGTGTGTGTGTGTGTGTGTGTGTGCGTGTGCGCGTGTAATACAGTTAAGATGGCACTTTAGTATAGTTTAGAGCTTTATTAATCCCCTTGGGGCAATGTTAGGGTTGAACTCTTCACTTCACCATCCCTAGAGTACGGTTTATAAACTGAGGCGACGAATTGCAAAACTATCACCACGGATCGATTTTTATTGTACGTTTTTTCTGCTATGATTTCCCAGGCTCTGTACTTAAGAACCGAACCGAATGCTGGAAACTGTCGTGGAACAGAGTTAAGTTGGCTGTGTATATATACACATATTGTGCTTGTTAAGGTGATTAGTTGACAAGCTCCACCTGAGCCAGACTGATTGATTATCTGATCGTGCTCCTCCCGAATCTTGTTAATACAACTTCATTGGATAAACTGTGTATAAATGCATCCTGAAGCAGCTGTGAAAGAATCAGGCAGATTCTGTTGACAGACCCCAAACAGTTGAGCAAGGTTTCCGGCTCTGGATTTACAGAAACTGTTCATTTATAAACCAAACAGAATTGTTTTCAGTATCTTGATCCGTCAGACCAGTGCTGCAGCAATGCATCACTTTATTTCCATGATGGTTATAGTCGTTACTGGGCTGCAGGTGAGCGTCGAGTCCTCAGTAATACGTCCTGAGCGAAGCATCGACAGACGTTACATCTCAGAGCTGGCCGTGCCGAACGGAGGGCGATGGGGGTCGTGGGGTCAGAGGGAGATGTGTCCAACCGGAACGTACGCCGCAGGGTTCAGTCTCAGGGTAAGATAAGAATTGAATTAATTACAGTAGTAAGTACTAGTCTAATAATGCTTAAAAGTGTAAGCTGGTGACTGAGGCTTGAAGGTTCAAATCCTTAGAAAATATCCTTCGAGTTGCTGTTAGTGATTAAATCCCAGGTATTTCTAAAGAAACTACACCTGCTCAAGTTTTTACTGCTTTGCTTAACACTAAAGAAACATGACGTTGATGGTACTATACAGTAGACAACATTTCTGAAGTGGATCAAAAAAAGTTCACTAGAATTTTCCAGAGACGAGAATGCATTTTGGTTTCAGGACCACTTTTAAAGGTTGAGATCCACTTCAAATGTTGGCTAGTATATATTGGGTTAGTCCAGGGATTCCCAGCCCTGTTCCTGAAGATACACCAACAGTAAGTGTTTTTAATTGAACCGATCACATCTTAAACACTCAAAATGTGTGGTGCTGGTGTACCTCCAGGAACACCGAGTGTTGTAGTTAAGATTACTCCTTTTCTTTCTAATGTCGTTGTGTTTTTAAGGTGGAAGATCCTATTGACGGAGATGACACGGCACTCAACGGGATTCGCCTTCACTGCGTCGACGCCTCAATCTCGCATCATGACTACACCTCGGTTCAGTCAGATGTAGGCAGGTAATGAGCTCAGTCCAAACGAGTAATGTAGCAGGTCTGCAGTTATTAAGAATTGTTCAAATCCGAGGCGGTTTATTCATAAGCTAGACAAATTGATTTCACTATAATAATGATTGGTTTGATCAACTTTGTCTCTTCTTCTTCAGCTGGGGTCGGTGGACGGATATCAAATGGTGTGCTTCTGGATTCTTGAGAGCTTTTCAGCTGAGAGTCGAATCTTCTCAAGGAGATGGTGATGATACGGCCGCAAACAACATCATGTGAGTTTGAGCTGTGCTAAAAATCCTTTAATGTAATTTGGTGCTCTAAATGACCGGTCTTTTACAAATTGCTTGTAAATCACTCATTATGCTTAACTATCATCCTCAAATCTTACCGGAACTGATTGCAGGGCTCCAGACTGAGACTAAAAATCTTAGAGTAATATTTAGTGCGGTACTATATAAATATACGCATTATGATCTAAAAATCCTACTTGTTTGGTCATCACATTTGTTGACGTTATAAGCAGACTATGCACATCCAAAGTTTTGGTGGGAAAAACGCCAGCGCTGACGGCGCACCTGCTGAAAGCAGATCTGGTATTGTGAATACTATATACCTTGATAAAAGCTTTAGCAATTATTGTAACATGAATATGAGTCGCATGCCTAGCTCCCACTTTAAGTGAACCTTAGTTCCAAGGACATCTACAGTACAAGATGGATTAAAATGCTGATAAAGACGAGACCTAAACGCGTGACTGGAATGTTAGTGTTAAAAAAAATTATAAAAATAAAACCTTTTATTCTGTGGCACCTACTTTTTGTGCACAAGTCAAATAGCAAGTTCCAAGAGATTGGTTTGCCGTGTTTTGTTAGTATTGATTGACACACATTTGATTATGATGTTGTCTTCCAGGTTCAGATGCAGTGAAGGGGAGTTACAGGGTGACGGCACAAACTGGGGCAGTTGGGGCGGCTGGAGTCAAGCATGTGATGGGAAAGGGATCTGTGGTATCAAGACACTGGTAGAAGAGCCACAAGGACGAGGAGACGACACCGCTCTCAATGACGTGCGCATGTTCTGCTGCGCTTAAGGTGACGTGAACACAATAAAACACTCGGATCGCAGAGCAACACTGTTTGGAAGATCTGGCTTGTCTGAATTTGTCTTTTCTTTCAGGTGTTCGAGGACGACACGAAGACCAGATGGATCATAATTCATCAGCATACTGTTATGAGTTCACGTTAATCATGTGATATAAAAGCCTGAGATGTGATCAGGAGCTCAACACCGAGCCGAGGACGACTGTACATCTCACTTATTGTGTCATTTCACCATCCTGAACTCATGAATTATGCCCAAACATCTATTAAAATATTAATTTATCTTGAAATGGCATTAGTTTTTGTGTCATTAATGTGCTGCTTCGTTGACTTGATTGAAATCAATAACAATTGAGTTTCTTCTCATGCCTGACTAATCAAAGTGAAATATTTTGTGAAGAACATGCACATTTCCAGCCTGTTAAAAATTAATATTCTTAATATGTTTGAATTGCATTTATTCCATGCAAAGTATACTTCAAATACAATCTTATTCATGTAATAAAATACTCAGCAATTGTATATTTAGTATACTAAACTGGTATAATTAAAGTATGCTAAATTGGAACAACTCATTTTGTACTTTATGCATTTTAATTGTGCAGAAGTAGATAAAGATATACTGAAGTATATTTGATTGTGCTAAATCCAAACATATATATGGACCTGACTGTATTAGACTTAGTTTTAAGAAATGTGCACAAGTGAGAAAGCAAAGCATGAGAAGAGTCTTTGCAACAAATAATTAAATGATTTCTGTGAACCCATTAAATATCATAATAAAAAGTGCATTAAAATTTCCCCAAACGGTGCAAGAAATACCCTTTGAAAGGAGTTTTTCATGGAGTCCAACCAGCTGATAACAACATCCCATAATCCACATGACACCACTCCAGTCCATCAGAGAACTTCTGGAGAAGACAAAAGCCGAAATAAATCCATCATTAAGACATTTGCCATTAAAATATGAGTCCATAATAACACGTGCTCCAGTGAAAAAGTGTTCTGGTCTGAATCAGGAGAGAAATCTGGCCAGATCAAAACAGCTCTAAACTAATATTCGGATGGATTTTGATGTGAGAGACGACAGGAGATGCACTTTTTCACCGGAGGAAACGTTAATATGGATTATGGACTAAAAACATCTCAATGCTGGATTAGTTTCAGCTTTTGTCTTCTCCAGATGTTAACTGATGGACTGTGGATTATTGTGATGTTTTTATCAGACTCTCATTCTGACGGCACCCATTCACTTCCATTGCTGAGACACTGATGGAATACTACACGAGGTCAAAGTATTCATTTAAAGGAATCTGCTTTACAGTATATCTGTCTTTAAAACCTCGTGAAAGGTAAGCAAACAAGCAAAGCTGTTTCAAAGAGCACATCTTTTACCGCCATTTGACCCGATCAGTCAGTGTTTGTCTAAAGTGTGTTTATTGATTTGCATCATTTAGTTTTGCATTATCTCCTTACATTATAATATGGATGAATACCGATTCTTTATTTCTTCATGCAAATTACTATAACTTCAGAAGTCAAGTTGTATGAAAATATTTCTAGTTAAATTTGTCTCATATGGGTTTGAATCGACATGAAGGTGAGTAAATGATCGTTTCAGTTGATCGTGTCCTTGCGAATGTTGATATTTACTACAGGAAAGTACATTTATGTAAAGTTGTTTGTGGTATTTTTCCATTATGTCAAACTAATATTCTCTATGTTGCAGACCATGCTCTGTATTTCTCTCTGTACTCTCCAAAATGACCAAATCAAAGCTGCAACTGAACATTTTAAGGGAATTGTACCAAGTAAAACACTTTCCAAGGACACGACTGGTATGTTTGTGTGACAGGACATTGACCTGTGCTCCGTGCTCCTGGCTGCTGATTGGCTGGAATATTGATGAACCGCATGAAGGTATTGCTCTGATTGGCTCAATAAAGATCCAGGCCGGTTCTGCTGACTGACCACAGACAGCTCGGAAAGCCAGGGTCAGGTTTTGGTGTAGAAACCAAACAGAATTAATTTCAGATCAGGTCAGTGCTGCAGTAATGCATCTCTTTATGTTTTCTCTGCTAGTCATTATCGGGCTGCAGGTTGAGTCCGCAGGAGGACGTTCTGAGGGGAGCATCGAGAGATCTTTCACATCATTGCTGAGGGTACACAATGGGATGAAGTTTGGGTCGTGGGGTCTCAGAGAATTTTGTCCGATTCAGATGTACGCAGCAGGGTTCAGTCTAAAGGTAAGTTGAGCTTTGACTCACGAGGCTTAAAGATTAAAACATAGTCCCTAGTATCTTTATCTTGTTTTCCAATACAAATACCTAAATGTTCTTAAATTTGTGACGCTGGACCACAAAACCAGTCATAAGGGACAATGTTTTGAGAAATGACATAAGCTGAATAAATAATCTTTCCATTGAAAAAAAAATCTAAATATTCAGAAAATCACCTTTAAAGTTGTCCAAATCAAAAATTAAGTTTTGATATATTTACAGTCGGAAATTTACAAAATATTTTCATGGAGCATGATCTTTACTTAATATCCTAAAGATTTTTGGCATAAAAGAAAAATTGATCATGTATTTTTGGCTATGACTACAAATATACCCGTGCTAGTTATGACTGGTTTTATTCTCCAGGGACACATTTGAGATGCAAAAGTACATATTAATGCACGGTTTTCAAACTAACCCAGACTAAAACGAGTTGTTTTACCCGATATAAATTTGCTCTGACATATCCTAAAAAGTGTCATTAATCTGTCTGAAGATGCACATCAGTAATGTTTTTTTCTAAGGCACGTTAAAGCTATTGTTATTAAACTATGTCTTAATCCTGGCTTAAAGGGATAGTTCACCCAAAAATGATTTACTCACCGTCAAGCCATCCTAGAAGTATACGACTTTCTGCTTTCAGACGAATACAACTGGAGTTCTATTGAAAACTTCCACGCTTTATAATGGCAGTGATTTGGAGCAAAACATAACACCGGTCACAAATTAGAAGTGCAAAACAAGGACTGTGGTAAAGACTAATGGGAGGATTTCCATATTAGTCAAGAGGAGACTGGATTAAACTAAACGTGGATCTCACAAAACTAGCATATTCCCATCACTACGTCTACATCCCACATCATCTGCTGAATACAACTCCGTATCTTGATTTTAGATATTTATAGAAAACAAGACCAAAATACTGAGGAAGAAATCTAATATGTTTAGTCACTTAGTTAATCTCAATGCACCTGCCATGAATATTAATATTGGTGAGTTAACTCTGCTCCCATTGGACGCTTGTCTTAATGTGTTTGCTGTTGTTTATTGAGGTGGAAAAACGTTCCTATGGTTTTTGGGATAACACAGCGCTCAATGGGATTCGTCTTCACTGCGCCAGTCTGTTCAAAGACTCAACCTCATACGATGAAGACTTTCCCATTGAGTCCAACACGGCAAGGTACAGGACTCAGACTCAAGTGAGCTAGTACTACTAGTTAGAGTTAGTTGCTTTGGGGTTATTATGAAGAATTCTGCCATTAAAGGTTAGGTTTCTTTATAAATGATTATTGATTTAATGATTCTTTATTGTCTTCAATAAAGCTTTGGAATAATCCTATATTGTGATTGTCTTCAGCTGGGGTGAGTGGACGGATATCAAATGGTGTCCTTCTGGATTCTTGAAATCGTTTCAGCTGAGAGTCGAACCTTACCGAGGATTTAAAGACGACACGGCCGCAAACAACATCAGGTGGGTATATAACGCTGTTTTAAAGCTGATGTTCATCAGGGTTTTCAATTCAAGATTATATGTGTCGCGCTGTTTACAATACAATCATTTACAGGAAATTAAGTTTCCACAATATATTGATATATTATAGAAACGTAATATATTTAACTTAAGGCGACATTTGGTTAACTCTGTATATTGTCTGAGGGGTCGGCATCGTCTCTTCTCAGGTGTTCGGTCATCTCGGATCATTTAAGGGTCGGATCCAGACTGAAGCTTGTGTAATTATGGGATGTTAATCCAGAAACAGAGACACAAATAGAGACACGATTGGCGTAGCTGTAGTTCAACCCAAGCTAAAGCATAATAATGTGTGTTTGATCAGATATACCTGCAGTACTAGATTATGAGATGCATTATATGAATGCTTGGCTAAAGAGATGTGATTTAAACAGTGTGTGAGTGTTTTCCCTCATCAAGCTGTTTAATTAAAGATGACTTATTGTTTGTATGTTTATTATTACATTGCTGTTTGAGCATGAAAAACATCTGCAAAGTTATTCAGTATTTCAGAAAGCACAGCTCCTGAACTCTCTCATTGAACGCTTTCATTGCACTCATGAGTTTCCTTATACATATCTCAATACCCCTTGATTTTTCTTTATTTAATTAGTTTGTAATTTACGGTAAGGGGCATCACATTTCTGACACATACTTGAGTCCTCGGCCAATCACAACGCACTGGGTCAGCTGGCCAATCAGAGCGCTCTGGGCTTTCCAAAAGGAGAGGCTTTGTAGAAATCAGTGCTGATTTTGAAACTGAGATTTCAATAGGTCTGTATCAAATGTAATGCAGTAAATGCTTTAAGTAATATGACTGAATATAAGCATGGCGGGTGATCACACGACTGATATTCAGCGCAGTCGTAAGTGTTTATATAGAGGAAATGATTAGGCCAAAAGCAAACCATTGCTAATCTTCTGACACGTTTTTCAGATTCAACTGCAGTGAAGGGGCTTTGCTGCAGGGTGCCGGCACAGACCGGGGCGAGTGGGGCGACTGGAGCACTGCGTGTCAGGGAAGAGGGGTGTGTGGTGTCGTGACACAGATAGAAGAGGAGCAGGGGATGGGAGACGACACCGCTCTCAATGACGTGATGATGCTCTGCTGCGAGTGATTCTCACATACTGCAGAGCAACCGAGTCTGGGGTTTCTTACAGGTGCAAGAACAGATGGATACTAATAACTGATCAAATACTAGAGCTAACAGGAACCGTGCAATACCACAATGATTTAAGGGATAATGCTCAGTATCACAAATAAAGTCTAACAGAATGATCAAGACTTTGAAAGAAAGTCAATGTTGACTGGTTCATCTCGCTTGTTGTGCCAAATATCAGCATTAAAGTCTCTTTCTAAGAAGCACCTTGTAGTCTCTCATCCTTTATCATGTTTGACATCAGATGTTTGATTGTATTGTATAACTTTATTGTCCATCTGAGTGGAAAATTGTCTTTGGCTCACCAGCATACCAGATACAGGTTCTTTATTGGCACTTATGGTTACATAAAGAGCCTTCATCATCCATGAAATCTGTCCATTGCATAAAAGTTTCTTAATAGTGCAGGATTGTCCTTCATCACATTGAAAGATGAGTTTCTTCACACTGAATTTGTTCCACTTTGTTTAAAGGGGTTCTCAACCTTTTTTTTCTCCGAGGCCCCCCTCGTCTCCGAATCAATATCCCCCCCCCCCCCCCCCTCTCTTTGATTCACAAAGACTTTGCATTCTTGAGTCATTACTTGTCAATTCCATTTAATTATTTTTAATCAAAACAAATTCAAGATATTAAAATATTCAGTTTTTTTGCCATATGTTTGCAAAAATGTCACAGCAGGCATTCTTTACAACTTAAAAGTGCTTAAAAGTGCACCTAAACCTCAATTATAAAGTAACTTTAACAAAAAAGCACAAGTCAACCTGCCATCAGAGCCACCTTCATCAGGGGGGCATTTGGATTTCTGGGGGGGGGGGGGACAAATCAAGTTTTGTGTGTGTGATGGGGGGGGGGGGTGATTTTATATCTGTGATCGTGTTCAGTTGTTGACGCTCACCTAAAGCGGGCAATCGCTTTCTTATATGCACTGTTTTATCGGTTTCACTTTCGCTTTCAAAATCAATCACGCTCAGCAAAGATGGGAGAGGATGGAGTTGACCCCCCCCCCCCCCCCAACCCATCTCTCCCCCCCCCCCCCCCAGCAGCTAATATAAAGCACTATCATAACAAGGTTTATTGTATTCTGACATATTTATTATACTTATTTATTTGTCATCTCACATCGATCCGCATTCAAGCGTTTTTTTCTATAATGTATTTCTGCAATAAAATATGATCGGCATCAAATAAACAGTATAATTCTTATTCTCAAAGATTAAAGATGAAACGAAAAGATTGGAAATGCCTGCTCAACCACCAATTAGGTGGCAGTATGCACTAATGGCCATTGAACAGAATAAGAAAGAAGCGGTATGCACACTTTTTCAGGGTGACTCGTCGATTCGTCGCTCTGTTGAGGGTATCTTGTGTGTTAATCAGGATCACAGACTACTCTGAGTTGAATGAACTTACTCCCGGACACGTTTTTGGAACCAGTATACCTCGAGTAAGCAAGGTTTGGGTTATTCAACCGAGAGTTCAGGGTGTGTGTGGTGGTAAATTAACCTTGCGTCCTGGAATACACCCCAGTGCCCGTAAAGACTAGGAAATGTTTAAAACCATTTATAAATTATGATAGTCTCAACTTCAGATTGAGTACTGCAAAAACATGATTAGATAAATCATTTGGGACACTTTTTGACACAGAGATGACTGCACATAATGATTAGTAAAGGCTTATAAATATTTACAGATGATGAATAGTTTCCACTTTAGATGCAAAAACATAAACAAATAATTCATAAATAATTCAAGGTGTGAAAATGTCTACAAAATGGACGAGGAGCAAATATGTGACCTGTACAGACGTGATTATGAGTTAAGGAATAATATGTTAATATTATTATTATTATATTTAATGTATTTAATAATACATTAAATAATGATCAGTTAATTAATAGGTATTGCTTAATAAGTACATTAGTAAACATCAACAAGCATATTATCTCATATTTCCAGCTATGTGAATATATATATTAACTAATGATCTGTTATGCATTAAATAATGTTTGTTAAGGATTTATTAATGTAAGTTATTATAAAGCGTTACAAAAAAAAGTAAATAAGCGAAGCTGTTTCAAAGGGCACATGCTTTTACCGGCAATGAGCAGGATTAGTGCCAACCAGTCTAAAGTGTGTTTACATGCAGGTCACTGACTTTAATGTTCAAGTTCATTTAGTCATTTAGTTTTGCATTGTTGTCTTGATCACTGGCTGGAGCAATAATATGAATAAACACTGATTCTTTAGTTAACTAATCTGACTTTGTTCTGTGGATATACACTATATTGCCAAAAGTATTGGCACCCCCTTTTAATGAAAGGTTTGACTACTTTAGTAATTTCCATGAGTACAAATCTTAATATTTAAGCATATAATGATATTCTAGGGAATTGTGTGCTTCTAATTGTATAGCAACAGTTTGGACAGAACCCTTTTCTATTCTAACATGACAGTGTCTCTGTGTATAAGACAAGAATCAAAGAGAAATGATGATTCAGTCAGTGTGGAAGAACTTGACTGGTCTGCAGAAAGCCAAGTCCTAATCCCAGCTGAACACCTCTGGTGGGACTTTAAATGAGCCTCTGCAATCGCAGCTTAGATGTGAGGGTCTGCGTTCGTCACTGAGTTGTTTTATGGACTTTGTTTTATTGACTGTTGGCTCTCTATTTACTATGGGTGTCGAGGATTAGGAACCCAACACAGCATCTATTACTGAAATGGTGGCTGCACCAGAGCGCACTCACAAAATGGCAGCCACAACATCCGGTCACATCATTACTGCCATTCATGAGACAAGTCAAGTCACAGCTCATCGTCCAGAGCCTCGTCGCTTCACAGCTGTTCGTCCAGAGTCTCGTCGCTTCACAGCTGTTCGTCCAGAGTCTCATCACATCACAGCTGATCGTCCAGAGTCTCGTCACATCACAGCTGATCGTCCAGAGTCTCGTAACCTCACAGCTGATCGTCCAGAGTCTCGTCACCTCACAGCTGATCGTCCAGAGTCTCGTCACCTCACAGCTGATCGTCCAGAGTCTCGTCGCTTCACAGCTGATCGTCCAGAGTATCGTCGCCTCACAGCTGATCGTCCAGAGTCTCGTCGCCTCACAGCTGATCTTCCAGAGTCACGTCACCTCACAGCTGATCGTCCAGAGTCTCGTTACCTCACAGCTGATCGTCCAGAGTCTCATCACATCACAGCTGATCGTCCAGAGTCTCGTCGCTTCACAGCTGATCGTCCAGAGTCTCGTCGCTTCACAGCTGATCGTCCAGAGTCTCATCACATCACAGCTGATCGTCCAGAGTCTCGTCACATCACAGCTGATCGTCCCGAGTCTCGTCACCTCACAGCTGATCGTCCCGAGTCTCGTCACCTCACAGCTGATCGTCCAGAGTCTTGTTGCTTCACAACTGTTCGTCCAGAGTCTTGTCACCTCACAGCTGATCGTCCAGATTCTCGTCACCTCACAGCTGATCGTCCAGAGTCTCGTCACCTCACAGCTGATCGTCCAGAGTCTTGTTGCTTCACAACTGTTCGTCCAGAGTTTCATCACATCACAGCTGATCGTCCAGAGTCTCATCACATCACAGCTGATCGTCCCGAGTCTCGTCACCTCACTGCTGATCGTCCAGAGTCTTGTTGCTTCACAACTGTTCGTCCAGAGTCTCATCGCCTCACAGCTAATCGTCCAGAGTCTCGTCACCTCACAGCTGTTCGTCCAGAGTCTTGTTGCTTCACAACTGTTCGTCCAGAGTCTCGTTACCTCACAGCTGATCGTCCAGAGTCTCGTTACCTCACAGCTGATCGTCCAGAGTCTCGTCGCCTCACAGCTGATCGTCCAGAGTCTCGTTACCTCACAGCTGATCGTCCAGAGTTTCGTTACCTCACAGCTGATCGTCCAGAGTCTCGTCACCTCACAGCTGATCGTCCCGAGTCTCGTTACCTCACAGCTGATCGTCCAGAGTCTCGTCACCTCACAGCTGATCGTCCCGAGTCTCGTCACCTCACAACTGATCGTCCAGAGTCTCGTCACCTCACAGCTGATCGTCCAGAGTCTCGTCGCCTCACAGCTGATCGTCCCGAGTCTCGTCGCCTCACAGCTGATCGTCCAGAGTCTCGTCACCTCACTGCTGATCGTCCAGAGTCTCGTTACCTCACAGCTGTTCGTCCAGAGTCTTGTTGCTTCACAACTGTTCGTCCAGAGTCTCGTTACCTCACAGCTGATTCGTCCAGAGTCTTGTTGCTTCACAACTGTTCGTCCAGAGTCTCGTCACCTCACAGCTGATCGTCCAGAGTCTCGTCACCTCACAGCTGATCGTCCAGAGTCTCGTCACCTCACAGCTGATCGTCCAGAGTCTCTCGTCACCTCGTCCAGAGTCACAGCTGATCGTCCAGAGTCTCGTCTCACAGCTGATCGTCCAGAGTCTCGTCGCCTCACAGCTGATCGTCCAGATCTCGTCACTCTCACAGCTGATCGTCCAGAGTCTCGTCACCTCACAGCTGATCGTCCAGATTCTCGTCACAGCTGAGTCGTCCAGAGTCTCTCGTCACCTCACAGCTGTTCGTCCAGAGTCTCGTTACCTCACAGCTGATCGTCCAGAGTCTCGTTACCTCATAGCTGATCATCCAGAGTCTATTGAACCCGGATATTCAAGGTTAGTTCTTCCATATCCCAGTCTGGTATTCAGTGTGAAGGATGCACCGCTGGTGTCTGCACGTGCAGCTGGTATCCCCAAACCCACTCATTCTAGCCCTCCTGTTCCTGAATTAATTCCCCTGTCTGAAGTGCTTCCCATAATGGGGATCGCCGTGGTGGCTGATTGTGAACTGTCTCGTCACATCACAGCTGATCGTCCAGAGTCTCGTCGCCTCACAGCTGATCGTCCAGAGTCTTGTCACCTCACAGCTGTTCGTCCAGAGTCTCGTTACCTCACAGCTGATCGTCCAGAGTCTTGTCACCTCACAGCTGTTCGTCCAGAGTCTTGTCACCTCACAGCTGATCGTCCAGAGTCTCGTTACCTCACAGCTGATCGTCCAGAGTCTTGTCACCTCACAGCTGATCGTCCAGAGTCTCCTCGCCTCACAGCTGATCGTCCAGAGTCTCCTCGCCTCACAGCTGATCGTCCAGAGTCTCGTCACCTCACAGCTGATCGTCCAGAGTCTCGTCACCTCACAGCTGTTCGTCCAGAGTCTTGTTGCTTCACAACTGTTCGTCCAGAGTCTCGTCGCTTCACAGCTGATCGTCCAGAGCCTCGTCACATCACAGCTGTTCGTCCAGAGTCTTGTTACCTCACAGCTGATTGTCCAGAGTCTCGTCGCCTCACAGCTGTTCTTCCAGAGTCACGTCGCCTCACAGCTGTTCGTCCAGAGTCTCGTTACCTCACAGCTGATCATCCAGAGTCTTGTTACCTCACAGCTGATCATCCAGAGTCTTGTCGCTTCACAACTGTTCGTCCAGAGTCTCGTTACCTCACAGCTGTTCGTCCAGAGTCTCGTTACCTCACAGCTGATCGTCCAGAGTCTATTGAACCCGGATATTCAAGGTTAGTTCTTCCATATCCCAGTCTGGTATTCAGTGTGAAGGATGCACCGCTGGTGTCTGCACGCGCAGCTGGTATCCCCAAACCCACTCATTCTAGCCCTCCTGTTCCTGAATCCTGGGGATCGCCATGGTGGCTGATTGTGAACTGTCTGTCCGTCTCATCTCAACTAATGTCTCTGATTTCGAATTGTCTGTCTTACTTGTCTCTGTCAAGAAATCTAAACCTGAACTATCTGTCTTGAGCTCAGAAACTATAAATGCTCCCCATATCTTTCCCCTTCCTTTCAATGAGTTTAATCCTAAACTATCTGTCCGTCCAGTTTCAACCTATAAATCTGAGTTTGCCTGATCAGTTGTCACTAATGCTCTTGATTTTGAATTCTCTGTCTGGCCTGTTCAACGAATGAGCCTGACTGTGAATTGTCTGCCATTATTTTCCTCACTGAAAAATCTCCAAAAGTCCAAACTCACCCCACCTATAAAATGTAAATCTTCAAAAACACGAAATCAAATAACCAACTCAACATTTTATAGGCATTTTACCAAGAAAAACAGTTTTCAAGGACATTTACGGTTAAGCATGCAGATATTTTGTTGGATCAGTGTTTTATTTTTGTGTTTTCAGTCATGCAATGGTTGTTGACATGTGCTCTTTGCTCCTGGCTGCCGATTGGCTAGAACCAGCAAACCACAATTTTGAAAAACTGTATAAATGTATTCTGAAAAATCAGGCATATTCTGTGGACAGACTGTCGTCGGCTTAGGTTTTCTCTTCTGGATTTGAAGAAACCATTGTTCATTTGAGCATTTTTACTGACCTTGGGTCAGTTTTTGGTTTAGAAATCAAACAGAATTACTTTCACCTATATTTTTTTTTCGATCAGGCCAGTGCTGTAGCAATGCATTACTCAATTTATTTACTGTTGGTCATTATTGGGCTGCATGTGAGCATGCAGACATTTATAATGAATTCTGATCCAGACATTAAGAGAAAAAACAGATGGTGGCTGAATGTGTACTATGCAACGAATTGGGGGTCGTGGGGGTTTAAGGACATCTGTCCAAATGGGACGTACGCCGCAGGGTTCAGCCTAAAGTTAAGTCTGGCATTGAATCTATTACTGTTGAATGGTTAAACGGGAGCTGGTGACTGGTCATTACTTGTTAGTCACTCAATTCCAGGTATCTCCAGGGAACTGCACCTGCTTAATACTACAGGACATGCATATGAATATTGTTATGGGATGGTCACAGTTAACTTTTAAATGATTGATTGTAGCTCTTTCAAAATTACGAGTGTTGTGTTGTTTTATCAAGGTGGAAGAACTTTCCTTTGGCTTTTGGGATGATAACACTGCCCTCAACGGGATTCGCCTTCACTGCGTCGATCCGTCCAAAGGCTTATCAAGCTCATATGAGAACTACACCTCAGTCCAGTCAGAAGTAGGGAGGTAATGGGCTCAGTAATACTGGTTATAGCAGGTTTGATGTTATTATGAATTCTTACGTTAAGGGTTAGAAAAGTGTCTTCATAAGCTACAGTAGACAAATCAATTTTCTTGAACTTTCAGTAGTAAACCTGTGTTTTGTCGTCAGCTGGGGTGAATGGACAGATATCAAATGGTGTCCTTCTGGATTATTGACAGCATTTCAGCTAAGAGTCGAATCTTCCCAAGGAGTTGATGATGACACGGCCGCAAACAACATCAGGTGAGCATGTGGCCGTCATTTACTTTGAGATATGCTAAATGTATATACATTTATTAGCAGTTTACTAACATACCTGGAAACTCAGAAAAGGTGAAAAAGGTGACATGGTCAGTAATGGTCTGAGGGCATGAAGAAAATGAGTGAGAATTCAACATGTAAATGAAGCGTTCTGGTGCACATGCACAAGTAAAAAAAGCACATTTATACCTCAAACTTGTTGGACATCTATGTTCATACTTCTCTTTGTGAGCAGTGGAGTAATTTATTTTTGATAATAAGGTGCCATAAATGCATTTACACTACAACATTTCAAATGCATAAATGTACATTTATCAGACGCTTTATCCAAAGCGACTTACAGTGCATTCAGGTTATACATTTTTTGTCAGTATATGTGTTCCCTGGGAATTGAACCCACAACCTTTTGCTCTGCTGATGCAATGCTCTACCACTGAGCCACAGGAACACGAAACACATAATTATAAATAATTTCATAAAATTAATGTTTTAAATATTTGTAAAAATACAAGTAAAAAATGTCAAAATGCAATACTTTTAAATATGAAACCAAACCACCAGTAGATGACGGCAAATGACTGCTTTAATGAGCGAGTCATTCATTCAGCTGATTCATTCAGAAACCAGCCAAGTGACTGTCTTTATGAATGGGTTACTGAATCATTGACTCACTCGATTCATTCAAAAACGTGATTCAATCAGTAACAAAACACCGCTGTGTGTTGCTCGGAGACACAACAGTTCTGCTGTGGCTTTGACAAACTATTTTCATCAACGAATGAGAGCAAAAACAGTCAATATTGTATTACAAACAGTGAAGAACTTTTACGCCGATGACAAGTAGACTCTTCAGATCTACACGATTCACATAAATGACATTTTCTGATTCAAAGTTTGCAGGTATGTAATATACACAGCCCTACTTTTGATTTCTGTTCTGTGACATTATGTTATACAATAACATTTTAATAACTGGATTCCTAGATCCTGTCTGCGTTTTCAAATCATATTTTTGTCTTATTTTTATACGTTTTTTTTCAGATTCAGATGCAGCGGCGGGTCTTTGCTGGAGGGTGAGGGCACAGCCTGGGGCAAGTGGGGCTCTATGAGCACAACATGTGAAGGAAAAGCAATTTGTGGCATCATGACACAGATAGAAGAGCCGCAGGGAATGAGAGACGACACCGCTCTCAATAATGCGTGGATGTTATGCTGTGATTAAGGTGATGCGATCACAATCACACACTTGGATTGTCACATACTGCAGAGCGACTGAGTTTGGTTTTTCTTTCAGGAGTTAGAGGACGACAGCGAGAAGATCGGATGGATCATAATAATTGATAAAATGCTATGATGAGCTGTGGTTTGACACGGTTCATGTAAATGATAATGCATACTCAGCCAGTCATTAATAGGATGATCAAGGCCATGAAAAAAGCCAAGGTTGACTGGATCATCTCGCTTGTTATTTTATTATTGTGCATCAGCATTAAAGTCTCTTTCTGAGAAGCACCTTGTATTCACACATCCTTTATCACAACATTTTACATCAGATGTTTGATTGCATTAGTGCATGTGGCAGACGGTTCGATCTAAAGTGACTTACACTGCATCCATTAATGCAATTAATATCCTGGGAATGAACAGTGAACTCGACAGGGACACTAGTGAACTCATATCTTTCTCTTCACAGCTATAGCACGAAATGAACATGAATGAACATTTTAGTATTTTATAAGATAGCCTAGTACAACTTACTGAAATGTCTCATGTAATCACTTATTCAGTGTTTCAAACTGATTAAACAGTGCCATATAACAAAACATTTACCTCAGAATAACACTCGCCGTCCATTCAGCTAACAAATGACTTTAAAGAGGATCATTTTGCTACTTCATAAATATTAAATATTTACATATTTGTATTTGTTGTCTGTGATAAGAATGCAATGAGCTAAAGATAAAACTGCCTGTCACTAATGAAGAAAAACAGACTGAATGTGTGCAAGACATCATGTATAGGAGCCCAAACTACACTCAATGGCCAAGTGATGTGATATCGGCACAGATTCTGTGTAATAAACAATTCTTTGAGTGCTCAAGCTGGGAAAATACATTTAGTTCCCACTTCCCAAGACATCTACAAAATGTACATCTAAAATACTGATAATGTCAGACCTGTGTCCCCATGTCTTGTGTCTCCCTTCCTCTTGTGCCCATATATGGTCCTTCCTGTTTCCTGTTCATTATAAGTGCATTAGTCCCCGTCTGTGTTTGATTACTCCTCACCTGGTTCAGTTCTCCTCGTTTGATTCTTAAGCCTTATATAGTTTTACCCGTGTCTGATGTCCGGTATTGGTTGTCTACCCCTGATTTCCATGTGTTGCTGTTCAATAAAGGACATTGAATATTCTCCTCACTCCTCGCCCTGATGGGAACGTGACAGATAAAGAGCAGAAAAGATGAGACAATCACAAGACAGTATGACTAAAATGTTTAAAAAAAACAAGTTTATTCTGTGGCACCTAAAAAAGTAATTTGGCACCTAATTAATTTTTTTATAGGAGCCAATGGCTCCTTAGTAGATTAGTTTTTTTTTGTCTCAATCCCAGATTTATAAACTACAGGCTTAAAGATAAAGGCGTTAATGGTTCCATAACAAACCGTTAACATCGATGAAATATTTCCATTGCATAAAAATGTATTTTATAATAAAGGTTATTTTGAATATTACAATTTAGTTTTCGTTTTTTGCTTTAAGGTCTTATTTATGTTTTTCAGTATCTATTTTTCTTTGAAACCTCATGAAACATAAAAAAATGTAAAAACACTATCAAGCAGCATTTGATCTGATCAGTCAGTGTTTGTGTAAAGTGTTTACATGCAGGTCATTGATGAAGTTCATTTAGTCATTTACTTATGCTTTTAACTGATCTGAGTTTGCTCATGCAAAACATCATAAGAACACTGACAATTGTCTTATTTCTTGTTCTTATACATTTCGTATGTAGTTTTTCTTATTTTTCAAGCTTCACTTCTGAGTGCACTTGTGTAATTTCCAGTCATTATGTGCTCATCACGGTCACACCTAGACAAAACGAGAAATAGACCTCGGACACACTGCTGCATCCGTATGATAACAGCATCCAGAACACACACACACACACACTCATTTGTTCATACATGCATCTTAATTGTTGTTATATTTCTTAATATCCATATAGGGTATTTTATTTACCTCTGAATACTGATTGGATGCCGCGGGCATCCTGTATGTTGTTGTTTGGATCTGTGCTGTATAAATATGACCAATCCTCCTTAATAAAGTTGAGAATTTTATGGTTGTGCACTAGCTCTCTATGTCTGCTTGATCCATTAATTAATTTTAATCGGTATTTTAATTCATCAGACCATTGCTGCAGCAATGCATCAGTTCATTTCCATCATGTTTTCACTGCTAGTCATTATTGGGCTGCAGGTGAGCGTTCAGGCTGGAGAAAGACGTCCTGAGCGAAGCTTTAGCAGACATTACAAATTGGAGCTGGGTGTGTCTAATGGAGGGAGATGGGGGTCGTGGGGTCAGAGGGAGATGTGTCCATCTGGAATGTACGCCGCAGGATTCAGTCTAAAGGTAAGATAAGAACTGATTTAATTACAGTAGTATATGGGTTAAACCACCCATAGAAATAAACTCTGGAGTTGCTGTTAGTGATTAAATCCCAGGTATTTCTAAGGAAACTGCACCTGCTCAAGTTTCTGACTGCTTTGATTCATACTAAAGAAACACGAGGTTAAAGGTTACTGTAGATCGGGTTAGTCCAGGGATTCCCAGCCCTGTTTTTGAAGAAACACCAACAAACGAACACACTTGATTCAACTCATCAGCTCTTTAGTAGACTCCAAGATCTAAAATGGATAGGTCCGATAATGGAGGCATCCAAAATGTTTAATGTTGGTGTATCTCCAGGAGCAGGAGGTTGGAGTTAAGATTACTCCTTTTCTCTTTCTAATTGGTCTTAGCCTTGTTGATTGTTTTGTCTTGTTTTGTAGGTGGAAGATCCTATTGGTTTTGGGGATGATACTGCACTCAACGGGATTCGCCTTCACTGCGTTAAAAAGAATAGTAAAGGTTTACCACACTCGTATCACAGCTACGCCTCAGTTCGGTCAGATGTAGGCAGGTAATCGGCTAAAGAGTAATCATTTAGCAGGTTTGCAGTTATTAAGAATCGTAACGTTAAGAGTCAGTTTCTTCCTGAGCTACACAAATTATTTCAGTTCAAATTCATGAATCAATAAAACTGTGTTTTTGTCTTCAGCTGGGGTCGGTGGACGGATATCAAATGGTGTCCTTCTGGATTCTTGAGAGCTTTTCAGCTGAGAGTCGAAAGACCTCAAGGATTTGGTGACGATACGGCCGCAAACAACATCAGGTGAACATGTGCTTTTGTGCTGAGAACTCTTTAACCTAATTTGGTGCTCCAACAACAGCATTGTTACCATTTTAGAGCACCAAATTAGGTTAAAGCATTTTCAGTCATTTTCAGCAACATTATCACCAATTCTCGGATTTTGTCAATTTGTTTTCTTTCACATTTTGTATTTTTTTGGGGGGGAACTGGTGTGCATTTCCCAAAAGCATCGCTAGCCAACTATAGTCACAAGTTCCGTCGTTACCAGCATAGTTCAACGATTTGGTGTTTCCCGAAACCATAGTTTAAACGAACATTCGTAATCAGCGTCACAAACTTACATGGTTTGAACTGCAGCTCTCGACCTGTGGTTAGAAACATAGTTTATTGTTAGTAAGATATATGGCTTAAATATATATGCTCTTGGGCACAACAAGCAAGCTAGCATGCAGTACTATCTAAATATACATGCATTTTAATCTATGTATTTTATGCATAAATCAAACATCAAATAAAGAAAAAAAAGACAGGGAACAAAAACTAGTAAGTTTGTCAGTAGGTGCCATGTACAATACTTAGATCATCTTAGAGATTTCTAATCAATTAAATAGCAGAAGTTATTCCTCCACCACATGCATGTGACGTAATTAACAATGGTCCTATGTTGTTGAACTAATGTGGTTCAAATGACAAAGATGCGACCGTTTTCAGGAAACAGTCGTGACTCGTTTGGATTCATTTCCAAAACAACGAATCGTACTATGGTGGTTAATCAGCGAGTTACGACGCTGTTCGAGAAACGCAGCCCTGATTGAATGTAGGTCTCATTGATCTGTGCTTATGCTTAATTGTTTTTGATTTGAGAATAATTTGGTCAAAATGAACTCAAGTTTATTCAAAAGGTCCCACTTTATATTAAGTGGCCTTAATGACCATGTACTTACATAAAAAAATAAGTACAATGTACTTATTGTGTTCATATTATATTGCAAAACCCTTTTGCTGTCAGGCCTGTGTTCTCTGTGTTTTGTGTTTCCCCTCCTCTCGTGCCATTAATTATCAGTTCCCAGCCCTGTGTCTTCAGTTGATTAGTCCCCAGCCCTGTGTCACTCATTATCTTGTTTGCTCCTTCATTCCTTCCCTTTATAAGTCCTCAGTGCTCCCAGTGTCTTTGTCGAGTCTAAATGTCTAAACGTCCAACGTCCTTTCTGTATGTTCCGTGTTGAATTAAAGTGTGCTTAAAGAAGTTCCTCGTCTCCTCGTTCTGTGTTCCTGGCTCCCCTGTGTACCCCGCGTGACAGAAGACTCGACCGATACAGTTACCTCTGCGCCACTTCCACCCGGTTTTGTTTTCCTCCCGTTTTGTAAAGTTTTTTGTTTCCTGTTTTTTTGTTGCTCCCGCGGCAATGGAAATCGCCACCCGCTTCATCGCCCTTGCCCACCTAGATCTCCCTTTCCCCGAGTATTCGCGGGAGTTCTGCGGGCTTGCCGCGGCGATGACATTAGATGATGCCACCATCCTCTCTCTGTTCTTGCACGGGACCAATTCCCATCGTCCCCTGGACCTCCCAGACACCACGGGACTATGTTGGAGGGAGGGGATCCTCCGGTGTCTGGAGAGTTTCCTGCCCCGAGCCAGAACCAGTCTGCCGTCGTCCGCGGCTCTCCCGAATCCGCAGCCGTTCGCGGCCCTCTTAATCCCGCCGTCCGCGGGAAAATGCCCGCCGCCGTTCGCGGCCAAAGCAGGCCCGCCTGCAGTGAAGATGGCCAGCCTGCCTACAGAGCCTACGGCAAGCCCGCCGCCAATGAGTATGGCAAGCCTGCCTGCAGAGAATATGGCAAGCCCACTGGTCGTTGATCCTCGCAAGCACCCTCCAGTGCCCGCTCCTCGAAAGCGCCCTCCTGTGGCCGCTCCTCGCAAGCTCTCTCATGCTTCTCCGCTGGTCCCGTCCAGCTCTCCGTCGTTCCCGCTGGTCCCGTCCAGCTCCGCGCTGCCAGAGCGCCCCCGAGACGAGGCGCTGCCAGAGCGCCCTCCAGTGCCGGCTCCGTCCAGCTCTCCAGAGCACCTGCTGGGGAATTTCCCCAAGAAAATTTTTGGGGGGGACTACCCGCCATGGCCTCCGGAGTCCCCGGATCCGCCATGGCCTCCCATGCTCCCCGCTCCGCCATGGCCTCCCGAGTCCCCGGATCCGCCATGGCCTCCCGAGTCCCCGGATCCACCCGGGCCACCCAAGCTCCCCGATCCGCCAAGGCCTCCCGAGTCCCCTGACCCGCCATGGCCTCCCATGCTCCCCGCTCCGCCATGGCCTCCCATGCTCCCCGCTCCGCCATGGCCTCCCGAGTCCCCGGATCCGCCATGGCCTCCCAGAACGGGCGCCGCCCTGGAGGCCTCCTGTCCTGTCCTGTCTCCATGTCCCGTGAGGCCTCCAGAGCGCCCACCCCCCCTCCCCGTTGGATGGTGTACGGTGCGGGACGCACCGTTCGGGAGGGGGGGGAGTAATGTCAGGCCTGTGTTCTCTGTGTCTTGTGTTTCCCCTCCTCTCGTGCCATTAATTATCAGTTCCCAGCCCTGTGTCTTCAGTTGATTAGTCCCCAGCCCTGTGTCACTAATTATCTTGTTTGCTCCTTCATTGCTTCCCTTTATAAGTCCTCAGTGCTCCCAGTGTCTTTGTCGAGTCTAAACGTCCAACGTCCTTTCTGTATGTTCCTTGTTGAATTAAAGTGTGCTTAAAGAAGTTCCTCGTCTCCTCGTTCTGTGTTCCTGGCTCCCCTGTGTACCCCGCGTGACATTTGCTGCTTTTGAGGTGGGATACGGGTAGGTTAGGGACAGGTTTGGTGGTATGGGTAGGTTTAAGTGTAGTTAAGGTGTAAGGGACAGGTCAACAGTGTAAATGTAAAAACATGTATGTACGCTATAAGTGCATTGCACTAAATTATTAATTTAAATGTAAGTACATAGTCATTAAGGTCGCTTAATATAAAGTGGGACGGTTCAAAATAAACTCAAACTTAGCTGAGTAGTTTGACGAAAGGCCTCTGGTCAAATAGCAAGTTCCAAGAGATTGGTTTGCCGTGTTTTGTTAGTATTGATTGAAACACACATTTGATTATAATGTTGTCTTCCAGGTTCAGATGCAGTGAAGGGCAGATACAGGGCGAAGCCACAAACTGGGGCGACTGGGGCGGCTGGAGTCAAACATGTGAAGGAAAAGGGATCTGTGGAATCAAGACACTGGTAGAAGCGCCACAAGGACGAGGAGACGACACCGCTCTCAATGACGCGCGCATGTTCTGCTGTGCTTAAGGTGACGTGAACGTAACACACTCGGATCGCAGAGCAACACTGTTTGGAAGATCTGGCTTGTCTGAGTTTCTTTTCTTTCAGGTGTTCGAGGACGGCACGAAGATCAGATGGATCATAATTCATCAGCATACTGTTATGAGTTCACGTTAATCATGTGATATAAAAGCCTGAGATGTGATCAGGAGCCGACTGTACATCTCACTTATTGTGTCTTATAGTTCATGCATTTCACCATCCATGAACTCATGAATTATGTCCAAACATCTATTAAAATATTCATTTATCTTGAAATGACAGTGTTTGTGTGATTAATGTGCTGCTTCGTTGACTTGATTGAGATCATTAACAATTGAATATATCTTTCCATCTTCATTTATTTTTTAGTTTTCATGATTGACTAATCAAAAAAAATGAAGAGATGCTTTGTGAAGAACATGCACATTTCCAATAACTTTCATTCAAGCATCAAAGCATGAGAAGAGTCCTTACAATAAATACTTAAATGATTTCTGTGAACCCATTAAATCTCAAAATAAAAATTGCATTCAATCACAAGGTCCAGGCAATGCCATTTGAATGTAGTTTTATTTTATGGCGTCCAAACAGCTGATAAAAGCATCACAATAATCCACACCACTCCAGTCCATCAATAAACATCTGCAGAAGACAAAACCAACAAACCACTCAAGACGTTTTTATCTAAAATACAAGTCCATGATCCGTAATAGGACTTTGACATGTGCTCCTGGCTGCTGATTGGCTGGAATATTGATGAACCACATGAAGGTATTGCTCTGATTGGCTCAATAAAGATCCAGGCCGGTTCTGCTGACTGAACACAGACAGCTCGGAAAGCCAGGGTCAGTTTTTGGTGTAGAAACCAGTTCAGTTTAAAGGTGGCTGAAAGGTTCAAAACATCTTGTATTTCTATCTTGTTTTCCAATACAAATATCTAAACATTCTTAAATCAAGGTACATTTATTTGAGATGCAAAGGTATGTAACATACTGAGACTTATTTTCTGAAAATAATAGAGATCAAAACTGAGTTTATGCTTAAAACAAGAAAAAAGATCTGCCTGGGGGGGGGTCAGAAAAATACAATGAATGAAAAGCATGATTTCTTATCCTCACCTCATAAAGTACAAATCAAGTCCAATATTCATCGTTTCACAGAAGTTTCATGTTGATTTTAAACGTGTTCACTACTATTGTTTTTCAATAAAACATAAATGAATGGAATTTTTGCCTAGTGAAAAGAATTGCCAACTTGTTTAAGGATGTTGAATAATAATACATACAAATCTACCTCGGTAAATAAAAGATGTTAGATAATGATAATAATAGTCAGTGCATGCTGTAGTAAATCTACTCTGAGTAGAAAGGATGTTTAACTGGAAAACAAGACAAACGGACAAATTATTTAAACAATACATTTACAAACATGCAGTTTTTTTAATTAAAACAAACAATTTCCAAAATAATAATACCTAAAATAGTGCATATTGCAGTAAGTAAACATTTTACATGGAAAACGAGACAAAAGTACGAAATAACTCACTTTGTTTTGATACGTTTCATAATAAAATACTGCTTTTGTCATTTTGCTTCTCAAATATATATATCTTGATTTAAGAATGTTTAGACATTTTTACTGGAAAACATGTTTTTTTTTGCAGTGCAGTAAGAATAAACTATGTTTAGTCACCTCATTTTGTTAGTCTATTATTATTGTCTGTTTTAAGACAACAGTTTTGATATTTTAGCTGCAATGAAAGCCGTGTTTGAATTTGTCTCTTTCTGAGAAGCTGAGTAGTCTCACATCCTTTATCACAACATTATCACTATATATAAAGTATTATGAGCAATACTGTCATCCATGCTAAACCTTGTTATCTTTCTGAAGGCATATTTATATGCAACAGTCTTCAAAATAAAGGTTCTTTGTTGGCATTTATGGTTCCATAAAGAACCTTTAACATCCATGAAAACTTTCCATTGCATTACAAACGTTTCTTTATAGTGTCGGACGATTCTTTTGAATATTAAAATGTTCTTCACATAATTCTGTTTTCTTGTTGCTTAGAGGTCAGATTTCTGCTTGATATAATCAGATTTTATAACCTTGTAAAGGGCTTAAAAAATGCAAATAAAATATCGTTGTAAGTTGTTTCGGTAGCATTTGATCTGATCAGTCAGTGTTTGTCTAAAGTGTGTTTGCATGCGGTTCGTTAATAAACACTGATCTGAGTTTGCTCTGTGGATATTTTTCTTTCATGCAACGCATCATGTGACTTAAGAAGAATATTACATTTCTTATTTCTCATTCGAATTAAATATTTCTTATATTTTGTTTCTTATTTCTTAAGCTTCACTTCTGAGTGCACTTGTGTAATTTCCAGTCATTATCACGGTCACACCTAGACGAAACGAGAAATAGACCTCGGACACACTGCTGCACTCGTATGATAACAGACACCCAGAACACACATATGTGCCCGTACATGCATCTAAAGTGTTGTTATATTTATTCACATCCACATAGGGTATTTTATGACCTCTGATGAATTTGATTGGAGGCTGAGGACATCCTTTTATGGCCCATTTTCCTTAATAAAGTTTAAACGCTTGGGGAACGCCTTCAGCGATACCATGCTCTTAATCGTATGTGTGATCAGTCCAAACGATGGGCGAGACGTCACGGGCGGGTGACCTCATGCTCTGTGTGTGTGCGTCAGTCACGATCTATGTTCTGTGAGTCTTATTTACTGTCCAGCTGTCACGGTTCATGGGTTCCCGGTCCCGTCCTCACCGTGTCTTGTCTGTATGCGTGTGCGTATGTGTGAGCAGGTGTCTGTGGGTGCGTGTGATTGAGGCTAATTCGCTCCAGCTGAGAGTCATCACCATTGGGCTATATCAGTTCCTGTCACGCTCTCTCTCTTGTCAGATCCTTGCAGTGTTTGCGGTCGTCGTTTACGGTCCGTTCTGGTTCCGCGATTCCTGAGCCCTGCTGCTTCCTGGACTCCGATCGCCGGACCTTTGGCTGCCCATTGCTTCCCTGCGCTACCCGCCTCTGCCCTACGGAAAGCTCCGCTTCTGCCTACGGAAAGCTCCGCCTCTGCCCTACGGAAAGCTCCGTTTCTGCCTACGGAAAGCTCCGCCTCTGCCCTACGGAAAGCTCAGTTTCTGCCTACGGAAAGCTCCGCCTCTGCACTACGGAAAGCTCCGTTCTGCCTACGGAGAGCTCCGCCTCTGCCTACGAAGAGCTTCTGTTTAGTTTCTCGCTGTGTATTTACTTCTTGTAATAAACTCTCTTTTCCGCAACTGAATCCTCCCGTCTTCATTGTGACAGAAGGATCTGACCAATCTTCATGGATTCAGCGGAGACTCGTGGTTTGCAAGAACTGATATCCGGCAACAACGCTCGTATGGATCTCCAGGAGGAGAATATGTTGAACACCGGACGAGCTGTGCAGGCGTTAGTGGCGCAGGTGTCCGAGCTCACAACCCAGGTACAGTTACTAAGATCACCCGCTGCGCCACCCACACCGCCTAGCTTTTCCATCCCCGGGAACCACAGCCCTCAGCACGAACCTAGACTCCCTGCACCGGAGATGTATGCCGGAGATCCTAATCTCTGTAGAGCGTTTCTGACGAAGTGTTCTCTGTTTTTCTCGCTCCAGCCACTGACGTTTGCCACAGAAGTTTCCAGAGTGGCACTAGTGCTTACGTTGCTGTCAGGAAGGGCAGCATTGTGGGGAACGGCGGTGTGGGAAAATCGCCATCCCTGTTGTTCCTCGTTCCACTCACTCTCTCAGGAGATGAGGAGGGTGTTCGATCGCGCGCTGGTCGGGCGCGAGGCAGCGCGCATGCTGGCCGATCTCCGCCAGGGGGAGCAGTCCGTTTCTGACTATTCCATCCAGTTCAGGACCCTGGCGGCAGAGTGTGAGTGGAACGAGAAGGCGCAGTGGGACATGTTCCTGCATGGGCTGGCCGACCGTATCCAACAAGAGATCGACGTGGTGGAGTTACCTCTCGGGTTGGACGAACTTGTGGATCTGGCCTTACGCGTGGATGCACGGCTTCAGCAACGCGATCTTCGCGGTCGACGCAAGTCAACACCGAGATATCCTTTCTTCGACACCGGCGATACGGTCGGTCACTCGTCGGTTGACGAACCCATGCAGGTGGGTAGAGCTCGGCTCTCCCGGGAGGAGAGAGATCGTCGGAGGATGAGGGGGCTGTGCCTATACTGCGGCGCGGCTGGCCATTTCCGGGCGAGCTGTCCCGTAAAAGACCAGGCCCGACAGTAGGTCTGAGGCTACTGTCGGGTGGGGTATCTCTCAACAAGACCTCATCTACTACCCTCCTCCCGGTGAGGTTGCAATGGGCAGCCGAGCGACATGAGGGGACGGCGCTGCTAGACTCCGGAGCCGAAGGCAACCTGCTGGACATTTCCCTGGCCCAACTCCTTCACATTCCCTTGGTTCCCCTCCGTCACAAGATCTCTGTCAGCGCCCTCAATGGACAGTCACTTCCCCAGATCAGTCTCTCCACGGTACCCATCACCCTCGTCACCTCAGGCAACCACTCAGAGACCATCACGTTCCTCGTCACCCACTCACCCCTGGCCCCGGTGGTGTTGGGTCACCCCTGGCTCACACAGCACAATCCTCGGGTGGATTGGGGTCGTAACACCGTGTTGGAGTGGAGTCGAGCCTGTTATGCCTCTTGTCTTGTGTCTGCTGGTTTTTCTGTGTGTGATTCTGTGTTGCAGGAGGAGATGGGGAACCTGTCTAACGTGCCCGAGGAGTATCTCGACCTGAAGGAGGTGTTCAGTAAGTCCAGGGCCGCTTCTCTCCCTCCTCATCGTCCCTACGACTGTGCTATAGACTTAGTACCAGGTATGTCTCCGCCTAAGGGCAGATTATACTCGCTTTCTGTTCCGGAAAGGGAGGCCATGGAGAAATATATTTCTGATTCTCTGACAGCCGGGTTCATCCGCCCCTCTTCTTCTCCAGCGGGGGCAGGATTTTTTTTTGTCGCGAAGAAGGATGGTTCTCTGCGACCTTGTATTGACTACCGGGGCTTGAACAACATCACGGTAAAGAATACCTATCCTTTGCCGTTGATGTCTTCAGCCTTCGAGAGGTTGCAGGGAGCATCCATCTTCACTAAGTTAGATCTTAGAAACGCTTATCATTTGGTTCGCATAAGAGAGGGGGATGAGTGGAAGACCGCGTTTAATACCCCCAGAGGGCATTTTGAGTATTTGGTTATGCCTTTCGGGCTCTCTAACTCTCCCGCGGTCTTCCAGGCACTCGTCAATGACGTGTTGAGAGATATGGTCGATCAGTTCATATATGTCTACCTGGATGACATATTGATTTTTTCTTCTTCTCTCCAGGAACATGTTCAACACGTCAGACGAGTGCTCCAGAGGTTGTTAGAGAATGGGCTTTTTGTCAAGGCGGAGAAGTGCGCGTTCCATGCACAGTCGGTTCCTTTCCTGGGTTTCATAGTGTCGCCGGAGGGAGTTCGCATGGATCCTGACAGGGTTAAGGCTGTGGTAAATTGGCCAACCCCTGATTCCCGCAAGGCCCTGCTGAGGTTTCTGGGGTTCGCTAATTTTTACCGGCGTTTTATTCGCAATTTCAGCCAACTAGCCGCTCCTCTGACCGCCTTGACCTCCACCAAGATGACGTTCAGGTGGTCAAATGCAGCCGAGGCCGCATTTACCAAACTCAGAGGCCGCTTCGTTTCGGCACCCATTCTCCGGGCCCCTGATCCCACACGTCAGTTCGTGGTGGAGGTCGACGCGTCAGAGGTGGGGGTAGGTGCAGTGCTATCCCAACGGGCCACCTCGGACGACAAAGTGCATCCCTGCGCGTTCTTTTCCCATCGACTGTCTCCTGCCGAACGTAATTACGACATCGGTAACAGAGAGTTGCTGGCCGTCAAGCTAGCGTTGGAAGAATGGCGTCACTGGTTAGAGGGTTCGGGGGTTCCTTTCATAGTTTGGACCGACCATAAGAATCTTGAATATATTCAGTCCGCCAAACGTCTTAACTCCAGGCAGGCTCGTTGGGCACTATTTTTCGGACGTTTTGATTTTTCCATCTCCTATCGGCCGGGTTCTAAGAACATCAAGCCCGATGCCTTGTCACGCATTTTTGACATTTCGGACCGCCCGGTGTCTCCCGAGTGCATTATACCTGAGAGATTGTTTGTCTCTGCAGTCACTTGGGAGATCGAATCGAAGGTCCGCACGGCCTTGGAAGGGGTAACGCCTCCGCCTGGATGCCCAACGGGCCGGTTGTTTGTGCCGGAGGGGTTACGGTCCAACGTCATCCAATGGGGTCACTGTTCCAACGTGGCTTGTCATCCAGGAATCGGTCGCACCATGTTTTTGATTAAACAACGATTCTGGTGGCGGGCCATGGCTCGCGATATCCGAGAGTTTGTTTTGGCCTGCTCAGTCTGTGCTCGGGGTAAGACTTCCAATCGACCTCCAGAGGGGTTACTTCAGCCGCTGTCAGTCCCTTCGAGACCCTGGTCCCATATCGCGCTAGATTTCGTCACTGCCCTCCCACCCTCCCTGGGTAATACGGTTGTTTTAACCGTAGTGGACCGGTTCTCGAAGGCGGCCCATTTTATTCCCTTGCCCAAATTGCCCTCAGCCAAGGAGACAGCGGCTACGGTAGTTGATCACGTCTTTCGCATTCATGGTCTCCCGGCAGACGTGGTTTCCGACAGGGGTCCCCAATTCGTGTCCAAATTTTGGAGAGAGTTTTGTCGACTACTGGGGGCGACTGTGAGTTTGTCTTCTGGGTTTCACCCTCAGACCAACGGTCAGACTGAGCGGGCCAACCAGGATCTCGAGAGGGTGTTGCGATGTTTGGTCACTCAGAATCCCACTTCCTGGTGTCAGCAACTTTCATGGGTTGAGTACGCTCACAACTCGTTACAGGTGTCGTCCACGGGCCTCTCGCCGTTTGAGTGTAGTTTAGGTTACCAGCCACCTCTTTTCCCTAGTATGGAATCCGAAGTCGCGGTCCCCTCTGCCCACGCCTTCGTCCAGAGGTGTCACCGTACCTGGACGAGAGCCCGAGAGACTCTCCTCCGGGTGGGGGCGTGCACCAAGGCTAAGGCTGATCGCCACCGGTCGAAGCCTCCCGTCTACGTCGTTGGTCAAAAAGTGTGGCTTTCTACCCAGAACATTCCGCTCCGGTCCGTGTGTAATAAGTTGGCTCCCAAATTTATTGGCCCGTTTCCTGTCACCAAGATTATTAGTCCGGTGACAGTCCGCCTCAAACTCCCTCCTGCGTACAGGAGAATTCATCCCGCGTTCCATGTTTCCAAAATTAAACCCGTTTTTCGGTCTCCCCTTAATCCGCCTACTCCGGTTCCTCCCCCGCCGCGACTCGTAGATGGGGAACCCACCTATTCGGTCAATCGCATTCTGGACTCGAGGCGGAGGGGACGAGGTTTTCAATACTTGGTGGACTGGGAAGGTTACGGTCCGGAGGAGAGAAGTTGGGTTCCGGCCAGGGACATATTGGATCACTCCCTTATTGATGATTACAATCAACAGGTAAGGTCGGCTGGGAGCGCCGAGAGGCGCTCCTAGGGGGAGGGGTACTGTCACGGTTCATGGGTTCCCGGTCCCGTCCTCACCGTGTCTTGTCTGTATGCGTGTGCGTATGTGTGAGCAGGTGTCTGTGGGTGCGTGTGATTGAGGCTAATTCGCTCCAGCTGAGAGTCATCACCATTGGGCTATATCAGTTCCTGTCACGCTCTCTCTCTTGTCAGATCCTTGCAGTGTTTGCGGTCGTCGTTTACGGTCCGTTCTGGTTCCGCGATTCCTGAGCCCTGCTGCTTCCTGGACTCCGATCGCCGGACCTTTGGCTGCCCATTGCTTCCCTGCGCTACCCGCCTCTGCCCTACGGAAAGCTCCGCCTCTGCCCTACGGAAAGCTCCGTTTCTGCCTACGGAAAGCTCCGCCTCTGCCCTACGGAAAGCTCAGTTTCTGCCTACGGAAAGCTCCGCCTCTGCACTACGGAAAGCTCCGTTCTGCCTACGGAGAGCTCCGCCTCTGCCTACGAAGAGCTTCTGTTTAGTTTCTCGCTGTGTATTTACTTCTTGTAATAAACTCTCTTTTCCGCAACTGAATCCTCCCGTCTTCATTGTGACACCAGCAACATAGAAAGCTCCAGTATGTCTAAAGCCGAGGCAAAACATAAGGGCAAGAGCAGTTCACGTTACAGATTGTGTGTTCCTCCCTGCCCACGCTACATCTCGCGTGGGGATACACACGGTTTGTGCGTGGTCTGATTGGGAGCGAAACACGCTTCGACTGCCCGCTTTATAAGCGGCTTCCACTGCGTACGCTTCACTCCCCGAAGGCTCTTTGAGGAGAGTGCCTTCACCGGCGGTCCTCGCGGTGCTAGCCCTACTATCACTGAGGCGGAGCGGCGGCTGGGCTCATGGGAATCACAGATGGATCAGGTGGAGGGAATGAAGACGGTCGAGCCTCTATCTTCTTCCTTTCATCAGATCCAGCGCCCGCTCTCTGGGACCGGAAGCATGTCCCGCGGTTCTTCTCCTCTGAGAGAGGCCTCGATGCTCCGCCTGTCTTCCTCCGAGGACGTGGAGGACGTCGATGAGCTTTCGTAAAGCAGCTGCACAAGCATGTTGTGAATGAATATCATTATGAGCAGCATGGGGGCTCGCTCTATCTCCACCAGCATTCCCCAGATCTAGCGCTCTCTCTGGGTTCGGAAGCCCGTGCTGCGGTTATCTTTCTTTGAGGAGATTGATATTATTTTTTGTTTTTTTATCGAGTGGCTCGTGTTTTGCAGAATCAACAGGACTAGGTCAATATAATTTTTCCAAATGGCCAAGCAATGCTATTTTACATGAGCTAAACTTTTTCTTTATAGATGTCTGTTGTCTGAGAGTCATGTGACCTGTTTAGTGCTTGTCTGGTTGTGTTTACATGCAGGACTTTAATATCTGAGTATATCTGTATTTCTGAGCTAACCAGATAATCAGATAACCAGAATATCCAAATAATGATGAAGTCTGATGTCTTGAGCAACTGATCAGTTTATTTTTTGACTGTATTTACTTTTGGAGAAAGGTTGTTTGCTGCGCTGGTTGGACTTGGATCCAGCTTTCGGCGGAGGGTCAACGTCCTACATTGGACTCTGTGACGAACCAACACACACACAGACACACACACACACACACAGAGAGAGAGAGACACACACACACACACACACACACACACACAGAGAGAGAGAGACACACACACACACACACACACACAGACAGAGAGACACATACACACACACACAAACAGAGAGACACATACACACACACACACACACACACACACACACACAGACACACACACACACATACACACACACACACACACACACACACACAGAGAAAGACACACAGACACACACACACACACACAGACAGACACACACACATACACACACACACACACACAGAGAAAGACACACAGACAGACACACACACACACACATACATACACACACACACACACACACACACACAGACACACACACAGACACACACACACACACACACACACACACACACTCACACACACGCGGCTGGTCTGATCTCCAGCAGGACACATAAAGACGGCTCTCAAACCATGTACAAGTTTCTCTCTCTGATGCTGATTTCAGCGCTGGGTGTTTTCGGGCAGTATGTGATCGCAGGAGGACGCTTCGAGCGAACCATCGGCAGACCTTTCAGATCTCTGCTGACGGTCCATAACGGGATGCGATGGGGCTCGTGGGGTCAGAAGGAGATGTGTCCGACTGGAATGTACGCCACAGGATTCAGTCTCAAGGTAACTACCAGTATGCATTAGTCTGAGGTTTAATGTTTAGTCTCCACTTGAAATCAAAACAATAAGTGATTATTGTGACTTTATTAAAACAAATCTGTTTACTACTGTTCAGAGTTCGGGTAATGTTAATATTAACTGTTGCCTTCCGCTTGCACATTAGGGGACTTAAGTTATTACATTACAAGATATTGTATTATTGCATAACTTTCAATTAACTTTTCTGAGAAACTGCTTAGCGTTGGGCGATATGAACATATCATAGCACTAATACACATCATATAATAGCATTAAAGTTTGCCACTGTAAGACTGGTGCAAATATATCTGCCCCCCCCCCCCCCCCTCGAGAGGACACAGCACACTGGGTGAATCCACAAAAACTGTCTCTTGCATATGTCATCCAGGACGCAGCACACTGGGGGAATCCACAAAGCTGTCTCTTGCATATGTAACAGTAACATCCAGGGGTGCGGCACACTGGGGGGTCTACACCCTGTGCTGACGATCTCAACATCTTCCCCCCCTCTCCTCATGTCTTAGAATTCACTGAAAACTCATGCAATGTGATATGTACAAATAAGTATCCATACATGTTTGATATCTTTTGAAATGTCTCAGTGCGCCTGGTAAAATGGTCTCATTCTCCCAATCATAAGGAAAAGCTAAAAGAAGTTCTAAAGTATGAGAAAATATAGTGCACAACTTAAAGGTGTGCCCTCCCCCTGATCTCCTATTCAGATCACCTCCTGTATGTAAATAAGTAATCCTGGCCACAGGATCTCCAGAAGCCATTTGGTTGCAAATTCTGAAGACTAATTATAATGACAAGATACCACCTTGGTGGGTCTATTGAATTATCTGGGTATATAAGGGAAAGGGACAGAAAGTTCTGGGAGTCTGTAGGTTGGACTGCCCGCACACTGTGCGTAGTTTTTCATTGCCAGGTAGTAACTTCTACAAATTCTTCAATTCCTGAATTATTGTTATGTTATGGTTAACCGTTGATTCTATTCTTGTAACATTGGAGCTTTGAATTATTACTTCGATTACCTGGTCAATAAATTGTAACGTTTGATTCTATTCTAACTGCCTCTGAAGAGTGCTTTCTCTCTACTAGATTAGTGGATTCGTATATTTCCGCAAGCCTGCGTCAGTTTTAGCGACGGCTAATATCCGGCATCTTTTAAGTGTGCTTGGGTGTAGGGACGGGCTAATTCCGTTCAGTGACGGTGAACGCCGTCTGATCAGACTGAATTCGGGTACGTCCACACCTCTGACTTTGATTTAATGTTACTTTAAACAAAGATTTGGCCAACCCAAAGCTATTACGAGTGTAGTATATTGATCTGCTAACATATCTGATAGTGGCCAAAACCCTTTACTGAAGTAAACGATTGAATTCGAGTTCTGAGGGTGCCCCATGAGGGTTATTCGATGTCTCTGATTGTGTACGTGTGAATTTACGGCAAATCTTAGATACGTAACCATAATTTACCTCTGACTGATGACCGGGCCTGACGAGATTGTGTCCGTGAGACCTGTGGAAAACAGGACCTCTGAGCGATATAGTTTCCCTATGTCTGGACGGGTAAAGTATTGAAAAAGAGCTGATAAGAATAACCGATCATTCGTTCATATTTTAATGATGCACAGATATCATTAAAACCCTTTTCATTTTATGGAGTCAGATGAAATAACGAGACAAAATATATAATAAGAAAAAGTGTTCCATTTTAATGTTCTTGTTGTGTCGTGAAAAGGAAAGACTGTAACACGCAAAGCCCTTCACCCGCTGAACGACTGCCGCCATTGGGTCGAATCGAGGCGGGCCTTACACCACAATAACAACTGTGTTAAAGGCCAGATATCATTTTAGATTTGTATTCAAAGATAAATTCTATACATTTAGTTTTTATATTTCTTCTATTTATATTTAGCTGAATTTGAACCGTTTCTCCCGTAGCCATGTAGCTGCAATGATGTTAAATTATGAACAAAAAACACAAAATATTATAAATTAAAACCAAAACCATATCAATTTCATAATTGTCTATCACAGCAACAACTATCATACGCATACCCACATATTCTCACATAAATAATACAGCAAAACTCAACCAGCTGATCATTTATATATGTAAATGTTTTAGATAAAATATGTAAATATTTACTTTTTATTTTTATATTAGTTTAGGTTCAGCTTTATATTTTTATGTCTATTTTTTATCTATTATTATTATGATTGTTTGTCGAAGTTATGTTTAGTAATTCAGCCTAAACTAAATTAAAATGAGAAATCGTTAGCTAAATAATTTTGTTACTGAAAGTACAGCTGACATGTTTTTTTTCCAGTTAATGTAATTTTTCAGTTTTTGTTTTTAGTGTAAGTTAAAGATGATAATAACACAGCTCTAAACTGCTCAGCGTGACTCGTTCAGATATTACACTCATATTAACATAAGTGCACTTTTGTCCTGGTTCACCACATGCTGGTGTTTTTCTGAAGGTGGCAGGTACGTGGGAATCTCTGCTGGTTGGTGATAACACGGCACTCAATGGGATTCGTCTTCACTGCATCGACCCGTCCAAAAGCTCATCGGGCCCGTACGAGGACTACGCCACGGTTCAGTCTGACGTGGGAAGGTGAAGAGCTTGATCTGCTTACAGAGAGCATCTTATGACAGAGCTGCTGCCACTCTTACAAATAAACCTTATAGACTGGCATCAATGGTTCCACAAAGAACCTTAACCAAACCTTTTCAGTCCACGAAAGGTTCTTTATTATGGAAAAAATATGTTCTTCACACTAAGACAACATTTCTACTGTTCACTGAAAGGTTATTTGGGGAACCAAAACTGGTTAATATAAAAACCCCTTTATTTTAAAGCGTGTAGAGTGCTTCAGATAATGTCAGTTCAGTAGAGAGCACAAGACTGCATACTAGTTGCTATCACATTCAAGCTGGATTTGTTATTAACTAGCAGATAACTGGTTATAGCACTAACGTCCCCGTTCTTTCCTCAGCTGGGGAAAATGGTCCGATATCAAATGGTGCTCGAGTGGATTTCTGACATCTTTTCAGCTGAGAGTGGAACCCTACCAAGGGACCTGGGACGACACGGCCGCAAACAATATCAGGTGATGAACTTATTTAACTTGTGACACCAGCTTTCCTAAAGAAGCAGGATTCTGGAGCAAGAATGTCATCCCATAACAAGCTGTATAAACACTCGGCTCATCTGACACGGATATGAAGTGTCCTGGTCAAGCGTTGAGTTATGTAACGCTGAGAACCGCACAGTTGGACTCAGGCTCTGGTTGTGATGTACTTCCAGGTTTAACTGCAGTGGAAAGGCAGAAACGCTGCAGGGATCAGGGACGTCGTGGGGTGAATGGGGCGACTGGAGTGAGAAGTGTGGAGGAAAAGGCATCTGTGGCATTGAGACGATGCTTGAGCAGCCGCAGGGAGTCGGAGACGACACGGCCCTCAATGACGTGCGCATATACTGCTGTGATTGAACTGATTGGTTGTTTCAGAAATAAATTCATGCATCATCAGTAAACCTACCTTCTAGTAGTGCTTTGAGCAGATCTAAGAGAGAGAGATTTTAATTGACAACAACGAATACAGCAACTAAGATCTTGAACATAATGAAGAATTGACTTGTGTTTTCCTCAAGAAGTTGTGTGAAGTTACTACATGTGATTCTTGATTAAAAAAGGTGTATTATGGCATTTATTTAGTAAGTTAATGAGAACACTAGGTGATTAATTGAGTGATGATTGAACACACCTGATGTTAACGAGCAGAATCACCGAAGGACACATTCTAAATGTGTTTGTCATCATTATAGTGGTCAGTGTTTGCATTAGTTAGGATCTTGACTTTATCATTTTACATTGTATTTGGCTGCTGTAACTGAGTTATAACAGCCAGACACGGTTTTATTATAATACTGTAGTACCAGAGGGTTAGTCGTGCAAAACCCAAATCTACAAAAGGAATAATAATAATAAAAAATAAACATATGCATTGATGCAAAAACACAGCAAGTCAGGTTTAGTGTCAGTTCTTACCTGGCTTAACTTTAAAAACGAGTTCCCTCAAATAATCAAATAAAATAACAAAGATCCTGTCATTACTCAGCTTGGAGCTGTTAATGTCTAACAGTGCTTAAACGGTTCAGCCAGAATGAATCGGCAGATCTAAAAGAGATATATATAAAAACATCATATTTAAAAGATGAAGACAACAACAGCAACACGTCTAATTTTAAACGATCTTGAACTAAAGAATCGACTTGTGGGGGTTCATGGTTCTTTGTCATGTTGGTTTTTCTATTTTGAAGCTGTTTGAGCATCACAAACTAATTTCCCTTTTATAAAGACAAAGCCTTTTAAGGTATCAACATATAACAAAGGATGCAGATATTTAGGCCAAAGTGGGGGAAGATAAAAATCTCTGTCATTATTTTATCTTTGTTATTAAAAAATGAGAACAAAGACACACATTACAAATACACATGATATACAAATAAAATAAACCGTGTTTTAGTTTCAGGTACAACAGGTGTATTTAGCAGAGCATTCAAGAAACTGCATGAACAAATATACAAATAAAACACTATATAGATTGATTCATATTAAAGAAACTGTATTAAAGTTTTTCAGTCAAGACAGTGTTCGGGAATCATTTGAGTCAGTTCGGGACCGCGGATCATTTGAGTCAGTTCGGGACCGCGGATCATTTGAGTCAGTTCGGGACCGCGGAGCACGAATCATTTGAGTCAGTTCGGGACCGCGGAGCACGAATCATTTGAGTCAGTTCGGGACCGCGGAGCACGAATCATTTGAGTCAGTTCGGGACCGCGGAGCGCGAATCATTTGAGTCAGTTCGGGACCGCGGAGCGCGAATCATTTGAGTCAGTTCGGGACCGCGGAGCGCGAATCATTTGAGTCAGTTCGGGACCGCCGAGCGCGAATCATTTGAGTCAGTTCGGGACCGCGGAGCGCGAATCATTTGAGTCAGTTCGGGACCGCGGAGCACGAATCATTTGAGTCAGTTCGAGACCGCGGAGCGCGAATCATTTGAGTCAGTTCGGAACCGCGGAGCGCGAATCATTTGAGTCAGTTCGGGACCGCGAATCATTTGAGTCAGTTCGGGACCGCGGAGCGCGAATTATTTGAGTCAGTTCGGGACCGCGGAGCGATTATTTGGTCGTTCGGGCGCGGAATCATTTGAGTCAGTTCGAGACCGCGGAGCGCGAATCATTTGAGTCAGTTCGGGACCGCGGAGCGCGAATCATTTGAGTCAGTTCGGGACCGCGGAGCGCGAATCGCGAATCATTTGAGTCAGTTCGGGACCGCGGAGCGCGAATCGCGAATCATTTGAGTCAGTTCGGGACCGCGGAGCGCGAATCGCAAATCATTTGAGTCAGTTCGGGACCGCGGATCATTTGAGTCAGTTCGGGACCGCGGAGAGCGAATCATTTGAGTCAGTTCGGGACCGCGGAGAGCGAATCATTTGAGTCAGTTCGGGACCGCGGAGCGCGAATCATTTGAGTCAGTTCGGGACCGCGGAGCGCGAATCATTTGAGTCAGTTCGGGACCGCGGAGCGCGAATCATTTGAGTCAGTTCGGGACCGCGGAGCGCGAATCATTTGAGTCAGTTCGGGACCGCGGACCGCGAATCATTTGAGTCAGTTCGGGACCGCGGACCGCGAATCATTTGAGTCAGTTCGGGACCGCGGACCGCGAATCATTTGAGTCAGTTCGGGACCGCGGAGCGCGAATCATTCACCGCGGAGCGCGTGAGTCAGTTCGGACCGCGGAGCGCGAATCATTTGAGTCAGTTCGGGACCGCGGAGCGCGAATCATTTGAGTCAGTTCGGGACCGCGGAGCGCGAATGTTTTGTTGTATGACGTCAGAGTGAACGCTCGTGAATGCAGCATTAGAGCAGCTCGTGATCAGATAACACACAGAGACGTGAAGGGTTCATTAGGAGCTTGTTGTTGGTCTTCTTTAAGCGTGTTGTATTTGCTGTTCTTGCAGTCAGTGTTATATTCCAGCACTAATGAAGCGTGTGTCTGTCGTGTTCTGATCTTCATCTTAAACGGTGCAGAAAACTCAAAAAGTACCCGCTTCACTGTTTCTAACTCTCCACATGTGTCACACTTTCCCGATCCATGCTTCCCTATTTCACGAAGACTGTAGTTTAATGCTGTTTGTCCGATTCTTAATCTAGAAATGAAGACATATCTTTCTTCCATATGTTCTAAGAGCGTTATTATTTCTGAATGTTATCTGAACGTCCAGCTCATTTCTAGAATATTTTAAAAAGCCCTTTTCGATTATGTGAACGTTCCATTTTGTAAATTTGAAAACATTAAGCTATGAATGTTAATTTGGAATATTCTGTGAACATTCTGAAAAATCAGTGTATACATTACTTCTAATGTATTTTAATCTTTAACTACGTTTTTAGTTGCATTTGATTATTGGCGTTTAGCTTATTTGTCCCTGCTCACATCAAGGTTCAAGGTTTGTTTATTCGTCACATACTCAATTATACAGGATCTAATCGGTATGAAATGTAAGATCAGACACGTGACCCAACCGTTGAGTATCGCAGTGGTTTTGTTAGTTTAGTCGATCTGTAGAGTGTGCATGAATGTGTCCTACTTTGTCATTTTCCGACTGTGTAAATGCCAAACATTCGTGGTATGCAAAGGTGAAGTAATGATTTACAGATCATGAGGTAAATGTGGCATGGATGAGTTTCGGGGAGGGTGCAGTACAAACGGCCTACTGTTCAAGATTTATTGATATTATGAAGAATACCAAGTCAAGCCGAGTCACAACTCTGATATAGTGAGCAAACAATGAAATATGTTTGACCTTTTTCATCGCCCTTCTGCGGTAAAACAAAAATGCTTTTACTAACACACAAAAATGTGTGTTTGTCATTTGCATTAAACTGTAATTGTGAGTGTTTCTGATGCCAATTATGTGTTTACAATGTCACAAAACACCAAGAGCATCTTCTTAAAGACATGCATGTTCCGTAATACGCATTAAATCATAAAAACAGTACATCAAACATTATGTTTTAGCACTTGCTTGTAATACAAACGATGCGATCAGCTTGAGGTTAAATGCAAACATCAGGGAAGTGACCTTGTGTTGATTTTAAGAGTTGTAAAACCAGGACTAAATTACTCACGTATTCAATGAAAGTGAATGAAAACATGCATGAGCTCATGCTTTAAATGAGGATGAAGCATTACGTAATATTTGACCCCTTTTATCAGTGAAGTAGCGTTTATGAAAATTAATTAATTTCAATGAAATGGCAAGTAATTCATTACATGTGCAATTTTGAAGACTGAAATAGTACTGCATGTATTTAACATCTGAAGAACATTTCTGTTTCACTAAACCGTCTTTGTGTTTAAAGAAGGTCTTTAGATTATAAAAGGTAAGAAAGAGATGCTTCTGTGAAGAACCTTTGACTGAATGCGTCTTTGTGACACCAAAAATGCTTCTTCTACATCACTTTATTCTCAAGAGTGTGGATATTTCTTTCTATGTGACTAGTCAAGAATGATATTTTCTTTGACTAAGGTGAAATATTTACTGTGCATTGCAAAGCAACAGACACTTAGTCATCATAATGACTGAAAACAAACACGAGTTCAGGAATAAGAACGGTGTAATGTACACCTGGACACTTCATACCTTTCACAAAGAGAAGAGAATCGATATAAAACAGACACTCAATCACAGATCATTTAGATCAGAAACAGAGATCATTGTGCTCCTGAACGAGATAATAACTCCTTCTGAACGGAGAGTATTAGTACAGTAATGACACGATTACAGAAGAAGAATCATATTCTGTGTGTCAGAACAAAGTGTCTGAATTATATCTTAACCAAACCAAACCATGAAGCTTTAGGAAGTCTCCATTCAGAATCACACGGAAAAGAGTGACCCTGCATTTCTATTACTATAGAATTATGCACTATGGCTTTACAGTCATTGTTCTCAATGCTGCGCATTATAGAAATGAGAATACAGTTTACAGTTTTACAATTTCAGTGCACTGACTGGTCGTATTACTATCATATGACACCTGTGCGCACACTATTAAATCTAAATGTGTTTAAATATGTACACGGTACACATATAGTCATCAAGTTATGAACTTCCATTCTGAATCACTGCCTGAAAGCGATGTGAAGAACAATCTGAGAAAACAGCTTCTTTCTGAGGAGAAACACACAGTGTTAGAAACCAAACACACACAGATTGATTCTCTGAACACGAGCGGTGAATCTCTCACCTCATTCTTGACTTTCTCTCACACAATGACTCTCAGTACGGATGAAGAGAGACTGCAAACAGAGAAAGAACGATTCAGGAGACTGTTTGAGGGAATCACATCAGGCTTCCCGATCATATTCCACCCCGAAATCACAACATTAAAGTTTCTTCATGCATTCACCCAAACTTTGCTGAAGATGTCTGGACATCAAAGATGGAGGTGAGTTTGTTTCTTCATCAGATTTGGAGAAATGTGTCTCAGCAATGGATGCTCTGGAGTGAATGGGTGCCGTCAGAATGAGAGTCAATGGATGCTCTGGAGTGAATGGGTGCCGTCAGAATGAGAGTCAATGGATGCTCTGGAGTGAATGGGTGCCGTCAGAATGAGAGTCTGATAAAAACATCACAATAATCCACTCAGTTAACATCTTATGAAGTGAAAAGTGAAGTCCGTCTCCTCTTGTCAACCCACACATTTGTTTAAAGCTGTATTGGACTGTTTTGGCTTGCAAACAGAGCTTGATTTCTCTCCTGTTTCAAACAGGTTTAGTAGCATTTTGGCCTGAAGCAAAAGTGTGAAGTTAAAATCCCTTAATGATGGGTTTTGTCTAATAAACATGCAGCTTTTGTCTTCTGGAGAGGTGTTTTTATCAGACTCTCATTCTGACGGCACCCATTCACTGCAGAGCATCCATTACTGAGACACGTTTCTACAAACCTGATGAAGAAACAAACTCATCCTAATCTTGGATGACCTGATGGCGAGTACATTTTCAGCAAATTACATTTGTGTAATTTTCATCTTGTATGAATCAATGTTGCAGTGTTTGGTGAAGCCCTAATTCTGGTAAACATCCACATCATGAGATCTTCATCTCAAGTGTTCTTACACTCCGGTCGATATCTGTCAAAGCTGTTCATCTGGTGCACTTTTTGATGTTCTCTCAGTCCACAGGCATGTTCTTGTCCTCTCTTCAGTGTTGTGTTCTTCTGCGCAGGTTTGGCTTCGTCTCTCAGCGCTGTTACCTTTCTCCTCTTTTCTTGTTCTTCAGCTGTGTTTAATTCTCTCGCTGGCATCTCTTTTAGTTCTCCTGTCATCCTACTGGCATGAATATTCACAGAAAACACACAAACAATCACTGTTAAAGAGAAACCGTGTAACTGACTGAACAAATATTAGTACAACAGAGTTATCATATAAAGAGTGCAGGACAAAATGTGGAAATTAACCTGCAATATACTGGTGTTAAAGACATTTTTATCATTCCTCACTATTTATAGTCAGACAGAATGAATCAAATGCACACAAATGAATGATTACTGATTACGTGAACGCCTAAAAAGTGTGGCATTTGCATTGAAGAATGCAGGATAATCTTTGAAACATTTGAAAATCGAAGTAAAATATTAATATTTCAAGACATTCTCAAATTAATGTACATGTTTCTACTTTCTCTGCAATAGAAATGTTTGAATCAGAACTATGTCAAATCCTAATCTATAAATGCAAAGCATACGACACTCACCTAAATCCAGATCTGGAGATATGTATTCGTTTTGTCAGATTTCGTTTTCATTTAAATCCGTGGAGCAGCGGCTAAGCGTCAAACCGAATCCCCAGGAAATGACCGAGTCTAAATCTCAACGACGCATGAAGCGACTGGAGAAAGAGCCGGAACTGGTTTCGCTTCTTTTCTTTCTTTTAAAATAGTCTTGTTTTTGTTGTTTTCATTACAATCTCTGATGATGAGATCCCATTACAGGTTTGGCCACAGCGAGAATAAAGACATTAATACCATAATCAGGTCACAAACACATCCACTGCCAAACAACATGTACAAATAATGTGATTCAAAGCAGTTCTCTGTGAACTACAACGTGACCCTGGACCACAAAACCAGTCATCAGGGGCTATTTCAGGGGCCGTTTAAAATATATTAGATTTATACATCATCCATAATCTTTCCATTGATGTATGGTTTGGACAATATTAGAAAATCTGGAATCTGAGGGTGCAAAAAAACTAAATATTGAGAAAATCATCTTTAAAGTTGTTCAAATGAAGTTCTCAGCAATGCATATTACTAATCAATAATTATGTTTTGATATAGTTACGGTAGGAAATGTACAAAATATCTTCATGGATGATCTTTACATAATATCCTACATTGTAAAAAAAACTAAATCTTGCCATTTTTACTAAATAATTTGGCAGCTGTGGTTGCCGCCAGAATAATTTAGTAAATAATACAGAAAAACTGTTAACACATTTACAGAACAAAACTGTAAAATGTACAGTATAAAACCATAATTTACAAACAAGAAATGTGCAATCACAACAAACAAGATTCAACAACACACACTGCTATTCAAATCTGCTTTATACTTGTAACACACTGACAACCAGCATAATAATAATAATAATAATAATAATAATAATAATAATAATAATTAAAGCTGCGAGCAGCATTAAGCGGGGTTCTTGCTTTGAGGGCATCAGGGTGTGCTTTTATGGTTTAGGCCAACCTTGATTCATAGCTGACAGTGAAACACATCGAAAATGGACAACAGGCTCACAGAAACACACACACACACACACATGTTCAACTGTTTATTGATAATTATTAATCTAGAGAGTCTAGAGAATAGTACTGCATTGATTCGAGGTCATTTACCTTAGAAATACTGTGTTTTGAGGCCTTTTTCACTGTTAAAGCGCCACCTATGGTCCGATCTCCATGAAACTTTTCATGCTTGTTAAGAGTCATCTGAAACATGTTTTCACCCAGTTTCGTAAAGTTTCAAGATTTTGTTTAAGTTTTATAGGCCTTTGGTTATGTGTGACCAGGCCCCCTTTTTAAATGAGCTAATTCTAGCTAACCAAAGGACAAAATTCCACATTTTTTCGATAATTATTGATCTAGAGCGTCCATAGATTATTACTACAGTGGTTTGATCGAGGTTGAGAAAAAAAACAGAGACTAGTTCGCAAAAGTAGGTTTTTGACATATTTATTAATATTTAATTAACGATTTGATTGACAGCATTAGTCCAAGAGGCAAAGTTGTTCAGAATGAAGAGATATAACATATGATATGAAGATCTAGTGTTTTTTGTGAATTATGAACATGCTCAACAATGTGAGGTCATTTTCTATACAAATTTAGTGTTTTTGAGAGCTATATTTACTGTTATAGCGCCACCTATGGTCTGATCTCCATGAAACTTTGCATGGCTGTAAAGGTTAATGTGACACATGTTTTCACCAACTTTCATAAAGTTTCAAGATTTTGTTTAAGTTTTATAGGCCTTTGGTTATGTGTGACCAGGCCCCCTTTTTATATGAGCTAATTCTAGCTAACCAAAGGACAAAATTCCACTTTTTTTCGATAATTATTGATCTAGAGCGTCCATAGATTATTACTATAGTGGTTTGATCGAGGTTGAGAAAAAAAACAGAGACTAGTTCGCAAAAGTAGGTTTTTGACATATTTATTAATATTTAATTAACGATTTGATTGAGAGCAATGTGCCGTGGGCCAAAGTTGCTCATCATGATGAGAGCTATCAAATGATAGGCATATTGTGTGGATAAGTTAAACGACACGTGATTACAGAGCCATAAAATCTCGTTAGCGCCAACTAGTGGCCGAGTTCTTTCAAAATTCTTACAGACCTTAAGGGCCATGAGTGAACATGCCCATCGAGTTTCGTTCTGATTGACCTCTGATAACCTTGTCTAATATGTGACAATATTGGTTTAACATGGTTTGGCCAATGGCGGCCATGTTTTTTGAGATATGCAAATGTCCTTATAGTGTTTTGTTCCACTTCGGACAGAGATAATGTATACCAAATTTCAAGTTATTCGGACCAACGGTTTATGCGTTACAGTTTTCCCAATCTTATAGCGCCACCAAGTGGCGAATCTGGGTAAATTTTTTAATTTGACCAAAAATCAATGTCATACACATGTTTCCTGAGTTTGGTGAAGATATCTCATTCCGTTCAAGAGTTATAGCTATTTAAGTGAAATTTGCCCCGCCTTCTTCGAACATTTTTACGCCCCTTTGCGAACCTGAGATGAAATTTAAACTTTTTTTTGATAATTATTCATATTCACTTGCCAGAGAACATTTCTGCAGTGGTTTGGTTCCGATTGGGCAAAAAACCTAGGACTAGTTCGCAAAAGTAGATTTTGAACATAATTGAGAATATTTAAATAACACTTTGATTGATGGAAGTACTCCCAGAGACAAAGTTGTTCAGAATGCGGTGTTCTATCATATGATGTAAATATTATGTGTATGTTTGAAAATATGAACGTTTTTTTACAAGTTACGTTTATGTACAATTGAAATATTGTGTTTTTGAAGGCTTCTTTTACTGTTATAGCGCCACCTATGGTCCGATCGCCATGAAACTTTGCATGGCTGTTAAGGGTCATCTGACACATGTTTTCACCAACTTTCGTAAAGTTTCAAGTTTTTGTTTAGGTTTTATAGGCCTTTGGGTTTCTGTGCCCACGCCCACTTCTTGTAAATGAGCCAATTAAAGCTAACCAAAGGACAAAATTCCACTTTTTTTCGATAATTATTGATCTAGAGTATCCAGAGATTATTACTGCAGCGGTTTGATCAAGATTGAGAAAAAAACCAGAGACTAGTTCGAAAAAGTAGGTTTTTACAAATTTGTGAATATTTAATTAACGATTTGATTGACACTAATGGTTCTAGAGGCAAAGTTGCTCAATATGATGAGAGCTATCAAATGATATGCATATTGTGTGGATATGTAAAACACCACGTGATTACAGAGCCAAAAATCAAATTAGCGCCAACTAGTGGCCGATTTCTTTCAAAATTCTTACAAACCTTAAGGGCCATGAGTTGAACATGCCCAATGAGTTTCGTTCTGATTGACCTCTGCTAACCTTGTCTAATAGGTGTTTAAAATTGTTTGGCCAATGGCGGCCATGTTTTTTGAGATATGCAAATATCCTTATAGCATTTTGTTCCCCTTCGGACAGAGATACTGTATACCAAATTTCAAGTTAATCAGACCAACGGTTTATGCGTTACAGTTTTCCCAATCTTATAGCGCCACCAAGTGGCAAAGCTGCGCAATTTTTTTTATTTGACCAAAGAATTATGTCATAAATAAGTTTCCAGAGTTTGGTGAAGATATCTCATTCCATTCAAGAGTTATAGCTGTTTAAGTAAAATTAGCCCCGCCTCTTTCGATTGTTTTTACGCCCCTTTGCGAACGTGAGTTGAAATTTTCACTTTTTTTCGATAATTATAGATATTCACTTGCCAGAGAACATTTCTGCAGTGGTTTGGTTCCGATCGGGCGAAAAACCTAGGACTAGTTCGCAAAAGTAGGTTTTGGACAAATTTCAAAATGGCGGAAAAACTATCTAGGCGGAAATGAAATCGGAGATAGCCATTTTGTTTTGAATGAGTCAAGGAATACAGGGATATAAGACACTTGAGTCTACGATAAGCGGTTTAGCAGTTATGAGTCATTTCGCGTCGGTGGTCGCTATAGCGCCACCTATGGGCCGATTTGGCTGAGACTTTGATACGTTCTCCTCGATTTTTGGTCTACCCATTGGCAAAGTTTCAAGTTTCTAGGCCTTACGGTTTGGGCTGCACGTTGCGTTTTACGGCGGAAGCGGAATAATAATAATAATAATTAAAGCTGCGAGCAGCATTAAGCGGGTTCTTGCTTTGAGGGCATCAGGGTGTGCTTTTATGGTCTAGGCCAACCTTGATTCATAGCTGACAGTGAAACACATCGAAAATGGACAACAGGCTGACAGAAACACACACACAAACACATGTTCAACTGTTTATTGATAATTATTGATCTAGAGAGTCTAGAGAATTGTACTGCATTGATTTGAGGTCATTTACCTTAGAAATACTGTGTTTTGAGGCCTTTTTCACTGTTATAGCGCCACCTATGGTCCGATCTCCATGAAACTTTGCAGGCTTGTTAAGAGTCATCTGAAACATGTTTTCACCCAGTTTTGTAAAGTTTTGGATTTTCGTTCAGGTTTTATATGCCTTTGGTTATATGTGGCCAGGCCCCATTTTTAAATGAGCTAATTCTAGCTAACCAAAGGACAAAATTCCACTTTTTTTGATAATTATTGATCTAGAGCGTCCATAGATTATTACTACAGTGGTTTGATCGAGGTTGAGAAAAAAAACAGAGACTAGTTCGCAAAACTAGGTTTTTGACATATTTATTAATATTTAATGAACGATTTGATTGACAGCATTAATCCTAGAGGCAAAGTTGCTCAGAATAAGGAGACCTATTAAATAATATAAAGAAGTAGTGTTTTATGTGAATTATGAACATGCTCAACAATGCTAGGTCATTTTCTATACAAATATAGTGATTTTGAGAGCTATTTTTACTGTTATAGCGCCACCTATGGTCCGATCGCCATGAAACTTTGCATGGCTTTAAGGGTCGTGTGACACATGTGTTTTACCAACTTTTGTAAAGTTTCAAGTTTTGGTGTAGGTTTTATAGGCCTTTGGGTTTATGTGGCCACGCCCACTTGTTGTAAACGAGCCAATTAAAGCTAACCAAAGGACAAAATTCCACTTTTTTTCGATAATTATTGATCTAGAGAGTCCAGAGATTATTACTGCAGTGGTTTGATCGAGATTGAGAAAAAAACCAGAGACTAGTTCGAAAAAGTAGGTTTTTACAAATGTATTAATATTTAATGAACGATTTGATTGACACTAATGGTTCTAGAGACAAAGTTGCTCAATATGATGAGAGCTATCAAATGATATGCATATTGTGTGGATATGTAAAACACCACGTGATTACAGAGCCAAAAAACAAATTAGCGCCAACTAGTGGCCGATTTCTTTCAAAATTCTTACAGACCTTTAGAACAATGAGTGGAACATGCCTACTGAGTTTCGTTCTGATTGACCTCTGCTAACCCTGTCTAATAGTTGTTTAAAATTGTTTGGCCAATGGCGGCCATGTTTTTTGAGATATGCAAATGTCCTTATAGCTTTTTGTTCCCCTTCCGACAGAGATACTGTATACCAAATTTCCAGTTGATCGGACCTACGGTTTATGCGTTACAGTTTTTCCAATGTTATAGCGCCACCAAGTGGCAAAGCTGCGCAATTTTTTTTATTTGACCAAAGAATTATGTCATAAATAAGTTTCCAGAGTTTGGTGAAGATATCTCATTCTGTTCAAGAGTTATAGCTGTTTAGGTGAAATTGGCCCCGCCTCTTTCGATTGTTTTTACGCCCCTTTGCAAACGTGAGTTGAAATTTCAACTTTTTTTCGATAATTATTGATATTCACTTGCCAGAGAACATTTCTGCAGTGGTTTGGTTCCGATCGGGCGAAAAACCTAGGACTAGTTCGCAAAAGTAGGTTTTGGACAAATTTCAAAATGGCGGAAAAACTATCTAGGCGCAAATGAAATCGGAGATAGCCATTTTGTTTTGATTGAGCCCAGGATTACAGGGATATAAGACATTTGAGTCTACGACTAGCGGTTTAGGAGTTATGAGTCGTTTCGCGTCAGTGGTCGCTATAGCGCCACCTATGGGCCGATTGGGCTGAGAATTTGATAAGCTCTCCTCGATTTTTGGTCTACCCATTGGCAAAGTTTCAAGTTTCTAGGCCTTACAGTTTGGGCTGCACGTTGCGTTTTACGGCGGAAGCAGAATAATAATAATAATAATAATTAAAGCTGCGAGCAGCATTAAGCGGGGTTCTTGCTTTGAGGGCATCAGGGTGTGCTTTTATGGTGTAGGCCAACCTTGATTCATAGGTGACAGTGAAACACATCGAAAATGGACAACAGGCTCACAGAAACACACACACACACACGTTCAACTGTTTTTTTGATAATTATTGATCTAGAGAGTCTAGAGAATAGTCCTGCATTGATTTGAGGTCATTTACCTTAGAAATACTGTGTTTTGAGGCCTTTTTCACTGTTATAGCGCCACCTATGGTCCGATCTCCATGAAACTTTGCATGCTTGTTAAGAGTCATCTGAAACATGTTTTCACCCAGTTTTGTAAAGTTTTGGATTTTCGTTCAGGTTTTATAGGCCTTTGGTTATATGTGGCCAGGCCCCATTTTTAAATGAGCTAATTCTAGCTAACCAAAGGACAAAATTCCACTTTTTTTTGATAATTATTGATCTAGAGCGTCCATAGATTATTACTACAGTGGTTTGATCGAGGTTGAGAAAAAAACCAGAGACTAGTTCGCAAAACTAGGTTTTTGACATATTTATTAATATTTAATGAACGATTTGATTGACGGCATTAGTCCAAGAGGCAAAGTTGTTCAGAATGAGGAGATATAACATATGATATGAAGATCTAGTGTTTTATGTGAATTATGAACATGCTCAACAATGCTAGGTCATTTTCTATACAAATATAGTGTTTTTGAGAGCTATTTTTACTGTTATAGCGCCACCTATGGTCTGATCTCCATGAAACTTTGCATGGCTGTTAAGGGTCAGCTGACACATGTTTTCACCAACTTTCGTAAAGTTTCAAGTTTTTGTTTAGGTTTTATAGGCCTTTGGGTTTATGTGGCCATGCCCACTTCTTGTAAATGAGCCAATTAAAGCTAACCAAAGGACAAAATTCCTTTTTTTCGATAATTATTGATCTAGAGAGTCCAGAGATTATTACTGCAGTGGTTTGATCGAGATTGAGAAAAAAACCAGAGACTAGTTCGAAAAAGTAGGTCTTTACAAATTTGTGAATATTTAATTAACGATTTGATTGACACTAATGGTTCTAGAGGCAAAGTTGCTCAATATGATGAGAGCTATCAAATGATATGCATATTGTGTGGATATGTAAAACACCACGTGATTACAGAGCCAAAAATCAAATTAGCGCCAACTAGTGGCCGATTTCTTTCAAAATTCTTACAGACCTTTAGAACAATGAGTGGAACATGCCCATAGAGTTTCGTTTTGATTGACCTCTATTAACCTTGTCTAATAGGTGTTTAAAATTGTTTGACCAATGGCGGCCATGTTTTTTGAGATATGCAAATATCCTTATAATATTTTGTTCCTCCTCGGACAGAGATACTGTATACCAAATTTCAAGTTGATTGGACCTACGGTTTATGCGTTACAGTTTTTCCAATCCTATAGCGCCACCAAGTGGCGAATCTGCGCAATTTTTTTTATTTGACCAAAAAACAATGTCATGAACACGTTTCGTGAGTTTGGTGAAGATATCTCATTTCGCTTAAGAGTTATAGCTATTTAAGTAAAATTGGCCCCGCCTCTTTCGAACGTTTTTACGCCCCTTTAAAAACGTGAGTTAAAATTTCAACTTTTTTTCGATAATTATTGATATTCACTCTCCAAAGAACATTTCTGCAGTGGTTTGGTTCCGATTGGGCGAAAAACCTAGGACTAGTTTGCAAAAGTAGGTTTTGGACATAGTTCAAAATGGCGGGCAGAAAAGTCTAGGCGGAAATGAAATCGGAGATAGCCATTTTGTTTTGATTGAGCCAAGGATTACAGTGATATAAGACACTTGAGTCTACGATAAGCGGTTTAGGAGTTATGAGTCGTTTCGCGTCGGTGGTCGCTATAGCGCCCCCTATGGGCCGATTTGGCTGAGACTTTGATAAGTTCTCCTCGATTTTTGGTCTACCCATTGGCAAAGTTTCAAGTTTCTGGGCCTTACGGTTTGGGCTGCACGTTGCGTTTTACGGCAGAAGCAGAATAATAATAATAATAATAATAATAATAATAATAATAATAATAAAAATCCTAACGATTACAATAGGGATTCTGCACTTCGTGCAAGAACCCCTAAAAAATCTTAACGATTACAATAGGGATTCTGCACTACGTGCAAGAACCCCTAATTAAAGCTGCGAGCAGCATTAAGCGGGGTTCTTGCTTTGAAGGCATCAGGGTGTGCTTTTATGGTGTAGGCCAACTTTGATTCATGGCTGACAGTGAAACACATCGAAAATGGACAACAGGCTCACAGAAACACACACATGTTCAACTGTTTATTGATAATTATTGATCTAGAGAGTCTAGAGAATAGTACTGCATTGATTTGAGGTCATTTACCTTAGAAATACTGTGTTTTGAGGCCTTTTTCACTGTTATAGCGCCACCTATGGTCCGATCTCCATGAAACTTTTCATGCTTGTTAAGAGTCATCTGAAACATGTTTTCACCCAGTTTCGTAAAGTTTTGGATTTTCGTTCAGGTTTTATAGGCCTTTGGTTATATGTGGCCAGTCCCCCTTTTTAAATGAGCTAATTCTAGCTAACCAAAAGACAAAATTCCACTTTTTTCGATAATTATTGATCTAGAGAGTCCAGAGATTATTACTGCAGTGGTTTGATCGAGGTTGAGAAAAAAAACAGAGACTAGTTCGCAAAAGTAGGTTTTTGACATATTTATTCATATTTAATTAACGATTTGATTGACAACATTAGTCCAAGAGGCAAAGTTGTTCAGAATGAGGAGATATAACATATGATATGAAGATCTAGTGTTTTATGTGAATTATGAACATGCTCAACAATGTGGGGTCATTTTCCATACAAATATAGTATTTTTGAGAGCTATTTTTACTGTTATAGCTCCACCTATGGTCTGATCTCCATGAAACTTTGCATGGCTGTTAAGGTTAATGTGACACATGTTTTCACCAACTTTCATAAAGTTTCAAGATTTTGTTTAAGTTTTATAGGCCTTTGGTTATGTGTGACCAGGCCCCCTTTTTAAATGAGCTAATTCTAGCTAACCAAAGGACAAAATTCCACTTTTTTTCGATAATTATTGATCTAGAGCGTCCATAGATTATTACTACAGTGGTTTGATCGAGGTTGAGAAAAAAACCAGAGACTAGTTCGCAAAAGTAGGTTTTTGACATATTTATTAATATTTAATTAACGATTTGATTGAGAGCAATGTGCCGTGGGCCAAAGTTGCTCATCATGATGAGAGCTATCAAATGATATGCATATTGTGTGGATACGTTAAACGACACGTGATAACAGAGCCATAAAATCTCGTTAGCGCCAACTAGTGGCCGAGTTCTTTCAAAATTCTTACAGACCTTAAGGGCCATGAGTTGAACATGCCCAATGAGTTTCGTTCTGATTGACCTCTGTTAACCTTGTCTAATATGTGTTTAACATGGTTTGGCCAATGGCGGCCATGTTTTTTGAGATATGCAAATGTACTTATAATATTTTGTTCCCCTTCGAACAGAGATAATGCATACCAAATTTCAAGTTAATCGGACCTACGGTCAATGCGTTACAGTTTTCCCAATCTTATAGCGCCACCAAGTGGTGAATTTGGGCAAAGTTTTTAATATGACCAAAAAACAATGTCATAGACATCTGCCCTGAGTTTGGTGAAGATATGTCATTCCGTTCAAAAGTTATAACTATTTAAGTGAAATTGGCCCCGCCTCTTACGAACATTTTTACGCCCCTTTGCAAACATGAGTTGAAATTTCAACTTTTTTTCGATAATTATTGATATTCACTTGACAGAGAACATTTCTGCAGTGGTTTGGTTCCGATCGGGCGAAAAACCTAGGACTAGTTCGCAAAAGTAGGTTTTGGACAAATTTCAAAATGGCGGAAAATTTTTCCGGGGCGGAAATGAAATCGGAGATAGCCATTTTGTTTTGATTGAGCCAAGGATTACAGGGATATAAGACACTTGAGTCTACGACAAGCGGTTTAGGAGTTATGAGTCGTTTCGCGTCGGTGGTCGCTATAGCGCCACCTATGGGCCAATTGGGCTGAGACTTTGATACGTTCTCCTCAAATTGAGGTCTACCAGCTGGCCGAGTTTCAAGTTTCTAGGCCTTACGGTTTGGGCTGCACGTTGCGTTTTACGGCAGAAAAAGGAAAAAAAATAGCGATTATAAATAACATTAAAGCTGCGAGCAGCATTTAAGCGGGCTTCTTGCTTTGAGGGCATCAGGGTGTGCTTTTATGGTTTAGGCCAACCTTGATTCATAGCTGACAGTGAAACACATCGAAAATGGACAACAGGCTCACAGAAACACATACACACACACACGTTCAACTGTTTATTGATAATTATTGATCTAGAGAGTCTAGAGAATAGTACTGCATTGATTTGAGGTCATTTACCTTAGAAATGCTGTGTTTTGAGGCCTTTTTCAATGTTATAGCGCCACCTATGGTCCGATCTCCATGAAACTTTGCATGCCTGGTAAGAGTCATCTGAAACATGTTTTCACACCAGTTTCGTAAAGTTTGGATTTTCGTTCAGGTTTTATAGGACTTTGGTTATATGTGGCCAAGCCCCATTTTTAAATGAGCTAATTAAAGCTAACCAAAGGACAAAATTCCACTTTTTTTCGATAATTATTGATCTAGAGAGTCTGGAGATTATTACTGCAGTGGTTTGATTGAGTTGAGAAAAAAACCAGAGACTAGTTCGCAAAAGTAGGTTTATGACATATTTATTAATATTTAATGAACAATTTGATTGACAGCATTATTCCTAGAGGCAAAGTTGCTCAGAATAAGGAGACCTATTAAATAATACGAAGAAGTAGTGTTTTATGTGAATTATGAACATGCTCAACAATTTGAGGTCACTTTCTATACAAAATAGTGTTTTTGAGAGCTATTTTTACTGTTATAGCGCCACCTATGGTCCGATCTCCATGAAACTATGCATAGCTGTTAAGGTTAATGTGACACATCTTTTCACCAACTTTCATAAAGTTTCAAGATTTTGTTTAGGTTTTATAGGCCTTTGGTTATGTGTGACCAGCTCCATTTTTAAATGAGCTAATTCTAGCTAACCAAAGGACAAAATTCCACTTTTTTTCGATAATTATTGATCTAGAGAGTCTGGAGATTATTACTGCAGTGGTTTGATCGAGATTGAGAAAAAAACCAGAGACTAGTTCGCAAAAGTAGGTTTATGACATATTTATTAATATTTAATGAACAATTTGATTGACAGCATTATTCCTAGAGGCAAAGTTGCTCAGAATAAGGAGACCTATTAAATAATATAAAGAAGTAGTGTTTTATGTGAATTATGAACATGCTCAACAATGTGAGGTCATTTTCTATAAAAATATAGTGTTTTTGAGAGCTATTTTTACTGTTACAGCGCCACCTATGGTCCGATCTCCATGAAACTTTGCAAGGCTGTTAAGGTTAAGGTGACAAATGTTTTCACCAACTTTCATAAAGTTTCAAGATTTTGTTTAGGTTTTATAGGCCTTTGAGTTTGTGTGGCCACGCCCACTTTTTTAAATGAGCCAATTTTAGCTAACCAAAGGACAAAATTCCACTTTTTTTCGATAATTATTGATCTAGAGAGTCCAGAGATTATTACTGCAGTGGTTTGATCGAGATTGAGAAAAAAACCAGAGACTAGTTCGTAAAAGTAGGTTTTTACAAATTTGTGAATATCTAATGAACGATTTGATTGACAGCAATGGTTCTAGAGGCAAAGTTTTGCATTATGAGGAGATCTATCAAATGATATGCATATTGTGTGGATAAGTTAAACAACACGTGATTACAGAGCCAAAAAATCAAATTAGCGCCAACTAGTGGCCGATTTCTTTCAAAATTCTTACAGACCTTTAGGGCCACGAGTCGAACATGCCCATAGAGTTTCATTCCGATCGACCTCCGATAACTTTGTTTAATAAGTGCTCGAACTTAATTGGCTGATGGCGGCCATGTTTTTTGAGATACGCCAATTTCCTCATATACACTTATGGCATATTGGACAAAGATACTGCATAACAATTTTCAACTCAATCGGACTAACGCTGCATAGTTATAGCTGTTTTTATGTTTTTTAAATCTTAAAGCGCCACCAAGTGGTAGAGCTGCGCAATTCTTTTTGATTTGACCAAACATTGAGCTTGCACATATGTGTGCCGAGTTTCGTGAAGATATCTCATTCTGTTCAAGAGTTATACTTCAAATAACATTTGGCTAACTTAGCTTAGAGCTAATTGGCATACCGTTTCGTGCAAAAATCGAAATTTCAACTTTTTTTTGATAATTATTTATATTCATGATAAACCAAATATTTCTGCAGTGGTTTGGTTCCGTCGTATAAAAAACCTAGGACTAGTTCGTTAAAGTACGTGTTGAATATAGGTCAATTTTGGCGGAAAAACCGTGCGTCTGAGAGAAAATCTGTCGTAATACACTTTTTTGCGGGCTGACCCAAGGATCGCAACGATGTCATTTTTTTAAATCTACAATCAATTTTGAGCGAGCTACGCCCAAAAACGTCTAAAATTTTAGTTTTTTGCGCTGTAGCGCCACCTATGGCCGATTTGGGCGAGCCTTTGGATTTCTCGTTCCCGCCACGACTACTACAATGTGACCGGGTTTCAGTTCTCTAGCCCTTACGGTTTGGGCTGCACATTCAGTTTTAGGGCAGAATAAAATAATAATAATAATAAAATAAAATCCTAACGATTACAATAGGGATTCTGGCACTTTCGTGCAAGAACCCCTAATTAAAGCTGCGAGCAGCTATTAAGCGGGTTTCTTGCTTTGGAGGGCATTCAGGGTGTGCTTTTATGGCTTAGGCCAACCTTGATTCATAGTGACAGAGAAACACATTCGAAAATGGACAACAGGCTCACAGAAACACCACACACACCACAACATACAAACTGTTTTTTTCATAATTATAGATCTAGAGAGTCTAGAGAATAGTACTGCATGGTGATTTGAGTCATTTAACCTTA
>CM049885.1:0-27500 GCA_027474115.1 Schizopygopsis malacanthus
TGAAAAATTATTTTCATAATGGGAGTCATGGCAGATGTTCATAATAATATATAATATTTTCATAAGCAAACTGATAAATAATTTATTCCCTATTCAATTGTTGTCTCCCAAAATGCATAATTCACAGGTTTTTTAGTCCTGGTGTCCTTACATTGAACATGTATGAAATGATGTCCTGTTTCATAACAGGAAGTTATATTTGAATTTGAAAACCCATAACATTTTCCTGAGATGTTGCTTTATGACAAACAATCTGAAAATGATTCAGATGTAAAAGACATTACAGAATATAATCATATTTCCATATGGATGTACAATTTTTCACTAAATTAAATATAGGCATCTTTAAAGACGTATGAGAGGGTTTAAAAAAACCTTTAGTATCTCTATAAAGCCCTGAATGAGCTCTGTGCAGGACATCCAGGCTTATAACTGTGACATGTGAGGTCTCAGAGAAATACACTAAAATAGAATGTCCACTACAGAGGCAAAAACTCCATCGCTGGGTCTCAGGAGGAGAAATAAAATAGCCTAATTTAATCCTACAGTGTGCTGCACTTGCTTTAGTTCATTACAAAACAATATGCATTTTTAATTATATTAGAAATAGTAGATATGCCGTCTCTCGTATCACATCAATTATCAATAATTAAGTATGTGGTTTTGAAGAAGATTTTTTTCTTTCTCTGTTTTGACCGTCTCATTTGGACTTGGACTTGGACTTGGACTCGAACCTCTTTGGACTCGAACCTCTTTGGACTCGGACTTGACTTGGACTCGAACCTCTTTGGACTTGGACTTGTCTTGGACTCGACAAAGGTGGACTTGACTACAGCCCTAACACACACACACACCTGGAGCAGTGGGCACACACACACACACACCTGGAGCAGTGGAAACACACACACACACACACACACACCTGGAGCAGTGGGCAGTCAACGTTGCGGCGTCCGGGGGGCAGTTGGGGGTTCGGTGCCTTGCTCAAGGGTCTCACTTCAGTCGTGGACAATTCCTGCCGGAGCCGAGAACCCACAACCTCAGATTACAAGTCCAGCGCTCTATCCATTAGGCCACGACTGCACCTCGATTATAACTTACAGTTATACTGTGTTACTTCACATACAGTGTGGCTCAGTGAAAAGTAATGCAATTCTAATAAAAATACACAAACATACTCAATTGCATCTGAAATTCCTTCAAATGTCAGATTTTTCTCTGAGATATGAATGAATGAAATACTATGTTTCATTATTATTATACTCCAAATATATTTTTTGAGATCACAATATAGCCAGAGGGTGCTGTTGTGTGCCTCTGCAGTAATCATGTAGGCGGTCTCTAAATCAGTGCCTGCATTAAGAGACCCTGTTCAGCCCTTAACAAGTGATACAGCACATGTATGATTCACTGATAATAAACACTGCAGCATGCTGGGCTTCAAGTAATGCAATTATACAGGTTAAGTTGCACCTTTGTGCATGTATTCTGAGGTCTGCTCTCTCAGCAGCTCAACCTTACAGTATCCTAATCAATCAACAGTAATTAATCTTCAAATCAAATCAAATCACTTTTATTGTCACATCACCACAGCACAGTGCCTTGGTGAGTGAAATTCTTATGAGCGTGCTCCAGACAGTGCAAAAAAAACAAAACAAACAATTTACATATGCACAGACAGTGCAAAAAAACAACAACAATTTACATATGGACAGTACATATTTACAGACTGTACAGAAGACAATGTGCAAAATACACATACATATACTCAGTACACATAATGTACTATAAAGACACACTCAATTTTCAGCGACACATTATACACCGTATGGGCACATCTACATTATGTACAGTATCTATACATAATGTGGTCTATACATAGTAATAATGTGAGGTGCAACAGATTATAAATTAACAGCAGATTGGTTGAGCAGCAGATAGATGTGCAAAGGTGCAACAGATTATTCATATGCAGTGTCGTGGATGTGCATTGTATGGTGTCCAGTGATAGCAGATAGGTTGTGTTAGTGCAGTGTGTGCGTGTAGTCCAGTTGAACTGTGTTAAAGTGCAGTGCATGGCATGTTGTGTGAGTGGGAGTGTGATGTAGGTGAGTTATTTCTGACTGTTCATTAGCCTGATAGCCTGAGGGAAAAAGCTGTCCCTCAGTCGGCTAGTGCGGGATCGGATGCTGCGGAAACGTCGCCCTGAGGGCAACAGAGAGAGCAGTCTGTGGGACGGGTGGCTGGAGTCTTTGATAATCCTCCGGGCTTTCCTTGTACACCGCCTGGTGTAGATATCCTGGAGGGAGGTAAGCTCACCTCCAACAATGTGGCGGGCAGTTCGCACGACCCTTTGCAGAGCCCTGCGGTTGCCAGCGGTGCTGTTTCCAAACCAGGCGGTGATACAGCCGGTCAGGATGCTCTCCACAGTGCAGGTGTAGAAGGACCTGAGGATTCTGGGGCTCGTTCCAAACTTCCTCAGCCGTCTCAGGAAGAAGAGACGCTGATGTGCCTTCTTCAGCACTGCATCTGTGTGAGCAGACCATGTGAGATCCTCAGTGATGTGAACGCCGAGGAACTTAAAGCTGCTCACCTGCTCCACAGGTGTCTTGTCGATGGTGATGGGTGTGTGTTCTCTGCTCTGTCTCCTGTAATCCACCACCAGCTCCTTGGTCTTGTCGATGTTGAGTGAGAGGTGGTTCTCCTGACACCATTTAGTCAGGGTACTCACCTCCTCTCTGTAGGCCGTCTCATCGTTGTCGGTGATCAGCAAATTTGACGATGACATTGGAGCTGTGTGTAGCTGTACAGTCGTGTGTGTACAGGGAGTACAGGAGTGGGCTGAGGACGCAGCCCTGCGGTGCACCAGTGTTGAGGATCAGGGGAGATGATGTGTTGTTGCCCATTCTGACCACCTGACTTCTGCCTGTCAGGAAGTCCAGGATCCAGCTGCACAGAGATCTGTTCAGTCCTAGAGTCTGGAGCTTCGCAACCAGTGTGGCAGGCATTATGGTGTTAAATGCCGAACTATAATCCACGAACAGCATCCTCAAAAAGGTGTTCTTATTTTCCAGGTGGGAGAGAGCAGTGTGCAGGGTGAAGGCAATAGCATCGTCTGTAGAACTGTTACTGCGGTATGCAAATTGTAGTGGGTCCAGTGAAGCAGGCAGCACAGAGCAGATGTAGTCTCTGACAAGCTTCTCAAAACACTTGCTGAAGATGGGGGTCAGAGCAACGGGCCTCCAGTCATTCAAGCATGTGATTTTATTTTTCTTTGGTATGGGCACAATGATGGATTTTTTGAAGCACGAGGAAACCACAGACAGAGAGAGGGACAGATTGAAAATATCTGTAAAAACCCCAGCTAGCTGGAAAGCGCATGCTTTGAGCACACGGCCTGGTATACCATCTGGGCCTACGGCTTTACGGATGTTCACCCGTTTAAAGGATCGGGTTACGTCCGCGACAGAAAGCGTGAGTGGACTGACCTCTTCTGCAGCAGCCGCGGCAGCGTTCTCTGTGTGAACGGTGTTATCAGCCTCGAACCGAGCATAAAAGGTGTTGAACTCGTCCGGTAGAGAGGCGGCAATGTTCACAGTAGCTGGTTTAATCCCTTTAAAGCCTGTGATGTTGTTGATGCCCTGCCACATGCTTCTTGGGTTATTGTTGTTGAAATGTTCTTCAACATTGTTTTTATATGTTCATTTGGCTGCTTTGATGGATCTCCTGAGATCGTAACTGGCTTGTTTCCGATCGTCAGTGTTTCCGGATTTAAAGGCAGATGTCCGCGCTGACAAGGCTGATCGAACATCGCTGTTAATCCACGGTTTTTGGTTGGGGTAGATACGGATTGTTTTGGTCGGAACTACATCATCTATACACTTCCTGATGAAACACGTGACCGTATCTGAATACGCCTCTATGTCGTCGTCAGACGCTGCCCGGAACATGTCCCAATCCACGTGATCAAAACAGTCCTGTAGTATAGCATCCGATTGGTCCGACCAGCAATGAACTGTCCTGAGGGCGGGTGCTTCACGTTTCAGTTTCTGCCTATAAGCAGGCAGGAGCAGAACGGAAGAGTGATCCGATTTGCCGAAAGGTGGGCGGGGGAGGGACTTGTATGCGTCCCGGAAGGGGGAGTAACTATGGTCGAGTGTACGATCTCCACGCGTGTTGATGGTGACGTGTTGAAAGTATTTTGGAGCTATTGTTCTGAAGTTGGCTTTATTAAAGTCCCCTGTGACAACAAAAGCTGCATCTGGGTGCGCGGTTTCCTGCTCACTTATAATCCTGTACAGTTCCTTGAGTGCCTGGTCTGTGTTGGCTTGGGGGGGGATATAAACAGCCGTGATTATGATGGCTGTAAATTCCCTCAGTAGCCAGAACGGTCGACACAGAAGCGTATGAAATTCCAGATCAGGGGAGCAGAAGGATTTAATAGAGTGTATGTTCCTTTCATTACACCATGAGTTGTTGATATAGAAACAAACACCCCCTCCTCTGCTTTTCCCTGTGAGCTCCTTTGTTCTATCCGAACGGTGCACGGAGAAGCCCGTGAGCTCGATGGCTGAGTCTGGAACCGTCGCAGACATCCAGGTTTCTGTGAGGCAAATAACACAGCAGTCCCTTGTTTCTCGTTGGTATGAGATGCGTGCACGCAGTTCACAGAGTTTGTTATCCAGTGACTGAACGTTGGCCAGTAAAATGGTTGGAAGAGGAGGTCGGAAAGCACGGCGTCTCAGTCTGACGAGAACGCCAGCTATTTTCCCTCTTTTCCGGTGTCGGCGGCATCTCCTCGATTTCGCAACCCACACAAAGGGCTCAGATGCCGTGTCTGTGAACAATCCACCGGCATTAAAAAACTCAAAGTCCGGTTTGCGTTGCGCGACGGAGGAACCAATGTTCAAAAGCGTGTCTCTATCGTAGACAGTTATACTAACAACATCTAACACGTAAAACAACAAAAAAACAAATAAAACATACGAAAAACTGCAACGTTTTCCCGGAGCTCGCAACACGGCTGCCATCCTCGGCGCCATCTTGAAAGAGACTTGAAAGAGACTAATCTTGGTAATTCCAGAATAATCAAGGCCTCACCAGGATGTCCTCCTTGTCTTTTAGGCAGCATGTGCTGTATCAGACAAGCTAAATATAGTTTTGACCCCATTCTCAGACAGCATGGCAGCTTACTGCATTTCCTATTGCGCTCTATTAAAAGATAATGCCTTGCACTTTATACAGATTGACTGAAATTAAACTCACTTAAAATCAAATTTCCTTTCAAAGATTTCAATGATAACTTTGATTCATATTCACGGTTAAAGACGAGAGCCACGGTATTTCCTGCAATCAAGTTTATTCATTCAACATTTCACATTACAAATACTTTAAGCATTCTGTTATAAATATTTAACTGCAAGTAATCAAGACTCAACTACCAAAGCACACGTATGACTAACACAACTATAAAATGATATTTATCTTTACATAACTCCATATGGATTTAAAATATAAAAATTAAAACTTAGAAATAACATAGCAAAAAAATTATTCCTCTTATAAAAATCTATTGATAAATATACCTTCCCATACACAGTTATAAACTATGTGAATTTAAATAAGCAGTCACATAGAGATTTTCTGATATTTTTTCTTATCCTTCTGTAGACATGAAGCACAATATAGTGATTATTAAAACTAGAAAATCTAATAAGTGTACGGATCAAAAACTATAATCGAAATGACAATTACATTCCAATTCAAAATATATCAGTAAATGGTTAAAACATTATTCACTTAATATTTACATTGTAATCACAGTAGCATGAACTCAAGTAGGAAAATATGTGAATACATAAAAGTGAAAACACCTATAATTGACACGTTGAAAGTAATAGTTATATTAGAAGTACACTGTAAAGGTCTCTGGGAGAAAGTATTGCACAGATCTCACTGTCAATATTTTGAAAGCGTATTCAAGTGAACCCTGAATCAATATGAGACTAATCTCGTATGCTTCTTTGTTTTCGACTAGTAAACACGGTACAGTGGGGTATGCACACTGTGTGCATGGGCAAGGTACATGTAACTGAACGTTTGGGAAAAGGGGTGAAACAAAAGTACTATTATAGCAATTGAACACAAGTCAACCCTAACTTATTAATTTAGCTCATGCGTACCTAATGAATAAATTAACCTTGTTGCCTCTCAGAATTATACATAACAGTAAACATTGATATTTGAATATGGAACATTCATCATTGTGATACAAGGTGCATCCTAACATTACTCTAATTACAGTGTTAATTCTTTTATTTGCTACAGCCAATAATGAGGGAGGTATCATCATTCTCATAACTGATAGTGGGTAGGTATATATTTCTACATGTACCACACATTTTAAGGAATTTGTGTCATGCTAGATTCAATATTTACTTTGTCCATTGAGACAGAACACTGTTTGCATTTTGCAAATATTAGTTTCAACAATACAGTCACCTAAATATATATATATAATATATATATATATATATATATATATATATGTGACAATCTAGGGATTTCAGCACATAAATACATAAAATCAAGTTGTACTTTATGAAATAGAACTTATATTTTAATGAATTATATTCACCGTTCCTGGCTGGTGGAATCCAGACAAGTTTCAGGAGATTGAAAACTCATCTCTCTTCCATCATCACTTGACTTCATCTTTAAAATACCTTTCCTTAACTTTGCTCTCTTTCCCTTAAACTCTCTCTGTCTGGCTAGAATTTGCTCTGAACAATGCCTAGAAATTTGTATTACAAGCACTTCCTGTGTCTGTTTGCCTCTTTATGATGTATCGCCTATTGTATTCCTCAATGTGAGCGCTTTGGATAAAAGCGTCTGATAAATGAATAAATGACAAATGTAAAAATAAATGTAACTGAAAAAATATAAATCATAATACATTATAAGTTAGTGCTGCGCATATAATAAAAAAATGAACATAATTTACAATTATCTGTTTTTAAATTAGTTGTTTTACATTCAGACATTTTTCTCTATTGTGATATTTTCATTAAATAATTTAACTTAGTTAAACCAGCAACTTAAAGACTGTAAAAAAATGCCATGTGTGAATAATTTAATCATTTCCGTAATACATGTTTGTAAAAAAAATGTTTTTAATATTAATAATTGTTTCATATTTTGATTTATTTTAAAACTATCACACACCTTTATGTCATTTCAAATGAACACGTCTTTCTTGTGATTAAGGAAATGTCTTTCTTGTGGTTTAGGTGTGGAATATTACAAGTTTTGTATAAACGCACCTCTTGAGCAGCATTAGGACGGAGTTGGCCGTACTGGCGTCCAGGCCGGTGGTCGGTTCATCCAGGAAAAGCACCCGGCGGATCAATAATCAGCTCCATGCCGATATTTGTTCTCTTCCTCTCTCCACCCGAAACACCACGAATCCTCTGTGTTCCCACCTGTAAAACCAGCCAATCAGAGCAGCCGTCAATTCATGTCCCACACTCTATGAACTACAATACTGACTGTTCAAATTCACCGCGATTACCATTAGTAGACCACACAGATCAATTTCATCAAACGCAGAGTACACCCTTTTATAGGGGGCTCTGTGGCACACACCTTTTCACCTACAGTCACCAAAATTCATACACCTATAGATCTCATCAGCCAAACGACTTTCATGCTGACAGTCAATCTGCCAATCTGCTCCACCCAACAGGAAGTCGGCCATGTTGGATTGTTTGGAAAACACATTCAGTGTAATTTCATGTACTCGTCCTAGAGTTTTCATCCGATCACCACCAAACTTGGTCAACATGATCTCACGACACTGAGGATGTTAAATTGCAAAGGAATTTTTGATATCTCCAATGGTTTGGCCGTAATGAGGTTACAAATTTATGGCAAAGAAGGGAAACAGGAAGTGTGTTATAGCGTCTTTCGGATGAGATGTTAAACCGAGGTCCTGACTCTCTGTGTTCATTACCAAATCCCATGGGACTTCTCGTAAAGAGTAGGGGTGTAGCCCCGGTGTCCTGACCAAATTCCCATCACTGGCCCTTGTCAATCATGGCCTCCTAACAGGGGCGGCGCCAGCGAATTTTGAAGGCAGGTGCTGAGGGGGTGCTAGATCACTGACCAGGGGAGCTGCACAATTGTATATATATATATATATATATATATATTAATGTCGCAAACTTGGAAATATTTCTGTTTTAAACCGTGAAGGCGAGCCAATGGATATTACATCAGCAACGTGAAAATTTTGCGCAAGAGGTATGCCGGTGAACGTCTTAATCTCAGTAAATTAGAGAAAGTGAAAGTAAAAACGGAATAACGGAGTAATGACGAAGCTTTCGGCATTTGACGCCGCATATTCTCTCAGAGACGAATCTACTTCAACATATACTGATATATGTTATAACGGTATACCTAGCTGTTTTAATTTATTCCCTTAATATTTCTCGTGGCCTGTACATAGTGAAAAAAGAGAAGAAAGGCAGCTATTTCGTGTTAAACAGGTTTTTTTTTTAAAGTCGGTGCTTAAAATAGGCTAAAGCTTATTATTTCGTTGATTTTTATTGATGACTGCAGTGTTAATAATAGGTCTATAATTCATTGTATAATTATAGACCTGTTTTAACATTTTATTTGAGGAGTAAAAAGCTAATCTTTTATGTATCTATCTATCTATCTATCTATATCTATCTATCTATCTACACACACACATTATTAATCGGTCTACTATCAATAAATATGAGCAAAACTTGGCTACTCAATTTTTTATATTAAATTATTTTATTAATCACAATTTAAGAGATTTTATTTTATTAAATTAAACAAGCACAATATTCAGCATTCAATCAAATATTCTTGAAGATTTGGCATATTGACATTCATTGAACAACATTTCAGAATTTCAGTGAAGGGCAATATCAAAATGCACCCATAGCACTGTGGAAATATCAACTTGAAGTTGTACTAGCTGCAGTCTCTGTGCGACAGCGTAGCTAATTCACGTGACCCATCACGTCACATATATGATACGCATACGTAATAAGTAAAATGTTTTTATTTTATTTGTTGTTTTAAATTATTTATTTATTACAATATAGGCTGTATAAAATTGTTTCCAGAAAAAAAATATTTGGGGGTGCTATGGGGGTGCTTTGGTCTTTCTTGGGGGAGCTGAAGCACCTGCTAGCCCCTCCCTAGCGCCGCCACTGCCTCCTAATAATCCCCATTTACTCGATTGGCTCTATGTCTTTCTCTCCTCTCCACCTGTAGCTGGTGTGTGGTGAGCGCATACACTTGATTGGCTCTATGATTCTCTCTCCTCTGCACCTGTAGCTGGTGTGTGGTGAACGCATACACTTGATTGGCTCTATAACTCTCTCTCCTCTCCACCTGTAGCTGGTGTGTGGTGAGCGCATACACTTGATTGGGTCTATGATTCTCTCTCCTCTGCACCTGTAGCTGGAGTGTGGTGAGCGCATACACTTGATTGGCTCTATGACTCTCTCTCTCTCTCTCTGGTGTGTGGTGAGCCTCCACTTGATTCCTATGACTCTCTCTCCTCTCCACCTGTAGCTGGTGTGTGGCATACACTTGATTGGCTATGTCTCTCTCTCCTCTCCACCTGTAGCTGGTGTGTGGTGAGCGCATACACTTGATTGCTCTATGTCTCTCTCTCCTCTCCACCTAGCTGGTGTGTGTGAGTGCTACACTTGATTGGCACTCTCCTCTCCACCTGTAGCTGGTGTGTGGTGAGCGCATACACTTGATTGGCTCTATGTCTCTCTCTCCTCTCCACCTGTAGCTGGTGTGTGGTGAGCGCATACACTTGATTGGCTCTATGTCTCTCTCTCCTCTCCACCTGTAGCTGGTGTGTGGTGAGTGCATACACTTGATTGGCACTTTGACTCTCTCCACCTGTAGCTGGTGTGTGGCGAGCGCATACACTTGATTGGCTCTATGACTCTCTCTCCTCTCCACCTGTAGCTGGTGTGTGGCGAGCGCATACATTTTATTGGCTCTATGTCTCTCTCCTCTCCACCTGTTGCTGGTGTGTGGTGAGCGCATACACTTGATTGGCACTATGACACTCTCCTCTCCACCGGTAGCTGGTGTGTGGTGAGCACATACACTTGATTGGCTCTATGTCTCTCTCTCCTCTCCACCTGTAGCTGGTGTGTGGTGAGCGCAACCACTTGATTGGCTCTATGACTCTCTCTCTCCTCTCCACCTGTAGCTGGTTTGTGGTGAGCACATCCACTTGATTGGCTCTATGTCTCTCTCTCTCCTCTCCACCTGTAGCTGGTGTGTGGTGAGCGCATACACTTGATTGGTTCTATGACTCTCTCCTCTCCACCTGTAGCTGGTGTGTGGTGAGCGCATCCACTTGATTGGCTCTATGACTCTCTCTCCTCTCCACCTGTAGCTGGTGTGTGGTGAGCGCATACACTTGATTGGCTCTATGACTCTCTCTCCTCTCCACCTGTAGCTGGTGTGTGGTGAGCGCATCCACTTGATTGACTCTATGACTCTCTCTCCTCTCCACCTGTAGCTGGTGTGTGGTGAGCGCATACACTTGATTGGCTCTATGACTCTCTCTCCTCTCCACCTGTAGCTGGTGTGTGGTGAGCGCATACACTTGATTGGGTCTATGTCTCTCTCTCCTCTCCACTTGTAGCTGGTTGTGGTGAGAGCATACACTTGATTGGCACTATGACTCTCTCCTCTCCACCTGTAGCTGGTGTGTGGTGAGCGCATACTCTTGATTGGGTCTATGTCTCTCTCTCCTCTCCACCTGTAGCTGGTGTGTGGTGAGAGCATCCACTTGATTGGGTCTATGTCTCTCTCTCCTCTCCACCTTTAGCTGGTTGTGGTGAGCGCATACACTTGATTGGCTCTATGTCTCTCTCCTCTCCACCTGTAGCTGGTGTGTGGCGAGCGCATACACTTGATTGGGTCTATGTCTCTCTCTCCTCTCCACCTTTAGCTGGTTGTGGTGAGCGCATACACTTGATTGGCACTATGACTCTCTCCTCTCCACCTGTAGCTGCTGTGTGGTGAGCACATACACTTGATTGGCACTATGACTCTCTCCTCTCCACCTGTAGCTGGTGTGTGGCGAGCGCATACACTTGATTGGGTCTATGTCTCTCTCTCCTCTCCACCTGTAGCTGGTTTTGGTGAGAGCATACACTTGATTGGCACTATGACTCTCTCCTCTCCACCTGTAGCTGGTGTGTGGTGAGCGCATACACTTGATTGGCACTATGACTCTCTCCTCTCCACCTGTAGCTGGTGTGTGGCGAGCGCATAAACTTGATTGGGTCTATGTCTCTCTCTCCTCTCCACCTGTAGCTGGTTTTGGTGAGAGCATACACTTGATTGGGTCTATGTCTCTCTCTCCTCTCCACCTGTAGCTGGTTTTGGTGAGAGCATACACTTGATTGGGTCTATGTCTCTCTCTCCTCTCCACCTGTAGCTGGTTTTGGTGAGAGCATACACTTGATTGGCACTATGACTCTCTCCTCTCCACCTGTAGCCGGTGTGTGGCGAGCGCACTGGTGCCGTTGTCCTGTGGCAGCCGTCGCATCATCCAAGTGGATGCTGCACACTGGTGGTGGTTGAGGAGAGATCCCCCCCCCTCCCCCCACACATGATTGTAAAGCGCTTTTGGTGTACAACAATACACAATAAATCGCTATATAAATGCATCATTCATTCATTCATAACTTCAGAATTTTCCAATTGCTTTGATTTCGACTTCTCGATTTGCTTCAAACTTCTCCAGAATAATGTCAAGACACAGAAGATAACATTTTTCATATTAGTCGATATTAATAATTATCACACACACTACATTTCGAATATTTATATCTTTCAAGTTTAAAGGCAGATATTTGCTCCGTGGTGAAAGTTGTAAAACCAGACTTGGCTGTGGTTTTAAATATCTCTTTATGATCAAAACATGACAAACACTTCACGTTTTTTAATTATTTACTCTTTTCCAGTCAGTTTTCTTTAACAAAATAAATATCTTGATAGAAAAATCTAATTAAGAGTCTTAATTTCTGCATGTTCTAATGAGTGATATTGTTTCAAATCATGAAACATGTTTGTGTTGCCTGACTTTGATGACTCATATCTTCAGCACAGTTTGGTCTTCCACAGTAGCATACATTTAGATCATGATAACCACAGTTAAAACCACACATATAGCACCTCAATGCCATAATACAAATATAACTGCATTGTTTCTGAGTATCTGTATTAACACAGTAGTCTAAATACATTTAATATAAATGCACAAACACTATAGCTTATTCACAAAAAAATATTGCAATTATATTCAATTTCTCCTTTAAAACATTTAATACATGTCTACATTAACAATGCAATTCGATAAATATAATGGCTATTTGTAGATTGACTGTACCGTTGCGCACAGTGTTTCTCCTGTTTGTCAGTGCTGTTTCAGCTGGCTTCAAACTAGTTTAAATCAACGAGTCATTTTGTCACGGTCCTGCTGGTGTGCCCAGGCTGGCCACCAGATGTCTCTGTGTGTAGAGCACATGGCTTGTTGTTTGTTGGTGCCATGTGCTCCCATGTCGATTGTCTGTCCCCTCCCATCTTGTTACTTAATCATTGTTTCAGTGGCTCCAGCTGTGTCTCCCTCGTTACCCTCGTTTGTCTCCCTATATAGTCTCCTTGAGTCTGCAGTCCTGTGCTGATCCGTTGTCTTTCGTGTGTCTTATGTCGTGTGAGTGTTTCACGTTTGACTGTGCTCCAGTCTTCTGCCTGCCTGCCTGCTTGTTTTCCCCCTTCGGGGTGGTTTTTGTTCTTTGTTTGGTTTTGTTATTAAAAACCCCTGATTTTCTTTGCACTTGAGTCCTCGACCTCATCTCTCCTGACAGAACGGAACAGCCACAATGAGGACTCAGCAGAGGGGGCAACCGGCAACCATGGGTCCAGGGCGTAAGATTCCCAACGTCCACCAGGGAGACCAGACCATTGAGGTTTATGCCAGGGACTTCGTGGGAGTGGCTCGCCAGTCGGCTACGGAGGAGGCCTGCCTCATAGTGTTTTTTTGGGGAGGCCTAGCCGAGCCCTTCAAATCCCGGATGCCTTATTGGCACCCCGAGGATTCACTCAACACTTCAGGATGGAGTCCACCCCAGAGCCCGCTCCGCCCCGTGAGCCGACAGAGTCCGCTCTAGAGTCCGCTCCGTTCCGGGAGCCCACGCAGTCCGCTCCGTTCCGGGAGCCCACGCAGTTCGCTCCGTTCCGGGAGCCCACGCAGTCCGCTCCGTTCCGGGAGCCCACGCAGTCCGCTCCGTTCTGGGAGCCCACGCAGTCCGCTCCTTTCCGGGAGCCCACGCAGTTCGCTCCTTTCCGGGAGCCCACACAGTCCGCTCCGGTCCGGGAGCCCACGCATTCCGCTCCGATCCGGGAGACCACGGAGTCCGCTCCAGAGCCTGCTCCGTTCCGGGAGCCCACGCAGTCCGCTCCAGAGCCCGCTCCGTTCCGGGAGCCATCAGAGTCCGCTCCAGAGCCCGCTCCGTTCCGGGAGCCGACAGAGTCCGCTCCAGAGCCCGCTCCATTCCGGGAGCCCACGCAGTCCGCTCCAGAGCCCGCTCCAGTCCGGGAGCACACAGACTCCGCTCCAGAGTCCGCTCCAGTCCGGGAGCCGATGGAGTCCGCTCCAGGGTCCGCTCCGTTCCGGGAGCCCACGCAGTCCGCTCCGTTCCGGGTGCCCACGCAGTCCGCTCCGTTCCGGGAGCCCACGCAGTCCGCTCCGTTCCGGGAGCACACGCAGTCCGCTCCGTTCCGGGAGCCCACGCAGTCCGCTCCGGTCCGGGAGCCCACGCATTCCGCTCCGATCCGGGAGACCACGGAGTCCGCTCCAGAGCCCGCTCCGTTCCGGGACCCGACAGAGTCCGCTCCAGAGCCCGCTCCGTTCCGGGAGCCCACGCAGTCCGCTCCAGAGCCCGCTCCAGTCCGGGAGCACACAGATTCCGCTCCAGAGCCCGCTCCAGTCCGGGAGCCCATGCAGTACACTCCAGTCCTGGACCCCGCTCCGGTCTGGGAACCCACAGAGCCCGCTCCAGGGCCAGCCCCACCTTGGCACCCCTGTGTGCCCATTGCTCCAGGGCCAGCCCCACCTTGGCACCCCTGTGTGCCCATTGCTCCAGGCCCTCTTCCACTCCACGGGCCTGGCCCACCTCCCTCCTAGACATTTTTCTGTTTAGTGTGTGTGGAGCGTCTGGGATCCGCTCCTTGAAGGGGGGGGTTATGTCACGGTCCTGCTGGTGTGCCCAGGCTGGCCACCAGATGTCTCTGTGTGTAGAGCACATGGCTTGTTGTTTGTTGGTGCCATGTGCTCCCATGTCGATTGTCTGTCCCCTCCCATCTTGTTACTTAATCATTGTTTCAGTGGCTCCAGCTGTGTCTCCCTCGTTACCCTCGTTTGTCTCCCTATATAGTCTCCTTGTGTCTGCAGTCCTGTGCTGATCCGTTGTCTTTCGTGTGTCTTACGTCATGTGAGTTTTCTGTGTTTGACTGTTTGATGTTTGACTGTGCTCCAGTCTTCTACCTTCCTGCCTGCTTGTTTTTCCCCTTCGGGGTAGTTTTTGTTGTTCATTTGTTGAACTTTATTATTAAAAACCCTAAAATCTCTGCATTTGAGTCCTCGACCCCATCTCTCACCTGACACATTTGTGTTCTTCTGGATCTCACAGCGCTGGTTAGAGCTCACATGACCGAGACTCATCAGTGAGTAAACGCATCTGCTCTAGTGAGCTTGCAACCACTGCGCTGCCATTTGAACTTCGAGCTGAGCGGATAAACTTTCCGTGTGATACGGTTCAAATGAGTAGCATTGTTTCGCTCCGCTTTTCTGCATAAACATTATATATTGAATATTTATCGAGCTTTTGTTATCGTTTTTATCAAGGAGACTTATATTGCGATTAATTATTTTTATCGTTTTATCACCCAGCCCTACTGTGAAGGGATTCTTGATATCTTAAATACTGTTGCCATGAAACTCGACACACTCATCAGTATTAATGATAGTTAGACACTGGAAAAACATAGAGCATGAGCTCTAGAGGTGCCACCTTTTGATCCATTGTTCTCTTCGAGCAGGAACATTAGCTACAACCAACAGGTAGTCAGCTATTTTGGTTTGTGGATTTCTTTTGTGTAAATGTGGATATTTTTTTAATTCAGGCTGTGCATTATTGCCTATTCTTCCTAGAAGAATATTGAAGATGCTAAATTGCGAAGGTTTTGGGGATTTCTTGAATTGTGTTGCCATGGCAATTTATTAAAATAATGGTAAAATACGAAATCGTACTTTTTCTTTAAAGTGCATTGTTCAAATGCCTCAAAATGTTCTACTTATGGAGAACAAGTCATTCTGGGAAAACTTGCTTTTTTATGAATTTCCGATGATCAGGAAGCTGACAGCAAATTAAAAACATCAGACATTTCAGCTGACAGAAGAAGGCTGTAATACAAATGTTGTCCAATAGATGAAGTCAACTTTTAAGCCGAATCCTTTATCTTCTCACTTTCCATCAGTTAGAATGACAAATACATAATCAAATCAGATGATACACATTGTACCTTAAATATAGTTTTATAATTATTTTACAAATGCTTATAGATCATTAAAATATATATTTTTTATAAATGTAGTCAGTCAGTTGAAGTTGTGTTTGGTTTGTTACCCGTGAATCGGCCACTTTGCTCAATCCCAGCTCCTGAATGAGTCTCTCAATCTTCTCATCTTTTTCTCTCTGACGGATTGACTTCGGGAGTCGTAAAGCTGCTGAGAAACGCAGATCCTCGCGAACAGTCAGCGTCCCTATGACCACGTCATCCTGCAAAAACACAAGACTTTCAGGATATTTCATGTGTTTAACCCATGACAGAGCCCTTTCTGAACACGCCCTTAATGAAGCAGAGTGTCTCAGGACACAGCTGGTGTGATTTGAGATTCGATTAAACAATCACTGGAGGAATTCAGACTCCTGCAGTAAACACAAGACCAAACTCTATTAAACTCTATTTATGGAAGGAAAACAAACTAAACTACTGAACGTTTTCAGTCCATCTCTTCTAATCTTAGTCAGGAAACCCACAATGCCCTTAGTCATGATATGGATTACAGAATAACGAGTTCAGCTTCCTGTTTTAAATGCAGAAGTCAGTTGTTAGAGTCAAATGTGACGCCTAAGTTCAGTGTAAGTTCAGCATTTGTGCTCCAGACCCGAGTAATTCCTCACATCACGTGTCATTGTGGAGAACAGCGTCTCTCGTGCGGATTGTACTTTCAACATTTTATTATCAAACATGTCCAGCAATTTATGTGTCAGATTCAGCACAGTATGAAAATTCTTGCCCAGTCATGTTTGTTTTTTCAGTGAGACATGTCGAGACAAGAGGAGCTTTTCCTCAAATCGGATAAAAGTCCTCGTGTCTGTTTTATTGCAACACTTTATTGACATACTGTTATTTATGGAAGCCACAAAGATGAAAAAATTAAATAATTGCGTTATTTTATCACAATTGTTTTTTGCAATGGTGAATTCATATCTCATTGTATATTGTGCAATTACTTGTTATATACTTGGAGTAAAATTTTCACCAGGAAATTATATAGGTAAAATATATCATGATTAATGGAATTATATTTTATTCTGAGTTTATATCTTGCAATTCTGAGTTTTTAATCCCTGATCTGAGATCAAATTTCAGACTCCTAGAATTTTTAGGAACAGACCTTCAACCTTTTCTGATCTGAGTTGATCTTTTCCAATTATTCAGATGTGGTTTACATTCAAGAGCTAATCAAAATTGGTTTGTTTAAGTATATATCTGTTATCAAATGATTTGCGCTCCCGAAGTTCAGATCTTAATCAAATGATTTGCGCTCCGCGCTCCCGAGGTTCAGATCTTAATCAAATGATTTGCGCTCCGCGCTCCCGACCTTCAGACCTTAATCAAATGATTTGCGCTGCGCGCTCCCGATGTTCAGACCATAATCAAATGATTTGCGCTCCGCGCTCCCGACCTTTAGACCTTAATCAAATGATTTGCGCTGCGCGCTCCCGATGTTCAGACCTTAATCAAATGATTTGCGCTCTGCGCTCCCGACCTTCAGACCTTAATCAAATGATTTGCGCTGCGCGCTCCCGATGTTCAGACCTTAATCAAATGATTTGCGCTCCGCGCTCCCGACCTTCAGACCTTAATCAAATGATTTGCGCTGCGCGCTCCCGATGTTCAGACCATAATCAAATGATTTGCGCTCCGCGCTCCCGACCTTCAGACCTTAATCAAATGATTTGCGCGGCGCGCTCCCGATGTTCAGACCTTAATCAAATGATTTGCGCTGCGCGCTCCCGATGTTCAGACCTTAATCAAATGATTTGCGCTGCGCGCTCCCGAAGTTCAGACCTTGATCAAATGATTTGCGCTGCGCGCTCCCGAAGTTCAGACCTTAATCAAATGATTTGCGCTGCGCGCTCCCGATGTTCAGATCTTAATCAAATGATTTGCGCTGCGCGCTCCCGATGTTCAGACCATAATCAAATGATTTGCGCTCCGCGCTCCCGACCTTCAGACCTTAATCAAATGATTTGCGCTCCCGATGTTCAGACCTTGATCAAATGATTTGCGCTCCGCGCTCCCGATGTTCAGACCTTAATCAAATGATTTGCGCTCCCGAAGTTCAGATCTTAATCAAATGATTTGCGCTCCGCGCTTAATCAAATGATTTGCGCTCCCGAAGTTCAGACCTTGATCAAATGATTTGCGCTGCGCGCTCCCGAAGTTCAGACCTTGATCAAATGATTTGCGCTCCGCGCTCCCGACCTTCAGACCTTAATCAAATGATTTGCGCTCCCGAAGTTCAGATCTTAATCAAATGATTTGCGCTGCGCGCTCCCGATGTTCAGATCTTAATCAAATGATTTGCGCTCCGCGCTCCCGATGTTTAGACCTTAATCAAATGATTTGCGCTGCGCGCTCCCGATGTTCAGATCTTAATCAAATGATTTGCGCTGCGCGCTCCCGATGTTTAGACCTTAATCAAATGATTTGCGCTGCGCGCTCCCGAAGTTCAGATCTTAATCAAATCCGCGCTCCCGATGTTCAGACCTTAATCAAATGATTTGCGCTGCGCGCTCCCGATGTTCAGACCTTGATCAAATGATTTGCGCTCCGCCCTCCCGACGTTCCCGAGCAAAATATAATCAACCTTATTGTCGAACAGAATAAATATTTTAATTAATATTAAAATAAAACGTATTTAAAAAAATTAAATCAACTGTCAAATACAGAAAAAATATTCAATTATTGTTAAATGAACTATTTGTTTTAAAGAAACATTGTAAAATGCAGAACAAATTCTCAAATATTTATATTATCATTAAAATAATATATATGTATTTTAAATATACTTTATTGTCAAACACAGAACAAATGTTAAAATAGTTATTCTTAAAATAATATTTAAAATATCAACTTGATCATTATACAGAATAAATATTTAAATAATTGAAATAATATTTAAACAAATCGAATTTGTCAAAAACAAATATTTAAATATTTATATAATTATTAAATACATATGTATTTTAAAAAAAACTGTCAAATGCAGACAAAATTATTAAAATAATAAAAATATTATTAAAATAATAAAATATAAAAATAATAAAAATATATTTAAAAAAAAATCAACTGTGCATAAAAAATATATTGAATAAATTATTATTAAAATAATAGCACATTTATGCAGAAGCCTTTAGAAATTAAAAACATTTTCGGTGTGTCCATATGCTAGACGAAGTTAATGAGATAATAATGAGTAATTTGACCCGTTCTTCTATAAAGGCGAAGGCGGCAACAGCAACCGCTTCGAAAGCGATAAAGACTGTGTGAAAGCATGTCTATCCAAAGCAGAAGAAATCTACCCGGATGAGGCTAAATTCACTAAATACTGCATTTGTTGATTTGACATGAGTGACTGATGTTTCATGCTTTTACCTTCGTGTTCCTCAGATCACGCCTGTTCTCTGCCAAAGGACGAAGGCGCCTGTTTTGCCGTCATTCCCATGTATTATTACGACAATGGAGAGAAAATCTGCCGTATGTTCTTTATACGGAGGCTGCCGAGGAAACGGCAACCGTTTTGATTCTCGAGAGCATTGTCAGACATTTTGTCTCGGTCAGTAAGTCTCGTTTTGCCATTTTTAATCAGTATAATGTTAATAACGTGAAACTAAACAGTTGAGATTTCGACTCAACTCAGGGAAAAATGTACAATGGTGTCTAAAAGCTAAAAGGTACACCTAATTTCCCCCAAACACTCAAAATAAAGGTTCTTCACAGCGAGGCCATAGAAGTGACCGTTTTTGTACCTTTTTTTCTGACAGTGCACATGGGTTAATAATCAAACATCAGATTCACTGGAAGTTGTTAGTGTCTTTACAACAGTTTAAACTTTGGATTTGAATATATGAAGAGGGGTTTTTCTTTGAAGATAGCAAACAATTGTTGATCATTATTTATGAATCTGACGTCGTTCTGTCTGTTCCCACGTCTTTCATAAGTTCTTCCACATCTAAGTGACCGAAACAGATAAAGCCTGGTTTTGAATGTTAAATAAACACATACACACAAAGAACAAGAGAATGTCCTCAACATAACCAATTAGGCATAAATTGGGGCTTTTTTGAGTCAACCAATTGTGAAAATAATGACTTATAATATCTATAGAGAGCTTTAGGATACACTACAGTCCAAATCATTTATTGATTTTATTTTATTTGTAAAGAAATGGTACATTGTGACACAAGGACACATTATATTGATTAAAAGTGACAGTAAAGACATTTATAATGTTACAAAAGATTTCTATTTCAAATAAACGCTGTTTTTATTCTTGAAAGAATCCTGAAAAATAAAATGTAGGTCGCAAAAATATCAAAAACCGTTTTCAACATGATAATAATCAGAAATGTTTCTTGAGCAGCAAATCAGCATATTAGAATGATTTCTGAAGGATCACGTGACACTGAAGACTGATGCTGAAAATGCAGCTTTGATCACAGGAATAAATTCTATTTTACAATATATTCACATAGAAAACAACTATTTCAAATGGTAAAAATATAAGATGATTTCTGTGCATCATTTCCTAAAATGTTCAGCAGCTTGTTCAGTGTGTGTTCATGTGTTGTCCACTAGAGGCCGGTCTGTTCTGACTGTGAATGTATTTCTACAGCAAGGTCCGGACACCTTTTGGGAGCTGCTGACCTGCCAAACCCTGATGAGAAGACTGTTAATGCAGGTAAACTCACTAACTATTTATATTGTCACGTTTTAATTGTTGCTACTGTTGTGGTTTGGCCTTAAAGGTCTGCTGATGTTTGAGCTGTACAGCACAGGTATGAAGACCCAGCAGTTAGAAGAAGAAGACGAAGAATTGTTTATTTGTCACATACACAGTTATACAGAGTATAACCAGCAGTGAAATGTGTGCTCTGCTTTTAACCCATCCAAGAGCACACACACCTGGAGCAGTGGACACACACACACACACCTGGAGCAGTGGACACACACACTCACACAAACCTGGAGCAGTGGACACATACACACCTGGAGCAGTGGACACACACCTGGAGCAGCGGACACACACACACACACACACACACACACACACACACACACACACACCTGGAGCAGTGGGCACACACACACCTGGAGCAGTGGGCACACACACACACACACACACACACACACACACACACACACACACACTGGAGCAGTGGGCACACACACACACACCTGGAGCAGTGGGCACACACACACACACACACACCTGGAGCAGTGGAAACACACACACACACACACACACACACACACCTGGAGCAGTGGGCACACACACACACACTCTCTCTCTCTCTCACTCACACACACACACACGCACACACACACACACACACACACACACACACACACACAACACACACACACACACACACACACACACTCACACACTCACACTCACAACAGTCCACTCTGTAAGTCGTACAGCCAGATCTCGTCGTTTGGAAGGAAAACTTCACGATCAGCCACCGACTGCAGAGAAACACACTCCATCACTTTACACACAAAACACCTCACATCTGCCAGACGAAGCACGGCATTCAAAATATCAGAAACATCTCCAAAGCAAGCATTTGCCATAATATGAATTCCTGTTATATATTCGTGTGTGTTATGAAACGTGTTTGAGTGGCAGCTGTCAGAAACGATGTCACGAGGAAAGATTGTGTGTGTAAGCAGCTGAAAACAGTCTGTATTCGAGCGATATTAAACTACTTCATCATGAACTATGCGAAAAGCCTTGGCCTGATTATTGTTATGATTCTGATAATTACCACATAACCGCCCCAGACATACAGATACTGTCCGTCCGCCGCCGTGTGTGTAAATAACCCTTAGTTATTTGAATTTGTTTCCAAGATTTATATATTATTTTATATTATTTAATTCTGCCCTTTCTCAGTATACGTTATGCGTTTATTATGTTTTGGAATGTTACTTTGCACTCTTTAAGTTATTTAACCGATAGAGACTTTTATTTTGAAAAGCGTCTTGACGGAAGTGCTCATGCACGGAGTCCGCTCATGCACGGATCGCGAATACAGAGAGAGAGCACGAAGAAGACGGAGACGGATCACGGAGTTAAATTAACGGATTAAGGACACTTTCAGAATTTAGTCACTGTTTGTGGTTTCATTTAGCAGTATTTTGTTTTATTTTGACTTTTTTGTTTGGCACCTGGTTGGAAAGGAGAACAAGGTAGTCAAAGTACACATTCGCACTTTATATTAACGTGTGTGTGTGTATGTATATATATATATATATATATATAGCGCATATTGTGTCTCTACACCTGTTTCATGTGTTGGTTTTATGTACAAGTAATTTTAGGAAGAATGTTAGTATTAATTTCGTAATTTCTTTAGATCGTTTGTTTATTTTTTATGAATGTGAATTCGTTACCATTTCCAATATTGTTTATTCATCTGTTCTAGCTCTTACGGTGTTGTAAAGTCTATAAGGACAATAAACACAGTAAGGAAGACATTATAACATCAGTGCACGATTTAAATCCTTTATTCTTCAACCGGGCTGTCACAGTGTGTCCGCTCCTCTCTCCCGCCACCGGCGGCTCTTCACTCATCTCCATTATTAATATTATTAACACTGACAATATTATTATTATTACGAGGTGCGCGCTTCTCTCTCTCTCTCTCTCTCTCTCTCTCTCTCTCTCTCTCTCTCTCTCTCTCTCTCTCTCTCTCTCTCTCTCTCTCTCTCTATTTCATCAGCTAATTGTTTTACTAGCGTTCTTATAAGAAACGAAACTATTACACACAAAACAAACTGTTCGAGATATATAGCGATTAATACAAGCGTAGCTGAGGAAGTAAACACGGCTTTTATTTTGAAAGGAGCGAGGTGTTTACGGAAGCCGGTGTAAACGGTTTGTCAATTCAGAATTTTTAAAGAAATTCATCAGACGTTTTCAAAATATTATTAGAATTGGTAAAATTCATTTTTTTTATAAAAAAAAAAAAAATTATGTATTTCACATATTGCTCAACACTCCATCTCAAGGTGGTGGAAGGTGGTGGAAATGCACTATAAGGTCGTTTGCAAACCGCCACTAAGACAGAAGAAGAAGATAGAAAGGAAGCGGAAGCGCCGGTTTGGCGGGAGCAGATGAAGATGGACGCGCGCAGAGTGAAGCAGAAAGTGAGCGCGGGGTTTAAGATGCGCGGATTAATCCTGCGTCCGTACGTGACTCTCGCTCTCGCAGTATATGTGTGTTCTGACGGGTCTCCTCACGCGGCTTACACTGTGTTCCAGAGAGTCCAGCCGCTATGGGCTGTGTTTCGTGCCTTGGATTACCTACCAAAGGTAACAGTCGTTTACTTTTTACGTGTGAGAAGGGGTACATCGCAACACCAGTCGCGTGACACCAACGCTATGGGGTGTTAATAATGCCAGTCCTAAGCTTAGCATGAGAAGGAGCAGTCTACCCTCCCGTCGCCGTCAGACCGTGTCAAATTTTGAATGGGATTAATAGGAAGGGCAGACGACAGACCCACGGCGGCGTCACGGCGACGTCACTTTAGAACCAATCATAGGCGGCGACGTGACGGCGGCGTACGTGAGAAATTTACAAAAAACTGACGTGTGATAGGTACGTCTGAACTAGGTACGCCGGATATATATACATCGTCTCTATGTACGTCGCATTATATGATGCCTGATATATACGTCGTCTCAATGTACGTCGCATTATATGACGCCTGATATATACGTCGTCTCTAAGTGCGTCGCATTATATGACGCCTGATATATACGTCGTCTCTTTTTTTATATATTTTTTTTATTAAACATAACATTCACATTCAAAGCAAAAAAGTACATACAAAACCAGAAGACAAAACAGTAAATACCTAAACGATAATAACAAAAAAAATATATATATAACTACAAAACAAATAAATAATAGTTACCATTAACATCTTTTGAAATAATTAAAGAAATAAATCATAAATTAACCAGAAATTGTTACTTTTTAATATTAAATGTAACAATTTCTGGATTAGAAAAACCCTTATTAAGAAGTATAGTATTTCACATTTTAAAGATATGTAACAATTTGTCCTAACCAAATGTAACAATTTGGGTGAAATGGAATTAATAACCCATTCATACACTCTAGGTGAGGTATCCACTTCAAAGAGTTCTGAAAATTCGGAATATTTTTTAACTCAAAAATGACACCTTTGTCAAACCAGTTTTTAATAAAGACAGATTTTTTTCCACGGAGCACATTCTGATTATTCCATAGAATACATCTATGAGGGGAAAAATTGTGACAGAAGGCAAGCTTACAAGCGTCCAGAGCTTGCTTGTGAAAATTAGCGAGCTTAACTGGGAGTTTATTGCAACTAAAATCGCAATAATAAAACATTTAAACCTCCACATTTCTCAAAGATCAATTTAGGAATATAAAACCATAACAGATAAGGGTCAGCATTCAGGCAACGTTTAATCCAGCCAATTTTAAAAACCTGATTGAGAGTACTAAAGTCCAAAGCATTCACACCTCCCTCCAAAGTATTTCTAATCAGTGTCTTCCTTTTAACATATTCAGTTTTGTTTTTCCACAAAAATTTAAATAACATGGTGTCAATAGAAGAACAGGTTTTTTGGTCAACATATAAAGATAAAGCTGGGTAAACAATCCTAGAAATACCTTCCGCTTTAGATATCAAAACACGACCATAAATAGTTAAGTTTCTTTGTATACGTCGCATCTAAGTGCGTCGCATTATATGATGGCTGATATATACGTCGTCTCTATGTACGTCGCATTATATGTATTTGCAATATGTATTTGTTATAGGCTATTGATTTTACAGTAATTAGTTGACTAACAAATGGCAATATTGTGTGTGTGTGTGAGTGTGTGCTGGTCAAATGGGTGCCCTCTTGTTGTGCCCCCCCCTTCCTCAAATATTATGGAAGTAAAATAAAAACCACCTACTATATAACTTCAAAATATAACTTTAATAAAATCTAAAAGTAAATAAATAAATAAATTGTATTATTTACAAATTGCAATTGTTGCTTTAGACAGTTACCTATGGCTATTATTTTATTAATACGGTTGTCTGATTGATTTTATAGTCTCAAGTAAAATAAAATTAAGCATTTTTACTAAGGTAAAATATGCTTTAATTTTTGTAAGGGTTGTGATGTCCACGTTTTTTTTGTTGTTGAATAAATTATAGAGGCTGTGTCATCTCTCTCTTTATATATGAAGAGCTCTTTTCCAAAACGCTATAAATCCATTTTAATAGTTTTCATGAAAATGACATTTTTTTACCTAGACCCATACATTTTGTTAACATTCAATTTATCCTGTTAAAATGGTCTGTTGGCTCAGTCTGAACATGTTAAACAATGATTGTTAAATGAAACAACAATATTGTCGATTATAAATGCAAAGTTTATTGTTTTTTTTTTCAAAACGCTACAAATCCATCCTTTTTTTTTATGTTGGTTTATTTTTGAGGTCAGGAGAGTGAGGTTTACACACCGCCTTTACTGGTATACACATCTGTTACATTGACATCCCACAGTGGGTATTAACGCGCCACCTGAGAACCTTCTTTTTTTGTTGTTTTTTGTGATTGCGTTTTCTACCCCCAGGTGTAGGTCTCACTGGCTCATCCAGGCCATCAAAAGTGTTATTAGAGTTTAAAGCACTCATTTTGAAGACTGAGCACAAACAAACGCTTCAAAGCGTCGTCATGTTGGATTGCATCGAACAAATTCTGATTGATCGAGAGGAGATATCGCATTTAGGCTAAAAACAGGTTCGGCGCTTATAGCGGTTTGGAAAAGAACTGCATCTTGCAGTACATTTTAAACAAGGAAATATAGCGATTTGGCATGAAACATTAATGGAGCAGTGAATAGGTTCAGTACACAGCAAAATGGCGTTTATCGCGTTTTGGAAAAGAGCTCTTCATCTATATAAAGGTACATGTACATAAAGGTGATACAAATGTTATGATTAAGTCATCTGATTAAGTCAGATTTGAATTAAATGATTGGTCAATAGCCTATATAGGCTAAGTGTAGCAGCAGCAATGACCAGGCCTTTGGATCCCTTTACAGGCATTTGTAATAACATGTACATAAATTGTTTATTTAGTATTTCATAATGTACTTTAACAATGCTATTCAATGAAACCATACAATTATGAATTAGCCAATCATTATTGCCTCATTGTTTTTATATAATGTATTTTAAGTCATTTTAATTTTGCTTGCGTCTTTTTCGATGATTTTTGGTTGTATTCGGGTTAAAACCGTGGCTAAATATTATTAAATGTGTTACATCAAAGGAATAGCCTAACATGGTAACTTCAGACCTAAAAGAGGAGCAGTTATAATAGATGTATGAATTTATAATACTCAGGAGGAGAACAGCTAATTCTAAACCAGGGGCTGTCAGCTAGTCAAGGTCAAGGTTCAAGGTGTCTTTATTCGTCACATAATAAATTATACAGGGTATAATCAGAAGTGAAATGTAAATCAAATCAGGTCCGCTCAGTGGACAGTGCAAAAGAATAAAAATAAAAATTATATAAAAGTAACACAACACAAGAGCATATATATAGGTAAAAAAAGAAATAAAGAGTAAAATGTGCAGTAGAATAAAAAGTGCACAACAAGTAAGATGTGCAAAAACAGTATACTGGGACTTAATAAATAGTAATATGAACAAGAGGGATGTGCAAACAGGTTGTACCGGGTATGTACACATAGCAGCAATACGGGTGATGAGAATATGGATGTTTTACAGTTAACAATGAGTCTTGTAAGTGTTTATGAGACTGGGTTTGTGTTTAGGAGCCTGATGGCCTGAGGGAAGAAGCTCCTCCTCAGTCTCTCAGTTTTTGCCATCATGCCATCATTACCTTATATATGTATTTTAAATATACTTTATTGTCAAACACAGAACAAATGTTAAAATAGTTATTCTTAAAATAATATTTAAAATATCAACTTGATCATTATACAGAATAAATATTTAAATAATTGAAATAATATTTAAACAAATCGAATTTGTCAAAAACAAATATTTAAATATTTATATAATTATTAAATACATATGTATTTAAAAAAAAACTGTCAAATGCAGACAAAATTATTAAAATAATAAAAATATTATTAAAATAATAAAATATAAAAATAATAAAAATATATTTAAAAAAAAATCAACTGTGCATAAAAAATATATTGAATAAATTATTATTAAAATAATAGCACATTTATGCAGAAGCCTTTAGAAATTAAAAACATTTTCGGTGTGTCCATATGCTAGACGAAGTTAATGAGATAATAATGAGTAATTTGACCCGTTCTTCTATAAAGGCGAAGGCGGCAACAGCAACCGCTTCGAAAGCGATAAAGACTGTGTGAAAGCATGTCTATCCAAAGCAGAAGAAATCTACCCGGATGAGGCTAAATTCACTAAATACTGCATTTGTTGATTTGACATGAGTGACTGATGTTTCATGCTTTTACCTTCGTGTTCCTCAGATCACGCCTGTTCTCTGCCAAAGGACGAAGGCGCCTGTTTTGCCGTCATTCCCATGTATTATTACGACAATGGAGAGAAAATCTGCCGTATGTTCTTTATACGGAGGCTGCCGAGGAAACGGCAACCGTTTTGATTCTCGAGAGCATTGTCAGACATTTTGTCTCGGTCAGTAAGTCTCGTTTTGCCATTTTTAATCAGTATAATGTTAATAACGTGAAACTAAACAGTTGAGATTTCGACTCAACTC
>CM049885.1:32500-215000 GCA_027474115.1 Schizopygopsis malacanthus
CGGAGCACATTCTGATTATTCCATAGAATACATCTATGAGGGGAAAAATTGTGACAGAAGGCAAGCTTACAAGCGTCCAGAGCTTGCTTGTGAAAATTAGCGAGCTTAACTGGGAGTTTATTGCAACTAAAATCGCAATAATAAAACATTTAAACCTCCACATTTCTCAAAGATCAATTTAGGAATATAAAACCATAACAGATAAGGGTCAGCATTCAGGCAACGTTTAATCCAGCCAATTTTAAAAACCTGATTGAGAGTACTAAAGTCCAAAGCATTCACACCTCCCTCCAAAGTATTTCTAATCAGTGTCTTCCTTTTAACATATTCAGTTTTGTTTTTCCACAAAAATTTAAATAACATGGTGTCAATAGAAGAACAGGTTTTTTGGTCAACATATAAAGATAAAGCTGGGTAAACAATCCTAGAAATACCTTCCGCTTTAGATATCAAAACACGACCATAAATAGTTAAGTTTCTTTGTATACGTCGCATCTAAGTGCGTCGCATTATATGATGGCTGATATATACGTCGTCTCTATGTACGTCGCATTATATGTATTTGCAATATGTATTTGTTATAGGCTATTGATTTTACAGTAATTAGTTGACTAACAAATGGCAATATTGTGTGTGTGTGTGAGTGTGTGCTGGTCAAATGGGTGCCCTCTTGTTGTGCCCCCCCCTTCCTCAAATATTATGGAAGTAAAATAAAAACCACCTACTATATAACTTCAAAATATAACTTTAATAAAATCTAAAAGTAAATAAATAAATAAATTGTATTATTTACAAATTGCAATTGTTGCTTTAGACAGTTACCTATGGCTATTATTTTATTAATACGGTTGTCTGATTGATTTTATAGTCTCAAGTAAAATAAAATTAAGCATTTTTACTAAGATAAAATATGCTTTAATTTTTGTAAGGGTTGTGATGTCCACGTTTTTTTTGTTGTTGAATAAATTATAGAGGCTGTGTCATCTCTCTCTCTCTCTTTATATATGAAGAGCTCTTTTCCAAAACGCTATAAATCCATTTTAATAGTTTTCATGAAAATGACATTTTTTTACCTAGACCCATACATTTTGTTAATATTCAATTTATCCTGTTAAAATGGTCTGTTGGCTCAGTCTGAACATGTTAAACAATGATTGTTAAATGAAACAACAATATTGTCGATTATAAATGCAAAGTTTATTGTTTTTTTTTTTCAAAACGCTACAAATCCATCCTTTTTTTTTATGTTGGTTTATTTTTGAGGTCAGGAGAGTGAGGTTTACACACCGCCTTTACTGGTATACACATCTGTTACATTGACATCCCACAGTGGGTATTAACGCGCCACCTGAGAACCTTCTTTTTTTGTTGTTTTTTGTGATTGCGTTTTCTACCCCCAGGTGTAGGTCTCACTGGCTCATCCAGGCCATCAAAAGTGTTATTAGAGTTTAAAGCACTCATTTTGAAGACTGAGCACAAACAAACGCTTCAGCGTCGTCATGTTGGAGCATCGAACAAATTCTGATTGTCGAGAGGAGATATGCATTTGGCTAAAAACATTGCGTTTATCGGTTTGGAAAAGACTGCATCTTGCAAATTAAACAAGGAAATATAGCGATGGCATGAAACATTAATGGAGCAGTGAATAGTTCAGTACACAGCAAAAGATGACGAATCATTTTTTTTTAATTTGGCGTTTATCGCGTTTTGGAAAAGGCTCTTCATCTATATAAGGTAATGTACATAAAGGTAGGGCTGTCGCGATAACTACTTTTTGTTCGATATATTGCACCAAAATTAATTGCGATAAACGATATTATTTATAGACAATTTTATTATATAATTACAGTATGACAATATAATAGCATAATTGCAAGTGCACTCTTTCAAAGAAAAGAACATTTTACTTAAGAATAAAAAAGTTTGCAGCATATTTTTAAAAGCTGGTTTTTTCGACCGTGTTTAATGGCTGCATCTCTTTGGCTATATACGAATTACGCTTTTTAGTGTGCGCCATTTCGCGCTGTCACGTTTATATTTAACTGTCGGGAACCCCTCTCCATAGCTGCGGTTGTTGTTGCCAGAGAAAAACTGGGTGGGATGGTTATGTTTTAAGTGAGATTTTAGGAGTTGTGTTGCCTCTTTTTTGCCACTGTTTTTAAACATGAACCGGCTCACATTAATGGCTCTCCTCTCTCATTCGGCTTAAAGACAAAATGTTCCCACACCGGATGAAGATTGCGGTTGAAACCAGTCCATTGGGACTTGTTCTTCCACTGGCTGTAGTTGTCCCGAAACACTTTATAACGCAGTGGGTTCACGCCTTCTCTTCACCTGTCGCTGTCCGCTCTGTGTGTGTGGGGAGGCGTAAGCCCCGCCTCCGCCACAGAGAGCAGACGAGATGACGGATAGCGCGCGTAAAATTTGGAATTCATTTTTATGTAAAAATTAATATAATCATTATTTTTAATTATAAAAAAAATGATCAGTCGCAATATATCGCTGCACCAAATATGATCGCGCTCATATCCATATATCGTGCGATAAGTCAATATATCGACTATCGCGACAGGCCTACATAAAGGTGATACAAATGTTATGATTAAGTCATCTGATTAAGTCAGATTTGAATTAAATGCTTGGTCAAGAGCCTATATAGGCTAAGTGTAGCAGCAGCAATGACCAGGCCTTTGGATCCCTTTACAGGCATTTGTAATAACATGTACATAAATTGTTTATTTAGTATTTCATAATGTACTTTAACAATGCTATTCAATGAAACCATACAATTATGAATTAGCCAATCATTATTGCCTCATTGTTTTTATATAATGTATTTTAAGTCATTTTAATTTTGCTTGCGTCTTTTTCGATGATTTTTGGTTGTATTCGGGTTAAAACCGTGGCTAAATATTATTAAATGTGTTACATCAAAGGAATAGCCTAACATGGTAACTTCAGACCTAAAAGAGGAGCAGTTATAATAGATGTATGAATTTATAATACTCAGGAGGAGAACAGCTAATTCTAAACCAGGGGCTGTCAGCTAGTCAAGGTCAAGGTTCAAGGTGTCTTTATTCGTCACATAATAAATTATACAGGGTATAATCAGAAGTGAAATGTAAATCAAATCAGGTCCGCTCAGTGGACAGTGCAAAAGAATAAAAATAAAAATTATATAAAAGTAACACAACACAAGAGCATATATATAGGTAAAAAAAGAAATAAAGAGTAAAATGTGCAGTAGAATAAAAAGTGCACAACAAGTAAGATGTGCAAAAACAGTATACTGGGACTTAATAAATAGTAATATGAACAAGAGGGATGTGCAAACAGGTTGTACCGGGTATGTACACATAGCAGCAATACGGGTGATGAGAATATGGATGTTTTACAGTTAACAATGAGTCTTGTAAGTGTTTATGAGACTGGGTTTGTGTTTAGGAGCCTGATGGCCTGAGGGAAGAAGCTCCTCCTCAGTCTCTCAGTTTTTGCCATCATGCTCCTGAAGCGCCTGCCAGATGGCAGTAAAATGAAAAGTTGGTTACCGGGGTGAGTTGAGTCTTTGATGATTTTAGCAGCTCTGCTTTTGCAGCGTTTGAGGTAGATGTCCTGCAGAGAGGGGAGAGCAGACCCTGAGATGCGCTCAGCTAAGCGCACGACTCTCTGCAGAGCTTTGCAGTCCTGGTTTGAGGAATTACCATACCACACTGAGATGCACTGAGTGTGATGCATCTCAGCTATGGTCTTTAAGGTCCACTTTCCTGCAGATATTACCTCCAACCCAAATCAGTTGATAACTCCTGGTTTAGAATTTGCTGGTCTCCTCCTGAACTATTATAATTGTATTTTTGGTATTATAATCACTGCTCTAAATCATCTGCAACCTGAAGGATTTGATATTAGCCTTGTCCACTAGATGGAGCTATAAAATAGGGAATCGTTTTAGACTAAGGGTGAATCCCAATTCTCTGTCTTACCCCTTCCCCTTGCTTAATAATATTTAACAACATTAGTGTCTATTTTGTATTTTTATTTCATGTCTAAATAGTAAACGTTTGTAACGTATTGTAAAAATAAAAATAATACTTTACAGTTTACAAATAAATACATTCAATTGATTAGGTGCCTATGGGAAATGTGAATAAAAATAAATTATATAAAATAAATCAAATAAAATATGCATGTAAGGATAACTAGCGCACGTCAAACCATAGAACAGCGGCATAATGTAACGAACAAGTGGAAAGATTAAAGAGATTACTGACTAAAATAAGTAATTCATTCGTTGATTTTAAGACCCTATAAAATACGAAATATTATATTTACCTGTTTGTGGACCTATAGGAAAATTAGATGAATAAGGAACAGCGGTTTTGGTGAGTTTCATTGTGCCACATTTCTATTGTATTTGGTTTATATTTTGTGTTCAGTGTCATCAAATAACGTTTTTTCCTTTGCTTGAGTGTGATTAATTTCTTCTCTTATCTGTGAAAAACAGTTAGCTCTGAAATTACCAATTTCAAAATAAGTATAATAGATTTATTACCTTTTATTAACACTATTCATAAAATACTATTAAACTCAACTTGATCCACTATACCACAACTTATTTCTGAACTAATTTATAATTTTCACTAAAACAAAGTGGAAAGAAAACTTTTAATACTTAGCTTTTGTCATCTGCTAGAATCTCATTCAGCTGAATATCTGTATCTAAGATCTGGTCTCCAGTATACATGTAATTTCATATTTATTTTATATATTTATAATTTTATATTTCATGCTCCGTGATAACCTAAAACTCCAATTAGGGGTCGACCGATTATCGGCCTGGCCGATTATCGATTATCGATATCGGCCATTTTCAAAACAGATTTGCCGATAATATATATATATTTTTTTTTACATTTTTTTTTTACATTTTTTTTTTTTTATGCAAACAAACATACTATTTACAGGTGACATTATTTATTGGTGAATAAATAATACAGGTGCAATTATTTAATGTTTAAATGCACTATTTGGCTCGATGCAGCCTGTCTGAGCTCAACACTCTGTGGCCTAGAGCAATCTCCGCCCACCGCTCATCTGATATGTAGAGAGTCACGAGTCCGACCAATCAACGCGGAAAACTGAAGGCAGTCTCACACCGAAAGCACTTGCTAACTGGAGCTGCCTCAGTGATCACGCATCAGTTGTCTCTCAAAGGTCAGGCAGCAGTAGACGTTGCTGAAGTTGCAATAAATCACAATCCACTATGATGTCCGCGATGCGGAAAATGCGGGCGGAATCGGAATGCAGTCATATAATGGAATTTACCGTATAACGCGGAATGTCACGGAATGTGTCGAAGTTTGGATGAATTAATCAAAAGTAGGTCAGTACACTTAAATCGACTCGCGCTATGGACTAGTATCTATAAATATTAAGCTGCAAAAACACTTTAAATATGAATCCTGCATGTTCTGCATCTCTGTTAATGAATGACACAGACGTGCGGTTTCATTTACTGCACACATACATACTGAAGCGCGTGTGATGCTCGCGGTGTTTTCAGCATAAATGAGGACATAAATACATGAACAACATACCCAGAACTGCTCGGAGAGTCACTTCATGACCATTTGACCGTTTCATTTGAGTAAAACGGTCGTCATATCATGTATACATAGGCTACAGAAACTTAAACTTATAGCTATGAAATAGCAGTCTTATTTAAAATGTCTTTACCTTTCTTCTTCTTTAAGGTTTTTCTCTTAGTTGTTGTTTGATGTTATCTTTTCCAACATGAATATCTTCTTCTGAAGACAGTTATCCTGTGATTAGCTGTGATTTGCTTCTCCTGAACATCCCTCAGATTCAAGTCTAACTTGAAATTCAATTCTAACCCTAACCCTAACACTCTCTCTCTCTCTCTCTCTCTCTCTCTCTCTCTCTCTCTCTCTCTCTCTCTCTCTCTCTCTCTCTCTCTCTCCCTCTCCCTCTCCCTCTCTCTCTCTCTCTCCCTCTCCCTCTCTCCCTGTATGGTTTGCATGCTTGGAGTGGAAGTGTGCTGTGCGAGAGTGGTGCGTTTGAGTTGGTTTCAAGGTTAAATCTTTATTTCTCTTTATGGCTTTGGGGTTTTATTTTATCACATTTTGGTGTATAATTTAGTAATTTAGTATAAATAATAATAATTAAAGAACAAAACAAACACTGGTGTGGCTCCTGCATTGATACGGGAAGCCATGGCGTCTCTCTCAGGTGAGGGAACGCCGGGCTTTTCTGTCAAGAATGGATGTAAAGTTTTTTCCGATCAAGCATTTACGGTAGAACATGTGCTTTTAGCGATGGGCGAGATTGTTGGGCACAAAAATATAGTATCAGCCTCCAGAATGAACAAGGCTGTGGTCGTGTTTTGTAAAGATGAGAAGCTCGTAAACAGCAAGAAAGAGAAAAATGCTTTTTAACAACGACACTGATCCTTTGCCTATGTTTAGAGCTATGGTAAAAAGTAGGCTGGTTGTGGAGTATAAGTATTATGAAATGGTGAATGATACTGAATCTTTCTTTTTTTTTGTGGGGAGTTGGAAATATTTAATGTAAATCCAATGAAAAGGGAGGTTGTGATATATTGTTGTAAAAGAATCTGGTTTCAATTCTAAAGTGTATATATTTTTATGAATATGTATGTACCTTGTGTTAATGAATTGTAATTAAAGAGATGTTGAAAGGTCTCTCTCTCTCTCACTCTCACTCTCACTCACTCACTCACTCACTCACTCACTCACTCACTCACTCACTCACTCACACACACACAGGTGGAGTGTCTTCTCTTCTATGGTGACAGAGAGACACATATTGAGCAGCAAGCACACAGCAGGTCTTGTGTTCTCCGAGCAGATACGCTAGTTTCTCCTGGTCTGGAAGAGTTGTAAATGTGGGATGGATCTGCTGTATTTTGTCGTAGTACACTGTCCGTATATCTGTGTATTTGGAGCACTCTGTCAGGAAGTGCAGTTCTGTTTCCATCTGATTCAGGTCACAGTGTGAACACAATCTCTGCTCCGGGGGCAGCCATGTTTGTCTGTGTCTGCCCGTCTCTATCATCAGCTTGTGTCCGCTGAGTCTGTATCTGGTCAACGTGCTTCTCAGTTTCTTATCTGACACTGTGAACAGATACTCTGCCATACTGTACTCTCTCTTTAGGGACAGATAGCATTGCATTTTACTCTGTTGTTGAGTTTGGGTTTGCCAATGAGTGATGTAGCTCTGTTTGATTTGTGATTCAGAGCATCAGTAGATGTTAGTGAAGAATCAGGACTGAAGCTCTGGATCAGCTGGAGGAAGGGCTTGCTTTCTTTGCTCATCTCTTGGTATTGCAGGGCTTTATAATGGTATGATTGGGGGTCACTGAGCTTCAGATGTTTCCAGAATTTAATTTAATTTAATAGAGGATATTTGCCTAATTCTGCCCTGCATGCGTTATTTGTAGGGATGGGTATCGTTAAGGTTTTATCGGTATTACTACTCTTACCGATACTGCTTATCGATTCGGTACTTTAACGGTATTCTTATCGGTACTTTTTGTTGTATGTATATATATATGACAAATTAAGAGCTGAATTAACATTGCTTTATATTCTGAAATGTAAAATAAATATTTAATGAAATGAATATAAAGCATCAATTTGTAAATGCACATGTGAGCAGGCATTTTTTGTGTTTTATACATATTATAAGATACAGTAAGAACATGAACAAAGAAAAAGTAAAACAAACTGAAAAATTCAATAAGTCATTTCAAGAGTTCAATATATAGAGTTCTTGTTTTCAAAAATAGAGGTAATCCTTTTCTAATGTAATCTAATGTATTTAAAAAATAATGTTGTTGTTGTTGTTTAGTTTTTCTCGTTGTTAGGCAGATGTTTGTTCTCCGATCCTTCCCCCCCCATGAGCGCCTCGACTAAGAAGGAGGCCAGGAATGCAGCAGGACAAGCAGCCGTGGCTGTACTTATTAGAGAGAATGAAAGAAAGAGAATGTCGACTCCTCAGGTACACACACACACACACACACACACACACATTGAAGCTCCATTCCTTTTCCCTTTAACACGTCATCTTTGTTGTTCACAGCCTGACCTGCCACCGCCATGCATTGAGGTAAGATTATTATGATTCTGAAGATCATCGAGCTCTTCTATGAGCTCTTTCGTTCAGTAGACTCTTGTTCTCTAAAGTAGAAACAGTCAGTCTGTCTGTAGTTCAGAGTTTAGCTCATCTTGTGATATGATTCACTTTCAGGTCTGCTGCTGTGCAAATGATTCACTTGAGTTTCTGTTTACATTTAATTTCAGATGCAGCAAGAGTGACCTCCCCTCTCCTAAATTTTTTTATATTTCTATTCATTAAATATCTTTTTGACACTGTTTCTAAACTTTCTTTCAATAATGTAAAATTACAAGATTAAACACCCATTTTTGAGTTTGATTATAGAGTTCAGTGATGTCATCGTCCAGCTCAGTTCAGTTTAATTGATTACACAGATTCTAAGTCGGTGATATCGCTGGAGATGAAGTGTTCATAACTAAGCAAGCCAGAGAAACCCAAACTCCATCGGTGACAGAACGGAGAAAAAAAACCTTGGGAGAAACCAGGCTCAGTCGGGGGGCCAGTTCCCCTCCGGCCAGACGAACCAGTAGTTTGTTCCAACTGCAGCAAAGTCAGTGTAAGGCTCCACTGGTTCCAGTGCTCTTTTCCACGGCACGGCACGGTTCACTTTTGGGGGGTTTTCCACTGGGTACAGTACCCGGTACTTTTTTAGCACCACCTCGGCCGAGGTTCCAAGCGATCCGTACCGTTACCCAAACGTGACGAGTAAACTCTACTGATCACTGATTGGCTGGAGAAAATCCTCATTACTGCGTCACTGAACGTGTGACACGAGACCCAACATAGACCCCCTAGATTTAAATCAGCACCTCCAGCGACGCATCGGACGCAGCTTCTGTATCAACCCAAACATGTCTGTCGAGGAGACGTTTCTCTCGAAGATAGCCGAGGAGCGGATCCAGCGAGAGATTATGAATATAGTTTTTGCACTTTGTATATTTTTAGAGTACGTTTTCTGTTTATATTTTTACCTTTTGTATCTGTGTTTTGCTTCAATTAAAAACAATCTGATCAAATATGTGTACATCCAGACTATATTAAATATGTATTATTGTGTGAGCACGTAATGAACCTCTTGATAAAGACTAATGATTAATGCCACAAAGTATGTTAATATCAGGAGCATCGGTGTATATATAGGTTTTGTAGCCATAGACTCATGCATGCTTTGTACTTTAATAAAAAAATATTTTTTTTATATCTGAGAAACTAATGGTTATTAAAATCTGTTTTTGAACGGAGCAGGCTATTAATAATCATAAACATGTTCTAAACATACTTAGACTCGTAGCATTCATCATGATACAGTGTATATTACTTTTATTGTTTTATATAGAGCATGAAAACATCATCGACCATTTAACTATATTTAATTGCGTATGGTATTCACAATGTTTGACTCTTTCAAACAATGTAGTCAGGAATTATAGTTTTGGGAAACCCAATCATGATTTTGTAGTCATATAGCCTGATATTATTCTGTAGTCATAGACTCAAGCATGCTTTGTACTATAAAAGGATATTTTATATCTGAGAAATGAATTATTGTTGTTTAGCATGCTATATTATATATTTGTGAACCGAGTATGAACATTGTGTTGCTTTCATACAGATTACTTCATCACAGAATATTTGTTTTCGAAAAAAGGATATATATTTACAAACAGGCAGTAAACAGGAATTAAATTACACCTATAAACTTTATATTATGAAAACTTTATTAACAGCCTTTAAATAAATATTTATGCATTGTAAGGTCGTTTAAATAAAAAGAACCCCTCCCGCCACACACACTTGGTTTCTCCCATTTCCCATGATGCCCCACGGCACGGGTATAAAAGCTCATTGCTAGGTCACGCCGGGTTCTTACAAGGATCCAACAAGATGGCGGCCAGCTGAGGTGAGTGAGTGCTGCTTGAAAACAGCGCCTAGATTTATGTGTTATAAAGATGGTCAAATGTAACTTTTTCCTCTCTAGTTGTGTTAGAATAATCGTGTGGTTTACTGTGTTTGTGTTCAGTACTCGAAGGGTCTGCTGGGGCCATCTAGTGGTTATAAAAATTAACAACACCTTCCAAAGTGCCCTGATTAATTACAGCTGCTGGTTCTCATCTGGTTCTTTGTTTTAATTTATTGTATAATGGTCATTGTCAAAGTCATTCATTTGTGTCGGTGTAATGCCATTCAAATAATTAAAATAAATCAAACAAACTCTTGAATTAAATCTGTGATCTGTCAATGTTAACTCTCAGTCCTTGCACTCATGTGCAAAAGTTCATTAATTAGTATAAATGCTAACGCAAAATAGTGTTATAGGGATGGCTCGGTACACGTACCGGTACCGTTGGGTTCTTGGACAAAGTCCAAATGGAAGTGACTATTATCATTATTTCCTCATTATCATCAGCTGGCGTGTTCAACGCAGCATGGGCTCCGTCAGCAGATTCGCCGTTTTGATGTTTTTTTATTGTTGTTAGCATAACATACATTTAAGTTTTTTAAATATGATGATCTATAAAAACTATATGAATAAAAACGTGTTAAAATATCAAATGTAATGTTAGGCGAATCTGCTGACGCACACGTGCTGCGTTGAACACGCCAGCTGATGATAATGAGGTAAATAGATCGCTCCTTGTTAAGTGCGTTTCAAACGAATACATAATGACACGCACGTGCCCTGCTCACTTGTTCAATAAACCTGATCGAACAGATTCATATTTCAGAGATGACCGGGCTTTCTGCAGAAATTTTGAAAGTTGATGATTTGCTCTGTTTTTAAATTGAGACCTTCATGTGTGTGTTAGTTTGTGTGCGTGTGTTAGTTTGTGTGCGTGCGTGTGTGTGTGTGTGTGTGTGTGTGTGTGTATTTTTACGTCATAAAGATTTGCATGCGTATGGTAAGATTTGTGAAAGTGTACATAAGACTGTAAACATAAATTTAATTTGCAAGCGCATGAGAAGCGTTGTAACGGTGTAAAGGAACGTTCTTGCTGCCAGAATGATACTTTTATCGTACACATGCAGTAAAAATACATAAATACCTACTTAATTAAAACATGATATTTTATAAGTCGTGTTCCTTTAGGCTAGACTCCCGTGTGTTCAAACTGAATTACGAGCTTGTGTTAACGTTATTTGGTTTGGTTTTGCAAATTGAAATTGTATAATCTGCTTAAATGTTAAACTTTATAATTTTAATGAGGTTATGTGAAAATTCTCAACATTATGGTATCAGAGTGCTACATTTTGTAAATCCTTTTTTTGCTATGCCAATAAAGCTACTTAAATCTGAATTTGTCTATTTTTCAAACCATGTCTCTGTTTATGGTTTTTAACACTCAATTGTATTTTTTGAAATGTCAGCATTGATTCTGATAACTTTCATGTGACCGATCAAGCTATTATATGAAGCAAGAATGAGTAACAAAATACGTTCTTTGTGTCCAAATTTGACTAATGCAAAAACTGATAAATATGTATTTAATCATGTCTAAATATATATCCAAATTCAAGTAACTAATTATGTGGGAATCCAAAGTTCCCAGCCACACAGCCATGTTTGTGTTTATATATAGAGAGCTAAACAGTCATCTAGTGGTTACACGATGGTATTACAGAAGATAAATAGTGATTCAGTTTGAGAAATATTTTAGTAATATTTTGCAAAGTCCCCTTAAATTACAACATGTTAAAGAAAACAAATATTACTGTTGCTTCTGTTGGTTCAATTATTATTGAACCAATTTTTTGTTAAAACATTTAACCATCCCTGATCAGTAGACAGGTGAAATAATGCATGTATTAGGCTAGTGCAGATATACTAGGCCTTCTTTAATTATCATTACAATTATAATATTAAAATAAACTAAATATATCATATAGCCTGTTTAGCAGGAGAAGGATACTACACAGCTTGTAATTCAGTTTGAACACACGGGAGTCTAGCCTAAAGGAACACGACTTATAAAATATCATGTTTTAATTAAGTTGGTATTTATGTATTTTTACTGCATGTGTACGATAAAAGTATCATTCTGGCAGCAAGAATGTTCCCGAACTAAATGAAGATAAATGTCTCAACCGTCACAATCCTAGTTTGCACTAAGTCAAGCAGTGTTTCCTTGCAGTGTCTTATCTGAATGATTTTAAACACCGATTAATAATTTACTCCATAGTTATTTTTAAACTAGCCTATATTTCTCTTTATGAATATTTCTCTTAATGAATAACTAGCACTCTTTAATGCCATTTAAAACATTAGCTATCAGTGTGTATTTGTAACTCCAACTCCTTTGTAAAAAAATTACCTCTAAATATAAATTGAGGTGAAAGCGGTTCAGACGACAAAGTTTGGAAATTATATGCATTATGTAAATAAGAAATAATGTGAAAATTCAAATAAAAATTAGGCTACAGGTTCAAATCTAGAACGAATGTGAAATGTTAGTTACTGCAGCAGAGTTTACTCCAATGCTGTGATATATTTCTGAGTGAAATGGCTTTTGAACATGAAAAAAAAGCTATCCATCCATTAGGTGTTGACATGAATATGAAAGTATGCATTGCATGTGACTTCTGTTATCCTTCCTCCAATATGTATAATTTCGAGCAAGTATTAAATCTTTTAAGCTGACTGTGTTTGTTCCTCTTCTTCAGCAGAGTCCTCCTGCTCGGTGGGAGAGGCATAAGGGAGGCATGATGAGTAAGGGGGATGAGAGAAGGGTATTAAGGACAGGGGGAAGAAAGTTTGGGTGGTTAAGTCGAGATGGGTCGCTCTCCTTTCCCTCTTCCATCTATTTCCTCGCCATTCTATCAGTCTCTCATCTCTCAGACTCTGACTGCCGATTCTTCTGCTCATTTGGTTGCTTCACTTCATCTGAAAACCGATGGAAAGCTTCAGCACCAATTGAAGGTAAGGAAGATTGTGAAGTATTAACAACAATGGGTCTTATTCACCAAGCATGCGTATGCACAAATTTGTGTTATTTTACATCAAGGTGTATGCCGTCCATGCCTCCAAACTTTCTTATTTGTTTTGCTAATAAATGTTCTGTTTCATAATTGTTCGTCATTATTTACATATTTTGTGTTCAAACTAAATTATTTTATATTGGGAATATAGCATGGTGTATTTTTATTCATTTAGTTAATAAAAGTTGTATTGTTGTTGCTTGAAAGGGAAACTCGAACAAAATAAAAAACAACAACAGTTTGACGTTGAATTGCTGCAAATTAAAACGTGAAAGTAAAACACGCACTGTGCTTACAGGCTGTTTAAAACTGAAGGAAACGAGGGAAAACGCAAACGACTCCGCCCCCCCACCACGGTGATAGATAGATAGATAGATAGAAACTTTATTGTCATTATAATATAATGAAATTAGTTTAGTAACTCTCTGAACCAACAGCGTAATAACATTAAAGTACATAATGCAGTGCAAAAAGACAAACATTAAATAGTAAAGTGTTCAGTGCACTTGAAGCAGGTAGACAACTTAAGTTCCGTTGCAGTCTTCAGTTTCCCACAACTGTGTCCGTGCATGTAAACGAAGGAGGTGTAATACAGACTACGGCTCTGGGGATAAAACTGTTCCTCCGTCTGTTTGTGCGTGTTCTAATTGCCCTGTATCTCTTTCCCGATGGAAGGGGCTCAAACAGTCTGTGGCCGGGATGAGTTGAATCCTTGATAATGTTGCTAGCCTTCTTATAAAGGCGGCTCGCATAGATGCTGTCCAGGTCAGGGAGCTTGGTTCCCACAATTCTCTGTGCACTCTTAACTATCCGTGCAAGATCTCTTTGGTTCTGTATAGTGCAGCTGGTATACCACACAGTAATACAATGGCAGAGAATGCTTTCTATTATACTCCTGTAAAAGCTGAGATGGTACATTGGCTTTCTTGAGCTTTCTCAGTAAGAAAAGCCTCTGCTGAGCCTTCACTAAGCAATGAGTGTCAACAGTCAATGTTAGGTCATTTGTTATATACAGACAGAGGAATTTGTTGTTAACATTTTCAACTTCCCCTCCATGTATGTGGAGGGGGGGAGGAGTCATTTTTTCTGGTTCTCCTGTAATCTACAATGATTTCCTTAGTTTTAGTGGTATTCAGGACCAAGTCGTTATCCGAACACCACATGACTAGATGTTGAACCTCTTCTTTATAGTGTGTCTCGTCGTTTCCCGATATCAAACCCACTACAGTGTCATCGGCAAACTTCACCATAGAATTAGAGGAGTAGATGGGTGTACAGTCATGTGTAAATAGGGTGAAAAGGGCTGGACTGAGGACGCAACACTGCGGTACGCCGGTATTCAGGGTAAGAGTAGAAGAAATATATTCACCCACCCTGACATTCTGTGGTCTGTTTGTGAGAAAGTCCAGAATCCATGAACAGAGTTTGGTGGTTAATCCCAGGTTCCTGAGCTTATTCACCAGTTTATGAGGCACTACTGTATTAAACGCAGAACTAAAGTCCACAAATAACATCCTAACATATGTGTCAGGATGCTCCAGATAAGACAGGCTTGTATGAAGTGCAATCGAGATTGCGTCCTCCGTTGATCTGTTCCTACAGTAGGCAAACTATTGGCTGTCTAGATCAGTGGGGATATTGGCTTTGATGTGAAATAAGACGAGCTTTTTAAAGCACTTCATAATAATTGGTGTCAGGGCAATGGGACGATAATCATTGAGATATCTGACTGCTTGCTTTTTGGGTACAGGGACAATAGTGGTAGCTTTAAGACACGTGGGGACTACAGCCTGCTGCAATGACAGGTTAAAAATGTTTGTAAAAACTCCTGCTAATCGGTCAGCACATGACTTCAATATACGCCCCGACACCATATCTGGTCTTGATGCTTTGGTGATGTCAATTCTTTTCAGGGTGATTTCACCTGATGACCAGTACCGGCTCCTCCCTGTGTGGTGGTACTATCTGAGTTTCTAGTCTGCCGGTATGATTATCAAAGCGTGCAAAGAACCGGTTCAAGGTGTCAGGAAGTGTAGCATCATAGCATGTCAGTGCAGCGCTGCTCTTGTAGTCCGTTATGGCTTTTATACCTCTCCACGTGCTGCAGAGGTTGTTGTTTTTAAAATGGCCCTCTGTACGCTGAAGAGGGATCTGTTCTTGACTTCCTTAATGCCCATCCTCGGTTCTCTTCGGGCATTACTGTAGGCCAGCTTGTCCCCTGTCCTGTAGGCGGCATTCCTCGCCCCGAGTAAAGCCCGCACGATCCCGTTAAACCATGGCTTTTGGTTTGGGAACACCATAATGGTCTTAGTGGTTAGCACAGTGTCGGTGCAGAAGGCTATATAGGCCAAAACGGATGAACTATACTCCTCCAGGTCAGTGCTCTGTGCAAACAATTCCCAGTCTGTATTCTCAAAGCAGTCCTGCAGCTGTGAAATCGCCTCGTCGCTCCAGACTTGGACCGTTTTAACACCTGGTTGTGTTCTGCAAATAAGAGGTCTATAGGAAGGAATCATTTCTATTGAAATATGATCAGATAAGCCAAGGTGTGGAGATAGAGTAGCTTTATAAGCTCCTGGGATATTAGTATACACTTGGTCAAGTATATTCTTGTCTCTGGTTGGAAAATGTACATTAGTATGCTATTCGGGCATTACAGTTTTTAAGTCTGTGCGATTGAAGTCTCCTGCTATAATCACAGCTCCTTCTGGGTATGCATTCATTTGACTGTTAATGATGTTATGCAGCTCCTCTAGAGCCATCTTAGCATTAGCCCGTGGTGGAATATAAACACCCGTGATAAGAATAGTTGTGAACTCTCTTGGCACATAAAAAGGTCTGCATTTTAAAATCAGATATTCAATATCAGGAGAGCAATGCGTCTTATGTCCGTAGATGTACACCAGGCGTTACTGACATATATGCACATATTTGCCTGGTAAACGATGCGGCTAGGGATGGGTATCGTTAAGGTTTTAACGGTATTACTACTCTTATCGATACTGCTTATCGATATGGTACTTTAACGGTATTCTTATCGGTACTTTTTGTTATTTATATATACACATACATACACATATATGTATGAAATATATATTTCTATGATAGATTAGCAGCTTAATTAACATGGCTTTATATTCTGAAATGTTAAATAAATATAAAACATCAATTTGTAAATGCACCAGTTTGCAGGCATTTTTTGTGTTTTATGTACATAAGATAAGAGAGTAAGAACATGAACAAAGAAACAGTTAAACAAACTGACAAATATACCATAAAACATAACAGTGCTTTCATTTATCTATGACGGTCTACTAACATTAATGTTCAGGTAAATAATAGCTACAAAATAAATCTAAAAGTGATCAAATATAAATGAACACTGCATAGTTTTCACTGTATATATTGATAGATTAATGCTTATTAAAGCTATTACTTTATTCAGATTAAGAGCTGTGAGTGATTTTCTCTTTGTGTTTTGTTCTTTGATTAACATTATTGAAGCACCAGTCTGTCACTAAAACAAAATATTGACACACAATTTTCTCCCAACTGTTCTCGTTCACTTTGAGATATAAACTGTTTTAAGTAAATACTCTTTCCAAGCCGTCCATTTATACATATTGTGTGTGTATTTGATCGTTTGGACGCGCCTGAAGCTCAAAGTGTACTTTGCTTGTCTGTTTTGGAGCGCGCACACACACTTCAGCTTGAGGAACAGCGTCTCTCGTGTGGATTGGACTTTCAACGTTTTATTATCAAACATGTCCAGCAATTTAGTAACTGTAAAGACGGCATTTTACAACAATCAACAGACGATTGATCTGATTTTGACGTTAAGGTTTGGTCAGGGAGGAACGAATGCGCGCCGCTGTGAAGAGAAGGACGTTGTGCTAGAAGAAACACGGCTATAATCTTTAGAAGTAAAACAAAAACATTAAATAAACTTAGTTTAACATAACAGCCACAGGCCTAAAGTGTAAGCATGTTTTAATGGTTAGTTCTCTTTTATCATAAACGGGGCTTTCATGTTGTGCGTGCTGAACACGATCTCGCTTCTGATTTGGGAATAGCGAAAATACATCATAGACAAGAGTTTGAATATTATTGCATATAAAAACAGCTGGTGACTCTGGCGGGATAGAATTTGCAAGATAATGTGTGTGTGTATATATATATATATTTATAGCAATAATAAATGTATGTGCGTTTTCTTAATTTCTCCAGTACCGATAACAGAACCGTTAACGTCAGAGCTTATCGATACTCCGGTCTTTTATAATTTAGCCCCGAGACCGATTAAATACCGGGTTTCGGTACCCATCCCTAGGTACAATATCCCTGTATTTCGATGACGGCGTCCGAGATTGCACTATCCAGCCAAGTCTCTGTGATTACCATTACACAGCTATCCATGCAGTGAGAGGTAATCCTTAGTCGTATTTCGTCTATCTTATTGACGAGTGACCGAGAGTTCGTGAGAGAGACTCGGCAGTGTTGGCCTGTGTGGATTAGCCTGTAGCCTAGCTCGAATGCCAGCTCTCTTACCCCGCTTCTGCTTTCTTTCCCTACGCCGTCTCCGAAGCCTCACTGGTGGGGTGATGATCGCACCGCTACCGCTGAGCCTTTTAGGTTGCAGGATCTCCAGGGGAATGGAGTTTGGGTTTCCTATGGTATAATCCTGACATCGATTCCCGATCTTAAGCAGTTCGACTTGCTCGTAACGTAGGCGACGACTGAGTGCATGAGAAAGTAAACTTAACCCAGTTAACAAAACAAAAACACAGCTGTATGTCCGAGAGCTCCGAGCCGCTGCGTCTGCACACGCCGCCATCTCGGTTATTATAATAATCATCATTATCAATTAACTGCTGGGAATGTCCTCACCGTCACAACCCTAGTTTGCACTAAGTCAAGCAGTGTTTCCTTGCAGTGTCTTATCTGAACGACTTTAAAAAAAATTACCTCTAAATATAAATTGAGGTGAAAGAGGTTCAGACGACAAAGTTTGGAAATTATATGCATTATGTAAATAAGAAATAATGTGAAAATTCAAATGAAAAATTAGGCTACAGGTTCAAATCTAGAACGAATGTGAAATGTTAGTTACTGCAGCAGAGTTTACTCCAATGCTGTGATATATTTCTGAGTGAAATGGCTTTTGAACATGAAAAAAAAAGCTTGGTTTTTATCCATTAGGTGTTGACATGAATATGAAAGTATGCATTGCATGTGACTTCTGTTATCCTTCCTCCAATATGTATAATTTCGAGCAAGTATTAAATCTTTTAAGCTGACTGTGTTTGTTCCTCTTCTTCAGCAGAGTCCTCCTGCTCGGTGGGAGAGGCATAAGGGAGGCATGATGAGTAAGGGGGATGAGAGAAGGGTATTAAGGACAGGGGGAAGAAAGTTTGGGTGGTTAAGTCGAGATGGGTCGCTCTCCTTTCCCTCTTCCATCTATTTCCTCGCCATTCTATCAGTCTCTCATCTCTCAGACTCTGACTGCCGATTCTTCTGCTCATTTGGTTGCTTCACTTCATCTGAAAACCGATGGAAAGCTTCAGCACCAATTGAAGGTAAGGAAGATTGTGAAGTATTAACAACAATGGGTCTTATTCACCAAGCATGCGTATGCACAAATTTGTGTTATTTTACATCAAGGTGTATGCCGTCCATGCCTCCAAACTTTCTTATTTGTTTTGCTAATAAATGTTCTGTTTCATAATTGTTCCTCATTATTTACATATTTTTAGTGTTCAAACTAAATTATTTTATATTGGGAATATAGCATGGTGTATTTTTATTCATTTAGTTAATAAAAGTTGTATTGTTGTTGCTTGAAAGGGAAACTCGAACAAAATAAAAAACAACAACAGTTTGACGTTGAATTGCTGCAAATTAAAACGTGAAAGTAAAACACGCACTGTGCTTACAGGCTGTTTAAAACTGAAGGAAACGAGGGAAAACGCAAACGACTCCGCCCCCCCACCACGGTGATAGATAGATAGATAGATAGAAACTTTATTGTCATTATAATATAATTAAATTAGTTTAGTAACTCTCTGAACCAACAGCGTAATAACATTAAAGTACATAATGCAGTGCAAAAAGACAAACATTAAATAAAGTGTTCAGTGCACTTGAAGCAGGTAGACAACTTAAGTTCCGTTGCAGTCTTCAGTTTCCAACAACTGTGTCCGTGCATGTAAACGAAGGAGGTGTAATACAGACTACGGCTCTGGGGATAAAACTGTTCCTCCGTCTGTTTGTGCGTGTTCTAATTGCCCTGTATCTCTTTCCCGATGGAAGGGGCTCAAACAGTCTGTGGCCGGGATGAGTTGAATCCTTGATAATGTTGCTAGCCTTCTTATAAAGGCGGCTCGCATAGATGCTGTCCAGGTCAGGGAGCTTGGTTCCCACAATTCTCTGTGCACTCTTAACTATCCGTGCAAGATCTCTTCGGTTCTGTATAGTGCAGCTGGTATACCACACAGTAATACAATGGCAGAGAATGCTTTCTATTATACTCCTGTAAAAGCTGAGATGGTACATTGGCTTTCTTGAGCTTTCTCAGTAAGAAAAGCCTCTGCTGAGCCTTCACTAAGCAATGAGAGTCAACAGTCAATGTTAGGTCATTTGTGATATACAGACCAAGGAATTTGTTGTTAACATTTTCAACTTGCCCTCCATGTATGTGGAGGGGGGGAGGAGTCATTTTTTCTGGTTCTCCTGTAATCTACAATGATTTCCTTAGTTTTAGTGGTATTCAGGACCAAGTCGTTATCCGAACACCACATGACTAGATGTTGAACCTCTTCTTTATAGTGTGTCTCGTCGTTTCCCGATATCAAACCCACTACAGTGTCATCGGCAAACTTCACCATAGAATTAGAGGAGTAGATGGGTGTACAGTCATGTGTAAATAGGGTGAAAAGGGCTGGACTGAGGACGCAACACTGCGGTACGCCGGTATTCAGGGTAAGAGTAGAAGAAATATATTCACCCACCCTGACATTCTGTGGTCTGTTTGTGAGAAAGTCCAGAATCCATGAACAGAGTTTGGTGGTTAAACCCAGGTTCCTGAGCTTATTCACCAGTTTATGAGGCACTACTGTATTAAACGCAGAACTAAAGTCCACAAATAACATCCTAACATATGTGTCAGGATGCTCCAGATAAGACAGGCTTGTATGAAGTGCAATTGAGATTGCGTCCTCCGTTGATCTGTTCCTACAGTAGGCAAACTATTGGCTGTCTAGATCAGTGGGGATATTGGCTTTGATGTGAAATAAGACGAGCTTTTTAAAGCACTTCATAATAATTGGTGTCAGGGCAATGGGACGGTAATCATTGAGATATCTGACTGCTTGCTTTTTGGGTACAGGGACAATAGTGGTAGCTTTAAGACACGTGGGGACTACAGCCTGCTGCAATGACAGGTTAAAAATGTTTGTAAAAACTCCTGCTAATCGGTCAGCACATGACTTCAATATACGCCCCGACACCATATCTGGTCTTGATGCTTTGGTGATGTCAATTCTTTTCAGGGTGGATTTCACCTGATGTCCAGTACCGGCTCCTCCCTGTGTGGTGGTACTATCTGAGTTTCTAGTCTGCCGGTATGATTATCAAAGCGTGCAAAGAACCGGTTCAAGGTGTCAGGAAGTGTAGCATCATAGCATGTCAGTGCAGCGCTGCTCTTGTAGTCCGTTATGGCTTTTATACCTCTCCACGTGCTGCAGAGGTTGTTGTTGTTTTTAAAATGGCCCTCTGTACGCTGAAGAGGGATCTGTTCTTGGCTTCCTTAATGCCCATCCTCGGTTCTCTTCAGGCATTACTGTAGGCCAGCTTGTCCCCTGTCCTGTAGGCGGCATTCCTCGCCCCGAGTAAAGCCCGCACGATCCCGTTAAACCATGGCTATTGGTTTGGGAACAGCATAATGGTCTTAGTGGTTAGCACAGTGTCGGTGCAGAAGGCTATATAGGCCAAAACGGATGAACTATACTCCTCCAGGTCAGTGCTCTGTGCAAACAATTCCCAGTCTGTATTCTCAAAGCAGTCCTGCAGCTGTGAAATCGCCTCGTCGCTCCAGACTTGGACCGTTTTAACACCTGGTTGTGTTCTGCAAATAAGAGGTCTATAGGAAGGAATCATTTCTATTGAAATATGATCAGATAAGCCAAGGTGTGGAGATAGAGTAGCTTTATAAGCTCCTGGGATATTAGTATACACTTGGTCAAGTATATTCTTGTCTCTGGTTGGAAAATGTACATTAGTATGCTATTCGGGCATTACAGTTTTTAAGTCTGTGCGATTGAAGTCTCCTGCTATAATCACAGCTCCTTCTGGGTATGCATTCATTTGACTGTTAATGATGTTATGCAGCTCCTCTAGAGCCATCTTAGCATTAGCCCGTGGTGGAATATAAACACCCGTGATAAGAATAGTTGTGAACTCTCTTGGCACATAAAAAGGTCTGCATTTTAAAATCAGATATTCAATATCAGGAGAGCAATGCGTCTTATGTCCGTAGATGTACACCAGGCGTTACTGACATATATGCACATATTTGCCTGGTAAACGATGCGGCTAGGGATGGGTATCGTTAAGGTTTTAACGGTATTACTACTCTTATCGATACTGCTTATCGATATGGTACTTTAACGGTATTCTTATCGGTACTTTTTGTTATTTATATATACACATACATACACATATATGTATGAAATATATATTTCTATGATAGATTAGCAGCTTAATTAACATGGCTTTATATTCTGAAATGTTAAATAAATATAAAACATCAATTTGTAAATGCACCAGTTTGCAGGCATTTTTTGTGTTTTATGTACATAAGATAAGAGAGTAAGAACATGAACAAAGAAACAGTTAAACAAACTGACAAATATACCATAAAACATAACAGTGCTTTCATTTATCTATGACGGTCTACTAACATTAATGTTCAGGTAAATAATAGCTACAAAATAAATCTAAAAGTGATCAAATATAAATGAACACTGCATAGTTTTCACTGTATATATTGATAGATTAATGCTTATTAAAGCTATTACTTTATTCAGATTAAGAGCTGTGAGTGATTTTCTCTTTGTGTTTTGTTCTTTGATTAACATTATTGAAGCACCAGTCTGTCACTAAAACAAAATATTGACACACAATTTTCTCCCAACTGTTCTCGTTCACTTTGAGATATAAACTGTTTTAAGTAAATACTCTTTCCAAGCCGTCCATTTATACATATTGTGTGTGTATTTGATCGTTTGGACGCGCCTGAAGCTCAAAGTGTACTTTGCTTGTCTGTTTTGGAGCGCGCACACACACTTCAGCTTGAGGAACAGCGTCTCTCGTGTGGATTGGACTTTCAACGTTTTATTATCAAACATGTCCAGCAATTTAGTAACTGTAAAGACGGCATTTTACAACAATCAACAGACGATTGATCTGATTTTGACGTTAAGGTTTGGTCAGGGAGGAACGAATGCGCGCCGCTGTGAAGAGAAGGACGTTGTGCTAGAAGAAACACGGCTATAATCTTTAGAAGTAAAACAAAAACATTAAATAAACTTAGTTTAACATAACAGCCACAGGCCTAAAGTGTAAGCATGTTTTAATGGTTAGTTCTCTTTTATCATAAACGGGGCTTTCATGTTGTGCGTGCTGAACACGATCTCGCTTCTGATTTGGGAATAGCGAAAATACATCATAGACAAGAGTTTGAATATTATTGCATATAAAAACAGCTGGTGACTCTGGCGGGATAGAATTTGCAAGATAATGTGTGTGTGTATATATATATATATATTTATAGCAATAATAAATGTATGTGCGTTTTCTTAATTTCTCCAGTACCGATAACAGAACCGTTAACGTCAGAGCTTATCGATACTCCGGTCTTTTATAATTTAGCCCCGAGACCGATTAAATACCGGGTTTCGGTACCCATCCCTAGGTACAATATCCCTGTATTTCGATGACGGCGTCCGAGATTGCACTATCCAGCCAAGTCTCTGTGATTACCATTACACAGCTATCCATGCAGTGAGAGGTAATCCTTAGTCGTATTTCGTCTATCTTATTGACGAGTGACCGAGAGTTCGTGAGAGAGACTCGGCAGTGTTGGCCTGTGTGGATTAGCCTGTAGCCTAGCTCGAATGCCAGCTCTCTTACCCCGCTTCTGCTTTCTTTCCCTACGCCGTCTCCGAAGCCTCACTGGTGGGGTGATGATCGCACCGCTACCGCTGAGCCTTTTAGGTTGCAGGATCTCCAGGGGAATGGAGTTTGGGTTTCCTATGGTATAATCCTGACATCGATTCCCGATCTTAAGCAGTTCGACTTGCTCGTAACGTAGGCGACGACTGAGTGCATGAGAAAGTAAACTTAACCCAGTTAACAAAACAAAAACACAGCTGTATGTCCGAGAGCTCCGAGCCGCTGCGTCTGCACACGCCGCCATCTCGGTTATTATAATAATCATCATTATCAATTAACTGCTGGGAATGTCCTCACCGTCACAACCCTAGTTTGCACTAAGTCAAGCAGTGTTTCCTTGCAGTGTCTTATCTGAACGACTTTAAAAAAAATTACCTCTAAATATAAATTGAGGTGAAAGAGGTTCAGACGACAAAGTTTGGAAATTATATGCATTATGTAAATAAGAAATAATGTGAAAATTCAAATGAAAAATTAGGCTACAGGTTCAAATCTAGAACGAATGTGAAATGTTAGTTACTGCAGCAGAGTTTACTCCAATGCTGTGATATATTTCTGAGTGAAATGGCTTTTGAACATGAAAAAAAAAGCTTGGTTTTTATCCATTAGGTGTTGACATGAATATGAAAGTATGCATTGCATGTGACTTCTGTTATCCTTCCTCCAATATGTATAATTTCGAGCAAGTATTAAATCTTTTAAGCTGACTGTGTTTGTTCCTCTTCTTCAGCAGAGTCCTCCTGCTCGGTGGGAGAGGCATAAGGGAGGCATGATGAGTAAGGGGGATGAGAGAAGGGTATTAAGGACAGGGGGAAGAAAGTTTGGGTGGTTAAGTCGAGATGGGTCGCTCTCCTTTCCCTCTTCCATCTATTTCCTCGCCATTCTATCAGTCTCTCATCTCTCAGACTCTGACTGCCGATTCTTCTGCTCATTTGGTTGCTTCACTTCATCTGAAAACCGATGGAAAGCTTCAGCACCAATTGAAGGTAAGGAAGATTGTGAAGTATTAACAACAATGGGTCTTATTCACCAAGCATGCGTATGCACAAATTTGTGTTATTTTACATCAAGGTGTATGCCGTCCATGCCTCCAAACTTTCTTATTTGTTTTGCTAATAAATGTTCTGTTTCATAATTGTTCCTCATTATTTACATATTTTTAGTGTTCAAACTAAATTATTTTATATTGGGAATATAGCATGGTGTATTTTTATTCATTTAGTTAATAAAAGTTGTATTGTTGTTGCTTGAAAGGGAAACTCGAACAAAATAAAAAACAACAACAGTTTGACGTTGAATTGCTGCAAATTAAAACGTGAAAGTAAAACACGCACTGTGCTTACAGGCTGTTTAAAACTGAAGGAAACGAGGGAAAACGCAAACGACTCCGCCCCCCCACCACGGTGATAGATAGATAGATAGATAGAAACTTTATTGTCATTATAATATAATTAAATTAGTTTAGTAACTCTCTGAACCAACAGCGTAATAACATTAAAGTACATAATGCAGTGCAAAAAGACAAACATTAAATAAAGTGTTCAGTGCACTTGAAGCAGGTAGACAACTTAAGTTCCGTTGCAGTCTTCAGTTTCCAACAACTGTGTCCGTGCATGTAAACGAAGGAGGTGTAATACAGACTACGGCTCTGGGGATAAAACTGTTCCTCCGTCTGTTTGTGCGTGTTCTAATTGCCCTGTATCTCTTTCCCGATGGAAGGGGCTCAAACAGTCTGTGGCCGGGATGAGTTGAATCCTTGATAATGTTGCTAGCCTTCTTATAAAGGCGGCTCGCATAGATGCTGTCCAGGTCAGGGAGCTTGGTTCCCACAATTCTCTGTGCACTCTTAACTATCCGTGCAAGATCTCTTCGGTTCTGTATAGTGCAGCTGGTATACCACACAGTAATACAATGGCAGAGAATGCTTTCTATTATACTCCTGTAAAAGCTGAGATGGTACATTGGCTTTCTTGAGCTTTCTCAGTAAGAAAAGCCTCTGCTGAGCCTTCACTAAGCAATGAGAGTCAACAGTCAATGTTAGGTCATTTGTGATATACAGACCAAGGAATTTGTTGTTAACATTTTCAACTTGCCCTCCATGTATGTGGAGGGGGGGAGGAGTCATTTTTTCTGGTTCTCCTGTAATCTACAATGATTTCCTTAGTTTTAGTGGTATTCAGGACCAAGTCGTTATCCGAACACCACATGACTAGATGTTGAACCTCTTCTTTATAGTGTGTCTCGTCGTTTCCCGATATCAAACCCACTACAGTGTCATCGGCAAACTTCACCATAGAATTAGAGGAGTAGATGGGTGTACAGTCATGTGTAAATAGGGTGAAAAGGGCTGGACTGAGGACGCAACACTGCGGTACGCCGGTATTCAGGGTAAGAGTAGAAGAAATATATTCACCCACCCTGACATTCTGTGGTCTGTTTGTGAGAAAGTCCAGAATCCATGAACAGAGTTTGGTGGTTAAACCCAGGTTCCTGAGCTTATTCACCAGTTTATGAGGCACTACTGTATTAAACGCAGAACTAAAGTCCACAAATAACATCCTAACATATGTGTCAGGATGCTCCAGATAAGACAGGCTTGTATGAAGTGCAATTGAGATTGCGTCCTCCGTTGATCTGTTCCTACAGTAGGCAAACTATTGGCTGTCTAGATCAGTGGGGATATTGGCTTTGATGTGAAATAAGACGAGCTTTTTAAAGCACTTCATAATAATTGGTGTCAGGGCAATGGGACGGTAATCATTGAGATATCTGACTGCTTGCTTTTTGGGTACAGGGACAATAGTGGTAGCTTTAAGACACGTGGGGACTACAGCCTGCTGCAATGACAGGTTAAAAATGTTTGTAAAAACTCCTGCTAATCGGTCAGCACATGACTTCAATATACGCCCCGACACCATATCTGGTCTTGATGCTTTGGTGATGTCAATTCTTTTCAGGGTGGATTTCACCTGATGTCCAGTACCGGCTCCTCCCTGTGTGGTGGTACTATCTGAGTTTCTAGTCTGCCGGTATGATTATCAAAGCGTGCAAAGAACCGGTTCAAGGTGTCAGGAAGTGTAGCATCATAGCATGTCAGTGCAGCGCTGCTCTTGTAGTCCGTTATGGCTTTTATACCTCTCCACGTGCTGCAGAGGTTGTTGTTGTTTTTAAAATGGCCCTCTGTACGCTGAAGAGGGATCTGTTCTTGGCTTCCTTAATGCCCATCCTCGGTTCTCTTCAGGCATTACTGTAGGCCAGCTTGTCCCCTGTCCTGTAGGCGGCATTCCTCGCCCCGAGTAAAGCCCGCACGATCCCGTTAAACCATGGCTATTGGTTTGGGAACAGCATAATGGTCTTAGTGGTTAGCACAGTGTCGGTGCAGAAGGCTATATAGGCCAAAACGGATGAACTATACTCCTCCAGGTCAGTGCTCTGTGCAAACAATTCCCAGTCTGTATTCTCAAAGCAGTCCTGCAGCTGTGAAATCGCCTCGTCGCTCCAGACTTGGACCGTTTTAACACCTGGTTGTGTTCTGCAAATAAGAGGTCTATAGGAAGGAATCATTTCTATTGAAATATGATCAGATAAGCCAAGGTGTGGAGATAGAGTAGCTTTATAAGCTCCTGGGATATTAGTATACACTTGGTCAAGTATATTCTTGTCTCTGGTTGGAAAATGTACATTAGTATGCTATTCGGGCATTACAGTTTTTAAGTCTGTGCGATTGAAGTCTCCTGCTATAATCACAGCTCCTTCTGGGTATGCATTCATTTGACTGTTAATGATGTTATGCAGCTCCTCTAGAGCCATCTTAGCATTAGCCCGTGGTGGAATATAAACACCCGTGATAAGAATAGTTGTGAACTCTCTTGGCACATAAAAAGGTCTGCATTTTAAAATCAGATATTCAATATCAGGAGAGCAATGCGTCTTAATTATGTCCGTAGATGTACACCAGGCGTTACTGACATATATGCACATATTTGCCTGGTAAACGATGCGGCTAGGGATGGGTATCGTTAAGGTTTTAACGGTATTACTACTCTTATCGATACTGCTTATCGATATGGTACTTTAACGGTATTCTTATCGGTACTTTTTGTTATTTATATATACACATACATACACATATATGTATGAAATATATATTTCTATGATAGATTAGCAGCTTAATTAACATGGCTTTATATTCTGAAATGTTAAATAAATATAAAACATCAATTTGTAAATGCACCAGTTTGCAGGCATTTTTTGTGTTTTATGTACATAAGATAAGAGAGTAAGAACATGAACAAAGAAACAGTTAAACAAACTGACAAATATACCATAAAACATAACAGTGCTTTCATTTATCTATGACGGTCTACTAACATTAATGTTCAGGTAAATAATAGCTACAAAATAAATCTAAAAGTGATCAAATATAAATGAACACTGCATAGTTTTCACTGTATATATTGATAGATTAATGCTTATTAAAGCTATTACTTTATTCAGATTAAGAGCTGTGAGTGATTTTCTCTTTGTGTTTTGTTCTTTGATTAACATTATTGAAGCACCAGTCTGTCACTAAAACAAAATATTGACACACAATTTTCTCCCAACTGTTCTCGTTCACTTTGAGATATAAACTGTTTTAAGTAAATACTCTTTCCAAGCCGTCCATTTATACATATTGTGTGTGTATTTGATCGTTTGGACGCGCCTGAAGCTCAAAGTGTACTTTGCTTGTCTGTTTTGGAGCGCGCACACACACTTCAGCTTGAGGAACAGCGTCTCTCGTGTGGATTGGACTTTCAACGTTTTATTATCAAACATGTCCAGCAATTTAGTAACTGTAAAGACGGCATTTTACAACAATCAACAGACGATTGATCTGATTTTGACGTTAAGGTTTGGTCAGGGAGGAACGAATGCGCGCCGCTGTGAAGAGAAGGACGTTGTGCTAGAAGAAACACGGCTATAATCTTTAGAAGTAAAACAAAAACATTAAATAAACTTAGTTTAACATAACAGCCACAGGCCTAAAGTGTAAGCATGTTTTAATGGTTAGTTCTCTTTTATCATAAACGGGGCTTTCATGTTGTGCGTGCTGAACACGATCTCGCTTCTGATTTGGGAATAGCGAAAATACATCATAGACAAGAGTTTGAATATTATTGCATATAAAAACAGCTGGTGACTCTGGCGGGATAGAATTTGCAAGATAATGTGTGTGTGTATATATATATATATTTATAGCAATAATAAATGTATGTGCGTTTTCTTAATTTCTCCAGTACCGATAACAGAACCGTTAACGTCAGAGCTTATCGATACTCCGGTCTTTTATAATTTAGCCCCGAGACCGATTAAATACCGGGTTTCGGTACCCATCCCTAGGTACAATATCCCTGTATTTCGATGACGGCGTCCGAGATTGCACTATCCAGCCAAGTCTCTGTGATTACCATTACACAGCTATCCATGCAGTGAGAGGTAATCCTTAGTCGTATTTCGTCTATCTTATTGACGAGTGACCGAGAGTTCGTGAGAGAGACTCGGCAGTGTTGGCCTGTGTGGATTAGCCTGTAGCCTAGCTCGAATGCCAGCTCTCTTACCCCGCTTCTGCTTTCTTTCCCTACGCCGTCTCCGAAGCCTCACTGGTGGGGTGATGATCGCACCGCTACCGCTGAGCCTTTTAGGTTGCAGGATCTCCAGGGGAATGGAGTTTGGGTTTCCTATGGTATAATCCTGACATCGATTCCCGATCTTAAGCAGTTCGACTTGCTCGTAACGTAGGCGACGACTGAGTGCATGAGAAAGTAAACTTAACCCAGTTAACAAAACAAAAACACAGCTGTATGTCCGAGAGCTCCGAGCCGCTGCGTCTGCACACGCCGCCATCTCGGTTATTATAATAATCATCATTATCAATTAACTGCTGGGAATGTCCTCACCGTCACAACCCTAGTTTGCACTAAGTCAAGCAGTGTTTCCTTGCAGTGTCTTATCTGAACGACTTTAAAAAAAATTACCTCTAAATATAAATTGAGGTGAAAGAGGTTCAGACGACAAAGTTTGGAAATTATATGCATTATGTAAATAAGAAATAATGTGAAAATTCAAATGAAAAATTAGGCTACAGGTTCAAATCTAGAACGAATGTGAAATGTTAGTTACTGCAGCAGAGTTTACTCCAATGCTGTGATATATTTCTGAGTGAAATGGCTTTTGAACATGAAAAAAAAAGCTTGGTTTTTATCCATTAGGTGTTGACATGAATATGAAAGTATGCATTGCATGTGACTTCTGTTATCCTTCCTCCAATATGTATAATTTCGAGCAAGTATTAAATCTTTTAAGCTGACTGTGTTTGTTCCTCTTCTTCAGCAGAGTCCTCCTGCTCGGTGGGAGAGGCATAAGGGAGGCATGATGAGTAAGGGGGATGAGAGAAGGGTATTAAGGACAGGGGGAAGAAAGTTTGGGTGGTTAAGTCGAGATGGGTCGCTCTCCTTTCCCTCTTCCATCTATTTCCTCGCCATTCTATCAGTCTCTCATCTCTCAGACTCTGACTGCCGATTCTTCTGCTCATTTGGTTGCTTCACTTCATCTGAAAACCGATGGAAAGCTTCAGCACCAATTGAAGGTAAGGAAGATTGTGAAGTATTAACAACAATGGGTCTTATTCACCAAGCATGCGTATGCACAAATTTGTGTTATTTTACATCAAGGTGTATGCCGTCCATGCCTCCAAACTTTCTTATTTGTTTTGCTAATAAATGTTCTGTTTCATAATTGTTCCTCATTATTTACATATTTTTAGTGTTCAAACTAAATTATTTTATATTGGGAATATAGCATGGTGTATTTTTATTCATTTAGTTAATAAAAGTTGTATTGTTGTTGCTTGAAAGGGAAACTCGAACAAAATAAAAAACAACAACAGTTTGACGTTGAATTGCTGCAAATTAAAACGTGAAAGTAAAACACGCACTGTGCTTACAGGCTGTTTAAAACTGAAGGAAACGAGGGAAAACGCAAACGACTCCGCCCCCCCACCACGGTGATAGATAGATAGATAGATAGAAACTTTATTGTCATTATAATATAATTAAATTAGTTTAGTAACTCTCTGAACCAACAGCGTAATAACATTAAAGTACATAATGCAGTGCAAAAAGACAAACATTAAATAAAGTGTTCAGTGCACTTGAAGCAGGTAGACAACTTAAGTTCCGTTGCAGTCTTCAGTTTCCAACAACTGTGTCCGTGCATGTAAACGAAGGAGGTGTAATACAGACTACGGCTCTGGGGATAAAACTGTTCCTCCGTCTGTTTGTGCGTGTTCTAATTGCCCTGTATCTCTTTCCCGATGGAAGGGGCTCAAACAGTCTGTGGCCGGGATGAGTTGAATCCTTGATAATGTTGCTAGCCTTCTTATAAAGGCGGCTCGCATAGATGCTGTCCAGGTCAGGGAGCTTGGTTCCCACAATTCTCTGTGCACTCTTAACTATCCGTGCAAGATCTCTTCGGTTCTGTATAGTGCAGCTGGTATACCACACAGTAATACAATGGCAGAGAATGCTTTCTATTATACTCCTGTAAAAGCTGAGATGGTACATTGGCTTTCTTGAGCTTTCTCAGTAAGAAAAGCCTCTGCTGAGCCTTCACTAAGCAATGAGAGTCAACAGTCAATGTTAGGTCATTTGTGATATACAGACCAAGGAATTTGTTGTTAACATTTTCAACTTGCCCTCCATGTATGTGGAGGGGGGGAGGAGTCATTTTTTCTGGTTCTCCTGTAATCTACAATGATTTCCTTAGTTTTAGTGGTATTCAGGACCAAGTCGTTATCCGAACACCACATGACTAGATGTTGAACCTCTTCTTTATAGTGTGTCTCGTCGTTTCCCGATATCAAACCCACTACAGTGTCATCGGCAAACTTCACCATAGAATTAGAGGAGTAGATGGGTGTACAGTCATGTGTAAATAGGGTGAAAAGGGCTGGACTGAGGACGCAACACTGCGGTACGCCGGTATTCAGGGTAAGAGTAGAAGAAATATATTCACCCACCCTGACATTCTGTGGTCTGTTTGTGAGAAAGTCCAGAATCCATGAACAGAGTTTGGTGGTTAAACCCAGGTTCCTGAGCTTATTCACCAGTTTATGAGGCACTACTGTATTAAACGCAGAACTAAAGTCCACAAATAACATCCTAACATATGTGTCAGGATGCTCCAGATAAGACAGGCTTGTATGAAGTGCAATTGAGATTGCGTCCTCCGTTGATCTGTTCCTACAGTAGGCAAACTATTGGCTGTCTAGATCAGTGGGGATATTGGCTTTGATGTGAAATAAGACGAGCTTTTTAAAGCACTTCATAATAATTGGTGTCAGGGCAATGGGACGGTAATCATTGAGATATCTGACTGCTTGCTTTTTGGGTACAGGGACAATAGTGGTAGCTTTAAGACACGTGGGGACTACAGCCTGCTGCAATGACAGGTTAAAAATGTTTGTAAAAACTCCTGCTAATCGGTCAGCACATGACTTCAATATACGCCCCGACACCATATCTGGTCTTGATGCTTTGGTGATGTCAATTCTTTTCAGGGTGGATTTCACCTGATGTCCAGTACCGGCTCCTCCCTGTGTGGTGGTACTATCTGAGTTTCTAGTCTGCCGGTATGATTATCAAAGCGTGCAAAGAACCGGTTCAAGGTGTCAGGAAGTGTAGCATCATAGCATGTCAGTGCAGCGCTGCTCTTGTAGTCCGTTATGGCTTTTATACCTCTCCACATGCTGCAGAGGTTGTTGTTGTTTTTAAAATGGCCCTCTGTACGCTGAAGAGGGATCTGTTCTTGGCTTCCTTAATGCCCATCCTCGGTTCTCTTCAGGCATTACTGTAGGCCAGCTTGTCCCCTGTCCTGTAGGCGGCATTCCTCGCCCCGAGTAAAGCCCGCACGATCCCGTTAAACCATGGCTATTGGTTTGGGAACAGCATAATGGTCTTAGTGGTTAGCACAGTGTCGGTGCAGAAGGCTATATAGGCCAAAACGGATGAACTATACTCCTCCAGGTCAGTGCTCTGTGCAAACAATTCCCAGTCTGTATTCTCAAAGCAGTCCTGCAGCTGTGAAATCGCCTCGTCGCTCCAGACTTGGACCGTTTTAACACCTGGTTGTGTTCTGCAAATAAGAGGTCTATAGGAAGGAATCATTTCTATTGAAATATGATCAGATAAGCCAAGGTGTGGAGATAGAGTAGCTTTATAAGCTCCTGGGATATTAGTATACACTTGGTCAAGTATATTCTTGTCTCTGGTTGGAAAATGTACATTAGTATGCTATTCGGGCATTACAGTTTTTAAGTCTGTGCGATTGAAGTCTCCTGCTATAATCACAGCTCCTTCTGGGTATGCATTCATTTGACTGTTAATGATGTTATGCAGCTCCTCTAGAGCCATCTTAGCATTAGCCCGTGGTGGAATATAAACACCCGTGATAAGAATAGTTGTGAACTCTCTTGGCACATAAAAAGGTCTGCATTTTAAAATCAGATATTCAATATCAGGAGAGCAATGCGTCTTAATTATGTCCGTAGATGTACACCAGGCGTTACTGACATATATGCACATATTTGCCTGGTAAACGATGCGGCTAGGGATGGGTATCGTTAAGGTTTTAACGGTATTACTACTCTTATCGATACTGCTTATCGATATGGTACTTTAACGGTATTCTTATCGGTACTTTTTGTTATTTATATATACACATACATACACATATATGTATGAAATATATATTTCTATGATAGATTAGCAGCTTAATTAACATGGCTTTATATTCTGAAATGTTAAATAAATATAAAACATCAATTTGTAAATGCACCAGTTTGCAGGCATTTTTTGTGTTTTATGTACATAAGATAAGAGAGTAAGAACATGAACAAAGAAACAGTTAAACAAACTGACAAATATACCATAAAACATAACAGTGCTTTCATTTATCTATGACGGTCTACTAACATTAATGTTCAGGTAAATAATAGCTACAAAATAAATCTAAAAGTGATCAAATATAAATGAACACTGCATAGTTTTCACTGTATATATTGATAGATTAATGCTTATTAAAGCTATTACTTTATTCAGATTAAGAGCTGTGAGTGATTTTCTCTTTGTGTTTTGTTCTTTGATTAACATTATTGAAGCACCAGTCTGTCACTAAAACAAAATATTGACACACAATTTTCTCCCAACTGTTCTCGTTCACTTTGAGATATAAACTGTTTTAAGTAAATACTCTTTCCAAGCCGTCCATTTATACATATTGTGTGTGTATTTGATCGTTTGGACGCGCCTGAAGCTCAAAGTGTACTTTGCTTGTCTGTTTTGGAGCGCGCACACACACTTCAGCTTGAGGAACAGCGTCTCTCGTGTGGATTGGACTTTCAACGTTTTATTATCAAACATGTCCAGCAATTTAGTAACTGTAAAGACGGCATTTTACAACAATCAACAGACGATTGATCTGATTTTGACGTTAAGGTTTGGTCAGGGAGGAACGAATGCGCGCCGCTGTGAAGAGAAGGACGTTGTGCTAGAAGAAACACGGCTATAATCTTTAGAAGTAAAACAAAAACATTAAATAAACTTAGTTTAACATAACAGCCACAGGCCTAAAGTGTAAGCATGTTTTAATGGTTAGTTCTCTTTTATCATAAACGGGGCTTTCATGTTGTGCGTGCTGAACACGATCTCGCTTCTGATTTGGGAATAGCGAAAATACATCATAGACAAGAGTTTGAATATTATTGCATATAAAAACAGCTGGTGACTCTGGCGGGATAGAATTTGCAAGATAATGTGTGTGTGTATATATATATATATTTATAGCAATAATAAATGTATGTGCGTTTTCTTAATTTCTCCAGTACCGATAACAGAACCGTTAACGTCAGAGCTTATCGATACTCCGGTCTTTTATAATTTAGCCCCGAGACCGATTAAATACCGGGTTTCGGTACCCATCCCTAGGTACAATATCCCTGTATTTCGATGACGGCGTCCGAGATTGCACTATCCAGCCAAGTCTCTGTGATTACCATTACACAGCTATCCATGCAGTGAGAGGTAATCCTTAGTCGTATTTCGTCTATCTTATTGACGAGTGACCGAGAGTTCGTGAGAGAGACTCGGCAGTGTTGGCCTGTGTGGATTAGCCTGTAGCCTAGCTCGAATGCCAGCTCTCTTACCCCGCTTCTGCTTTCTTTCCCTACGCCGTCTCCGAAGCCTCACTGGTGGGGTGATGATCGCACCGCTACCGCTGAGCCTTTTAGGTTGCAGGATCTCCAGGGGAATGGAGTTTGGGTTTCCTATGGTATAATCCTGACATCGATTCCCGATCTTAAGCAGTTCGACTTGCTCGTAACGTAGGCGACGACTGAGTGCATGAGAAAGTAAACTTAACCCAGTTAACAAAACAAAAACACAGCTGTATGTCCGAGAGCTCCGAGCCGCTGCGTCTGCACACGCCGCCATCTCGGTTATTATAATAATCATCATTATCAATTAACTGCTGGGAATGTCCTCACCGTCACAACCCTAGTTTGCACTAAGTCAAGCAGTGTTTCCTTGCAGTGTCTTATCTGAACGACTTTAAAAAAAATTACCTCTAAATATAAATTGAGGTGAAAGAGGTTCAGACGACAAAGTTTGGAAATTATATGCATTATGTAAATAAGAAATAATGTGAAAATTCAAATGAAAAATTAGGCTACAGGTTCAAATCTAGAACGAATGTGAAATGTTAGTTACTGCAGCAGAGTTTACTCCAATGCTGTGATATATTTCTGAGTGAAATGGCTTTTGAACATGAAAAAAAAAGCTTGGTTTTTATCCATTAGGTGTTGACATGAATATGAAAGTATGCATTGCATGTGACTTCTGTTATCCTTCCTCCAATATGTATAATTTCGAGCAAGTATTAAATCTTTTAAGCTGACTGTGTTTGTTCCTCTTCTTCAGCAGAGTCCTCCTGCTCGGTGGGAGAGGCATAAGGGAGGCATGATGAGTAAGGGGGATGAGAGAAGGGTATTAAGGACAGGGGGAAGAAAGTTTGGGTGGTTAAGTCGAGATGGGTCGCTCTCCTTTCCCTCTTCCATCTATTTCCTCGCCATTCTATCAGTCTCTCATCTCTCAGACTCTGACTGCCGATTCTTCTGCTCATTTGGTTGCTTCACTTCATCTGAAAACCGATGGAAAGCTTCAGCACCAATTGAAGGTAAGGAAGATTGTGAAGTATTAACAACAATGGGTCTTATTCACCAAGCATGCGTATGCACAAATTTGTGTTATTTTACATCAAGGTGTATGCCGTCCATGCCTCCAAACTTTCTTATTTGTTTTGCTAATAAATGTTCTGTTTCATAATTGTTCCTCATTATTTACATATTTTTAGTGTTCAAACTAAATTATTTTATATTGGGAATATAGCATGGTGTATTTTTATTCATTTAGTTAATAAAAGTTGTATTGTTGTTGCTTGAAAGGGAAACTCGAACAAAATAAAAAACAACAACAGTTTGACGTTGAATTGCTGCAAATTAAAACGTGAAAGTAAAACACGCACTGTGCTTACAGGCTGTTTAAAACTGAAGGAAACGAGGGAAAACGCAAACGACTCCGCCCCCCCACCACGGTGATAGATAGATAGATAGATAGAAACTTTATTGTCATTATAATATAATTAAATTAGTTTAGTAACTCTCTGAACCAACAGCGTAATAACATTAAAGTACATAATGCAGTGCAAAAAGACAAACATTAAATAAAGTGTTCAGTGCACTTGAAGCAGGTAGACAACTTAAGTTCCGTTGCAGTCTTCAGTTTCCAACAACTGTGTCCGTGCATGTAAACGAAGGAGGTGTAATACAGACTACGGCTCTGGGGATAAAACTGTTCCTCCGTCTGTTTGTGCGTGTTCTAATTGCCCTGTATCTCTTTCCCGATGGAAGGGGCTCAAACAGTCTGTGGCCGGGATGAGTTGAATCCTTGATAATGTTGCTAGCCTTCTTATAAAGGCGGCTCGCATAGATGCTGTCCAGGTCAGGGAGCTTGGTTCCCACAATTCTCTGTGCACTCTTAACTATCCGTGCAAGATCTCTTCGGTTCTGTATAGTGCAGCTGGTATACCACACAGTAATACAATGGCAGAGAATGCTTTCTATTATACTCCTGTAAAAGCTGAGATGGTACATTGGCTTTCTTGAGCTTTCTCAGTAAGAAAAGCCTCTGCTGAGCCTTCACTAAGCAATGAGAGTCAACAGTCAATGTTAGGTCATTTGTGATATACAGACCAAGGAATTTGTTGTTAACATTTTCAACTTGCCCTCCATGTATGTGGAGGGGGGGAGGAGTCATTTTTTCTGGTTCTCCTGTAATCTACAATGATTTCCTTAGTTTTAGTGGTATTCAGGACCAAGTCGTTATCCGAACACCACATGACTAGATGTTGAACCTCTTCTTTATAGTGTGTCTCGTCGTTTCCCGATATCAAACCCACTACAGTGTCATCGGCAAACTTCACCATAGAATTAGAGGAGTAGATGGGTGTACAGTCATGTGTAAATAGGGTGAAAAGGGCTGGACTGAGGACGCAACACTGCGGTACGCCGGTATTCAGGGTAAGAGTAGAAGAAATATATTCACCCACCCTGACATTCTGTGGTCTGTTTGTGAGAAAGTCCAGAATCCATGAACAGAGTTTGGTGGTTAAACCCAGGTTCCTGAGCTTATTCACCAGTTTATGAGGCACTACTGTATTAAACGCAGAACTAAAGTCCACAAATAACATCCTAACATATGTGTCAGGATGCTCCAGATAAGACAGGCTTGTATGAAGTGCAATTGAGATTGCGTCCTCCGTTGATCTGTTCCTACAGTAGGCAAACTATTGGCTGTCTAGATCAGTGGGGATATTGGCTTTGATGTGAAATAAGACGAGCTTTTTAAAGCACTTCATAATAATTGGTGTCAGGGCAATGGGACGATAATCATTGAGATATCTGACTGCTTGCTTTTTGGGTACAGGGACAATAGTGGTAGCTTTAAGACACGTGGGGACTACAGCCTGCTGCAATGACAGGTTAAAAATGTTTGTAAAAACTCCTGCTAATCGGTCAGCACATGACTTCAATATACGCCCCGACACCATATCTGGTCTTGATGCTTTGGTGATGTCAATTCTTTTCAGGGTGATTTCACCTGATGACCAGTACCGGCTCCTCCCTGTGTGGTGGTACTATCTGAGTTTCTAGTCTGCCGGTATGATTATCAAAGCGTGCAAAGAACCGGTTCAAGGTGTCAGGAAGTGTAGCATCATAGCATGTCAGTGCAGCGCTGCTCTTGTAGTCCGTTATGGCTTTTATACCTCTCCACGTGCTGCAGAGGTTGTTGTTGTTTTTAAAATGGCCCTCTGTACGCTGAAGAGGGATCTGTTCTTGACTTCCTTAATGCCCATCCTCGGTTCTCTTCAGGCATTACTGTAGGCCAGCTTGTCCCCTGTCCTGTAGGCGGCATTCCTCGCCCCGAGTAAAGCCCGCACGATCCCGTTAAACCATGGCTTTTGGTTTGGGAACACCATAATGGTCTTAGTGGTTAGCACAGTGTCGGTGCAGAAGGCTATATAGGCCAAAACGGATGAACTATACTCCTCCAGGTCAGTGCTCTGTGCAAACAATTCCCAGTCTGTATTCTCAAAGCAGTCCTGCAGCTGTGAAATCGCCTCGTCGCTCCAGACTTGGACCGTTTTAACACCTGGTTGTGTTCTGCAAATAAGAGGTCTATAGGAAGGAATCATTTCTATTGAAATATGATCAGATAAGCCAAGGTGTGGAGATAGAGTAGCTTTATAAGCTCCTGGGATATTAGTATACACTTGGTCAAGTATATTCTTGTCTCTGGTTGGAAAATGTACATTAGTATGCTATTCGGGCATTACAGTTTTTAAGTCTGTGCGATTGAAGTCTCCTGCTATAATCACAGCTCCTTCTGGGTATGCATTCATTTGACTGTTAATGATGTTATGCAGCTCCTCTAGAGCCATCTTAGCATTAGCCCGTGGTGGAATATAAACACCCGTGATAAGAATAGTTGTGAACTCTCTTGGCACATAAAAAGGTCTGCATTTTAAAATCAGATATTCAATATCAGGAGAGCAATGCGTCTTAATTATGTCCGTAGATGTACACCAGGCGTTACTGACATATATGCACATATTTGCCTGGTAAACGATGCGGCTAGGGATGGGTATCGTTAAGGTTTTAACGGTATTACTACTCTTATCGATACTGCTTATCGATCCGGTACTTTACGGTAAAGTACTTTAAAAAGCAATAATAAATCGGTATGTGTTTTTGTTATTTCTCCAGTACCGATAACAGAACGTTAACGTCAGAGCTTATCGATACTCCGGTCTTTTATATAGCCCCGAGATGTATGAATACCGGGTTTCGGTACCCATCCCTAGGTGCGGCCCTGTATTTCTATGTCGGCGTCCGAGATAGCACTTCCAGCCAAGTCTCTGTGATTACCATTAACATGGCTTTATATTCTGAGGTAATCCTTGTTAAATAAATATCTTATTGACGAGTGACATCGAGAGTTTGTGAGAAAAATGCAGTGTTGGCCAGTGGATTAGGCAAGGCAGTTTATTTGTATGCACATTTCATACACAGTGGTAATTCAAATGCTTTACATAAGAAATAATCATAAGCAATAAAAACAAGAGTAAGAACATGAAGAAATTGATTTAAAAGAAATTTAAAACAGTTAAACAAACTGACAAATATACCATAAAACATAACAGTGCTTTCATTTATCTATGACGGTCTACTAACATTAATGTTCAGGTAAATAATAGCTACAAAATAAATCTAAAAGTGATCAAATATAAATGAACACTGCATAGTTTTCACTGTATATATTGATAGATTAATGCTTATTAAAGCTATTACTTTATTCAGATTAAGAGCTGTGAGCTGATTTTCTGGTTCTTTTGGCAGCAGCTCTGGATTGTGTTTTGTTCTTTGATTAACATTATTGAAGCACCAGTCTGTCACTAAAACAAAATATTGACACACAATTTTCTCCCAACTGTTCTCGTTCACTTTGAGATATAAACTGTTTTAAGTAAATACTCTTGACATCCAAGCCGTCCATTTATACATATTGTGTGTGTATTTTCTGGTTCGTTTGGACGCGCCTGAAGCTCAAAGTGTACTTTGCTTGTCTGTTTTGGAGCGCGCACACACACTTCAGCTTGAGGAACAGCGTCTCTCGTGTGGATTGGAAACAAAACACTTTCAACGTTTTATTATCAAACATGTCCAGCAATTTAGTAACTGTAAAGACGGCATTTTACAACAATCAACAGACGATTGATCTGATTTTGACGTTAAGGTTTGGTCAGGGAGGAACGAATGCGCAGCCGCTGTGAAGAGAAGGACGTGGGACTGTGCTAGAAGAAACACGGCTATAATCTTTAGAAGTAAAACAAAAACATTAAATCCCAGAAAGCCCGAAACTTAGTTTATCGACAGGCTAACAGCCACAGGCCTAAAGTGTAAGCATGTTTTAATGGTTAGACTTATCTCTTATTATCATAAACGGGGCTTTCATGTTGTGCGTGATGAACACGATCTCGCTTCTAGAAGATTTGGGAATAGCGAAAATACATCATAGACAAGAGTTTGAATATTATTGCATATAAAAACAGCTGGTGACTCTGGCGGGATAGAATTTGCAAGATAATGTGTGTGTGATTACCTACCTTTTGAAAGGATATATATGAAAGGAAGATTGATATTGGTCTATAGTTGCAATAAGTGTTAAATGTATGTGCGCTTTTTCAGAAGGGGCTTAACAACTGCAGTTTCTCAGGGAGTTTGGAAAAGTCCCGAGAACAGAAGTGAGGTGTTTACCACTTCTAAGAGCTTATCGATACTCCGGTTAAGCACACTTTTGAAAAAAGATGTGGGAAGTGTGTCAAGATAGCCCCAGGTTGACCGATTTAAGATGCTGTACCTATTTCGGTACCCATCCAAAATTTTGCTATCAAGGTTTTAAAAACAGACATATCACTTCTGTATTTCGATGACGATTGCTGTCCGAGATCTGTTGCACCTCTGTATCCAGGAAGATGTGCCAATCTCTCTGTGATTACTGATCATTACACTGAAAAGAAGGAAGCAAATCTCATTGCATTTGCTGTCAGAGAGGCATTTCACTGGGAATCTGACTTAGGGGGTATTGTCAGTCTATCTCAACAGTAGCAAAAACGAGTGCACCGAGTGTTTAAGTTACGGTTTATAAGGTTAGAGAAGACTCGGCAGGTTGGCCTGAGAAGGATTAGCCTGTAGCCTAGCTCGAACGCCAGTTCTCTTACCACGCTTCTGCTTTCTTTCCCTACGCCGTCTCCGAAGCCTCACTGGTGGGGTGATGATCGCACCGCTACCGCTGAGCCTTTTAGGTTGCAGGATCTCCAGAGGAATAGAGTTTGGGTTTCCTATGGTATAATCCTGACATCGATTCCCGATCTTAAGCAGTTCGACTTGCTCGTAACGTAGGCGATGACTGAGTGCATGAGAAAGTAAACTTAACCCAGTTAACAAAACAAAAACACAGCTGTATGTCCGAGAGCTCCGAGCCGCTGCGTCTGCACACGCCGCCATCTCGGTTATTATAATAATCATCATTATCAATTAACTGCTGGGAAAATATCCTCACCGTCACAACCCTAGTTTGCACTAAGTCAAGCAGTGTTTCCTTGCAGTGTCTTATCTGAACGACTTTGAAAAAAATTACCTCTAAATATAAATTGAGGTGAAAGAGGTTCAGACGACAAAGTTTGGAAATTATATGCATTATGTAAATAAGAAATAATGTGAAAATTCAAATGAAAAATTAGGCTACAGGTTCAAATCTAGAACGAATGTGAAATGTTAGTTACTGCAGCAGAGTTTACTCCAATGCTGTGATATATTTCTGAGTGAAATGGCTTTTGAACATGAAAAAAAAAAAGCTTGGTTTTTCCATCCATTAGGTGTTGACATGAATATGAAAGTATGCATTGCATGTGACTTCTGTTATCCTTCCTCCAATATGTATAATTTCGAGCAAGTATTAAATCTTTTAAGCTGACTGTGTTTGTTCCTCTTCTTCAGCAGAGTCCTCCTGCTCGGTGGGAGAGGCATAAGGGAGGCATGATGAGTAAGGGGGATGAGAGAAGGGTATTAAGGACAGGGGGAAGAAAGTTTGGGTGGTTAAGTCGAGATGGGTCGCTCTCCTTTCCCTCTTCCATCTATTTCCTCGCCATTCTATCAGTCTCTCATCTCTCAGACTCTGACTCCGGATTCTTCTGCTCATTTGGTTGCTTCACTTCATCTGAAAACCGATGGAAAGCTTCAGCACCAATTGAAGGTGAGGAAGATTGTGAAGTATTAACAACAATGGGTCTTATTCACCAAGCATGCGTATGCACAAATTTGTGTTATTTTACATCAAGGTGTATGCCGTCCATGCCTCCAAACTTTCTTATTTGTTTTGCTAATGTTCTGTTTCATAATTGTTCCTCATTATTTACATATTTTTTGTGTTCAAACTAAATTATTTTATATTGGGAATATAGCATGGTGTATTTTCATTCATTTAGTTAATAAAAGTTGTATTGTTGTTGCTTGAAAGGGAAACTCGAACAAAATAAAAAACAACAACAGTTTGACGTTGAATTGCTGCAAATTAAAACGTGAAAGTAAAACACGCACTGTGCTTACAGGCTGTTTAAAACTGAAGGAAACGAGGGAAAACGCAAACGACTCTGCCCCCCCACCACGGTGATAGATAGATAGATAGAAACTTTATTGTCATTATAATATAATGAAATTAGTTTAGTAACTCTCTGAACCAACAGCGTAATAACATTAAAGTACATAATGCAGTGCAAAAAGACAAACATTAAATAGTAAAGTGTTCAGTGCACTTGAAGCAGGTAGACAACTTAAGTTCCGTTGCAGTCTTCAGTTTCCACAACTGTGTCCGTGCATGTAAACGAAGGAGGTGTAATACAGACTACGGCTCTGGGGATAAAACTGTTCCTCCGTCTGTTTGTGCGTGTTCTAATTGCCCTGTATCTCTTTCCCGATGGAAGGGGCTCAAACAGTCTGTGGCCGGGATGAGTTGAATCCTTGATAATGTTGCTAGCCTTCTTATAAAGGCGGCTCGCATAGATGCTGTCCAGGTCAGGGAGCTTGGTTCCCACAATTCTCTGTGCACTCTTAACTATCCGTGCAAGATCTCTTTGGTTCTGTATAGTGCAGCTGGTATACCACACAGTAATACAATGGCAGAGAATGCTTTCTATTATACTCCTGTAAAAGTTGACTAAAAGCTGAGATGGTACATTGGCTTTCTTGAGCTTTCTCAGTAAGAAAAGCCTCTGCTGAGCCTTCACTAAGCAATGAGTGTCAACTGTCTGTATATAACAAATGACCTAACATTGACTGAGGAATTTGTTGTTAACATTTTCAACTTCCCCTCCATGTATGTGGAGGGGGGGAGGAGTCATTTCTTCTGGTTCTCCTGTAATCTACAATGATTTCCTTAGTTTTAGTGGTATTCAGGACCAAGTCGTTATCCGAACACCACATGACTAGATGTTGAACCTCTTCTTTATAGTGTGTCTCGTCGTTTCCCTATATCAAACCCACTACAGTGTCATCGGCAAACTTCACCATAGAATTAGAGGAGTAGATGGGTGTACAGTCATGTGTAAATAGGGTGAAAAGGGATGGACTGAGGACGCAACACTGCGGTACGCCGGTATTCAGGGTAAGAGTAGAAGAAATATATTCACCCACCCTGACATTCTGTGGTCTGTTTGTGAGAAAGTCCAGAATCCATGAACAGAGTTTGGTGGTTAATCCCAGGTTCCTGAGCTTATTCACCAGTTTATGAGGCACTACTGTATTAAACGCAGAACTAAAGTCCACAAATAACATCCTAACATATGTGTCAGGATGCTCCAGATAAGACAGGCTTGTATGAAGTGCAATTGAGATTGCGTCCTCCGTTGATCTGTTCCTACAGTAGGCAAACTATTGGCTGTCTAGATCAGTGGGGATATTGGCTTTGATGTGAAATAAGACGAGCTTTTTAAAGCACTTCATAATAATTGGTGTCAGGGCAATGGGACGATAATCATTGAGATATCTGACTGCTTGCTTTTTGGGTACAGGGACAATAGTGGTAGCTTTAAGACACGTGGGGACTACAGCCTGCTGCAATGACAGGTTAAAAATGTTTGTAAAAACTCCTGCTAATCGGTCAGCACATGACTTCAATATACGCCCCGACACCATATCTGGTCTTGATGCTTTGATGTCAATTCTTTTCAGGGTGATTTCACCTGATGACCAGTACCGGCTCCTCCCTGTGTGGTGGTACTATCTGAGTTTCTAGTCTGCCGGTATGATTATCAAAGCGTGCAAAGAACCGGTTCAAGGTGTCAGGAAGTGTAGCATCATAGCATGTCAGTGCAGCGCTGCTCTTGTAGTCCGTTATGGCTTTTATACCTCTCCACGTGCTGCAGAGGTTGTTGTTTTTAAAATGGCCCTCTGTACGCTGAAGAGGGATCTGTTCTTGACTTCCTTAATGCCCATCCTCGGTTCTCTTCGGGCATTACTGTAGGCCAGCTTGTCCCCTGTCCTGTAGGCGGCATTCCTCGCCCCGAGTAAAGCCCGCACGATCCCGTTAAACCATGGCTTTTGGTTTGGGAACACCATAATGGTCTTAGTGGTTAGCACAGTGTCGGTGCAGAAGGCTATATAGGCCAAAACGGATGAACTATACTCCTCCAGGTCAGTGCTCTGTGCAAACAATTCCCAGTCTGTATTCTCAAAGCAGTCCTGCAGCTGTGAAATCGCCTCGTCGCTCCAGACTTGGACCGTTTTAACACCTGGTTGTGTTCTGCAAATAAGAGGTCTATAGGAAGGAATCATTTCTATTGAAATATGATCAGATAAGCCAAGGTGTGGAGATAGAGTAGCTTTATAAGCTCCTGGGATATTAGTATACACTTGGTCAAGTATATTCTTGTCTCTGGTTGGAAAATGTACATTAGTATGCTATTCGCGCATTACAGTTTTTAAGTCTGTGCGATTGAAGTCTCCTGCTATAATCACAGCTCCTTCTGGGTATGCATTCATTTGACTGTTAATGATGTTATGCAGCTCCTCTAGAGCCATCTTAGCATTAGCCCGTGGTGGAATATAAACACCCGTGATAAGAATAGTTGTGAACTCTCTTGGCACATAAAAAGGTCTGCATTTTAAAATCAGATATTCAATATCAGGAGATCAATGCGTCTTAATTATGTCCGTAGATGTACACCAGGCGTTACTGACATATATGCACACTCCCCCACCTTTACTCTTACCGGAGTCAGCAGTTCTATCTGCCTGGTAAACGATGCGGCTAGGGATGGGTATCGTTAAGGTTTTAACGGTATTACTACTCTTATCGATACTGCTTATCGATCCGGTACTTTACGGTATTCTTATCGGTACTTTTTGTTATTTATATATATATATATATATACATACATATATACATACATGCATACATACATACACATATATGTATGAAATATATATTTCTATGATAGATTAGCAGCTTAATTAACATGGCTTTATATTCTGAAATGTTAAATAAATATAAAACATCAATTTGTAAATGCACCAGTTTGCAGGCATTTTTTGTGTTTTATGTACATAAGATAAGAGAGTAAGAACATGAACAAAGAAACAGTTAAACAAACTGACAAATATACCATAAAACAAATGTAAAAAAAAAAAAAATAACAGTGCTTTCATTTATCTATGACGGTCTACTAACATTAATGTTCAGGTAAATAATAGCTACAAAATAAATCTAAAAGTGATCAAATATAAATGAACACTGCATAGTTTTCACTGTATATATTGATAGATTAATGCTTATTAAAGCTATTACTTTATTCAGATTAAGAGCTGTGAGTGATTTTTCTCTTTGTTTTGTTCTTTGATTAACATTATTGAAGCACCAGTCTGTCACTAAAACAAAATATTGACACACAATTTTCTCCCAACTGTTCTCGTTCACTTTGCGATATAAATTGTTTTAAGTAAATACTCTTTCCAAGCCGTCCATTTTTACATATTGTGTGTGTATTTGATCGTTTGGACGCGCCTGAAGCTCAAAGTGTACTTTGCTTGTCTGTTTTGGAGCGCGCACACACACTTCAGCTTGAGGAACAGCGTCTCTCGTGTGGATTGTACTTTCAACGTTTTATTATCAAACATGTCCAGCAATTTAGTAACTGTAAAGACGGCATTTTACAACAATCGACAGACGATTGATCTGATTTTGACGTTAAGGTTTGGTCAGGGAGGAACGAATGCGCGCCGCTGTGAAGAGAAGGACGTTGTGCTAGAAGAAACACGGCTATAATCTTTAGAAGTAAAGAAAAAACATTAAATAAACTTAGTTTAACATAACAGCCACAGGCCTAAAGTGTAAGCATGTTTTAATGGTTAGTTCTCTTATCATAAACGGGGCTTTCATGTTGTGCGTGGTGAACGCGATCTCGCTTCTGATTTGGGAATAGCGAAAATACATCATAGACAAGAGTTTGAATATTATTGCATATAAAAACAGCTGGTGACTCTGGCGGGATAGAATTTGCAAGATAATGTGTGTGTATATATATATATATATATGTATATATAAATATATATAGCAATAATAAATGTATGTGTGTTTTCTTAATTTCTCCAGTACCGATAACAGAACCGTTAACGTCAGAGCTTATCGATACTCCGGTCTTTTATAATTTAGCCCCGAGACCGATTAAATACCGGGTTTCGGTACCCATCCCTAGGTACAATATCCCTGTATTTCGATGACGGCGTCCGAGATTGCACTATCCAGCCAAGTCTCTGTGATTACCATTACACAGCTATCCATGCAGTGAGAGGTAATCATTAGTCGTATTTCGTCTATCTTATTGACGAGTGACCGAGAGTTCGTGAGAGAGACTCGGCAGTGTTGGCCTGTGTGGATTAGCCTGTAGCCTAGCTCGAATGCCAGCTCTCTTACCCCGCTTCTGCTTTCTTTCCCTACGCCGTCTCCGAAGCCTCACTGGTGGGGTGATGATCGCACCGCTACCGCTGAGCCTTTTAGGTTGCAGGATCTCCAGAGGAATAGAGTTTGGGTTTCCTATGGTATAATCCTGACATCGATTCCCGATCTTAAGCAGTTCGACTTGCTCGTAACGTAGGCGACGACTGAGTGCATGAGAAAGTAAACTTAACCCAGTTAACAAAACAAAAACACAGCTGTATGTCCGAGAGCTCCGAGCCGCTGCGTCTGCACACGCCGCCATCTCGGTTATTATAATAATCATCATTATCAATTAACTGCTGGGAATTTCCTCACCGTCACAACCCTAGTTTGCACTAAGTCAAGCAGTGTTTCCTTGCAGTGTCTTATCTGAACGACTTTAAAAAAAAATACCTCTAAATATAAATTGAGGTGAAAGAGGTTCAGACGACAAAGTTTGGAAATTATATGCATTATGTAAATAAAAAATAATGTGAAAATTCAAAGAAAAATTAGGCTACAGGTTCAAATCTAGAACGAATGTGAAATGTTAGTTACTGCAGCAGAGTTTACTCCAATGCTGTGATATATTTCTGAGTGAAATGGCTTTTGAACATGAAAAAAAAAGCTTGGTTTTTATCCATTAGGTGTTGACATGAATATGAATGTATGCATTGCATGTGACTTCTGTTATCCTTCCTCCAATATGTATAATTTCGAGCAAGTATTAAATCTTTTAAGCTGACTGTGTTTGTTCCTCTTCTTCAGCAGAGTCCTCCTGCTCGGTGGGAGAGGCATAAGGGAGGCATGATGAGTAAGGGGGATGAGAGAAGGGTATTAAGGACAGGGGGAAGAAAGTTTGGGTGGTTAAGTCGAGATGGGTCGCTCTCCTTTCCCTCTTCCATCTATTTCCTCACCATTCTATCAGTCTCTCATCTCTCAGACTCTGACTCCCGATTCTTCTGCTCATTTGGTTGCTTCACTTCATCTGAAAACCGATGGAAAGCTTCAGCACCAATTGAAGGTGAGAAATTTAAGTATTATTAAAATGTGTATTTATTTGTTTAATTCCTGATTCTGTCATAGCTTTATAATGTGTTCACTTTTTCATGTTTTCATAAATCGTAATTAAATTGGACATTCTTTTTAATAAATATTAAAATTATTTTAAAGACGACCATGATATTGAGTCCTTGGTCTGACAGTAGATCTATGTGGCTCGTGTGGGTTTCTTGAGCACCCCTGGGCGTACAGGTATGCTTAAGACACCGACGCGGTTTGCCTAAAACTCCTCGAATTTGCTGTAAAACTCCTTGCGTTTCCCCTCCTTCAATATTCACCGTGCTTGTTGATTCGCAACAAAAAACTTGTTTTAATTCACCCTCGATTCTTCACGTTCACTAACACTATGGGCTTTAGGGTAAGAGATTAGGGAACGACTCGGCTCGTCATCGAGTTCCCTCACTCGTTTGTCCTAAAACTCCTCGCATTTGCTGTAAAACTCCTTGCGTTTCCCCTCCTTCAATATTCACCGTGCTTGTTGATTCGCAACAAAAAACCTTGTTCATTCACCCTCGATTCTTCACGTTCACTAACACTATGGGCTTTAGGGAAAGAGATTAGGGAACGGCTCGTCATCGAGTTCCCTCACTCGTTTGTCCTAAAACTCCTCGCATTTCCCTCCTTCAATATTCACCGTGCTTGTTGATTCGCAACAAAAAACCTTGTTCATTCACCCTCGATTCTTCACGTTCACTAACACTATGGGCTTTAGGGTAAGAGATTAGGGAACGGCTCGTCATCGAGTTCCCTCACTCGTTTGTCCTAAAACTCCTCGCATTTGCTGTAAAACTCCTTGCGTTTCCCCTCCTTCAATATTCACCGTGCTTGTTGATTCGCAACAAAAAACCTTGTTCATTCACCCTCGATTCTTCACGTTCACTAACACTATGGGCTTTAGGGAAAGAGATTAGGGAACGGCTCGTCATCGAGTTCCCTCACTCGTTTGTCCTAAAACTCCTCGCATTTGCTGTAAAACTCCTTGCGTTTCCCCTCCTTCAATATTCACCGTGCTTGTTGATTCGCAACAAAAAACCTTGTTCATTCACCCTCGATTCTTCACGTTCACTAACACTATGGGCTTTAGGGTAAGAGATTAGGGAACGGCTCGTCATCGAGTTCCCTCACTCGTTTGTCCTAAAACTCCTCGCATTTGCTGTAAAACTCCTTGCGTTTCCCCTCCTTCAATATTCACCGTGCTTGTTGATTCGCAACAAAAAACCTTGTTCATTCACCCTCGATTCTTCACGTTCACTAACACTATGGGCTTTAGGGTAAGAGATTAGGGAACGGCTCGTCATCGAGTTCCCTCACTCGTTTGTCCTAAAACTCCTCGCATTTGCTGTAAAACTCCTTGCGTTTCCCCTCCTTCAATATTCACCGTGCTTGTTGATTCGCAACAAAAAACCTTGTTCATTCACCCTCGATTCTTCACGTTCACTAACACTATGGGCTTTAGGGTAAGAGATTAGGGAACGGCTCGTCATCGAGTTCCCTCACTCGTTTGTCCTAAAACTCCTCGCATTTGCTGTAAAACTCCTTGCGTTTCCCCTCCTTCAATATTCACCGTGCTTGTTGATTCGCAACAAAAAACCTTGTTCATTCACCCTCGATTCTTCACGTTCACTAACACTATGGGCTTTAGGGTAAGAGATTAGGGAACGGCTCGTCATCGAGTTCCCTCACTCGTTTGTCCTAAAACTCCTCGCATTTGCTGTAAAACTCCTTGCGTTTCCCCTCCTTCAATATTCACCGTGCTTGTTGATTCGCAACAAAAAACCTTGTTCATTCACCCTCGATTCTTCACGTTCACTAACACTATGGGCTTTAGGGTAAGAGATTAGGGAACGGCTCGTCATCGAGTTCCCTCACTCGTTTGTCCTAAAACTCCTCGCATTTGCTGTAAAACTCCTTGCGTTTCCCCTCCTTCAATATTCACCGTGCTTGTTGATTCGCAACAAAAAACCTTGTTCATTCACCCTCGATTCTTCACGTTCACTAACACTATGGGCTTTAGGGTAAGAGATTAGGGAACGGCTCGTCATCGAGTTCCCTCACTCGTTTGTCCTAAAACTCCTCGCATTTGCTGTAAAACTCCTTGCGTTTCCCCTCCTTCAATATTCACCGTGCTTGTTGATTCGCAACAAAAAACCTTGTTCATTCACCCTCGATTCTTCACGTTCACTAACACTATGGGCTTTAGGGTAAGAGATTAGGGAACGGCTCGTCATCGAGTTCCCTCACTCGTTTGTCCTAAAACTCCTCGCATTTGCTGTAAAACTCCTTGCGTTTCCCCTCCTTCAATATTCACCGTGCTTGTTGATTCGCAACAAAAAACCTTGTTCATTCACCCTCGATTCTTCACGTTCACTAACACTTCTTTAGGGTAAGAGATTAGGGAACGGCTCGTCTAGTTCCCTCACTCGTTTGTCCACTATGGGTTTCCCCTCCTTCTTTACCGCGCTTGTTGATTCGCAACAAAAACCTTGTAAGATTCTTCAGTTCACTAACACTATGGGCTTTAGGGAATTAGGGAACGGCTCGTCATCGAGTTCCCTCACTCGTTTGTCCTAAAACTCCTCGCATTTGCTGTAAAACTCCTTGCGTTTCCCCTCCTTCAATATTCACCGTGCTTGTTGATTCGCAACAAAAAACCTTGTTCATTCACCCTCGATTCTTCACGTTCACTAACACTATGGGCTTTAGGGTAAGAGATTAGGGAACGGCTCGTCATCGAGTTCCCTCACTCGTTTGTCCTAAAACTCCTCGCATTTGCTGTAAAACTCCTTGCGTTTCCCCTCCTTCAATATTCACCGTGCTTGTTGATTCGCAACAAAAAACCTTGTTCATTCACCCTCGATTCTTCACGTTCACTAACACTATGGGCTTTAGGGTAAGAGATTAGGGAACGGCTCGTCATCGAGTTCCCTCACTCGTTTGTCCTAAAACTCCTCGCATTTGCTGTAAAACTCCTTGCGTTTCCCCTCCTTCAATATTCACCGTGCTTGTTGATTCGCAACAAAAAACCTTGTTCATTCACCCTCGATTCTTCACGTTCACTAACACTATGGGCTTTAGGGTAAGAGATTAGGGAACGGCTCGTCATCGAGTTCCCTCACTCGTTTGTCCTAAAACTCCTCGCATTTGCTGTAAAACTCCTTGCGTTTCCCCTCCTTCAATATTCACCGTGCTTGTTGATTCGCAACAAAAAACCTTGTTCATTCACCCTCGATTCTTCACGTTCACTAACACTATGGGCTTTAGGGTAAGAGATTAGGGAACGGCTCGTCATCGAGTTCCCTCACTCGTTTGTCCTAAAACTTCCTCGCATTTGCTGTAAAACTCCTTGCGTTTCCCCTCCTTCAATATTCACGTGCTTGTTGATTGCAACAAAAAACCTTGTTCATTCACCCTGATTCTTCGTTCACTAACAATGGGCTTTAGGGTAAGAAAGGGAACGGCTCGTCGTCGACCTCACTGTTCTAAAATCCTCGCATTTCTGTAAAACTCCTTGCGTTTCCCCTCCTTCAATATTCACCGTGCTTGTTGATTCGCAACAAAACATTCTTCACCCTCGATTCTTCACGTTCACTAACACTATGGGCTTTAGGGTACGCTCGTCGTCGAGAGATTAGTAAAACTCCTTGGTTTCCCCACCTTCAATATTCACCGTGCTTGTTGACGCAACAAACACCTTGCTCGTCGTTCACTAAACTATCTTTAGGGTAAGAGATTAGGAGTTCCCTCACTCGTTTGTCCTAAAACTCCTCGCATTTGCTGTAAAACTCCTTGCGTTTCCCCTCCTTCAATATTCACCGCGCTTGTTGATTCGCAACAAAACACCTTGTTCATTCACCCTCGATTCTTCACGTTCACTAACACTATGGGCTTTAGGGTAACAGATTAGGGAACGGCTCGTCGTCGAGTTCCCTCACTCGTTTGTCCTAAAACTCCTCGCATTTGCTGTAAAACTCCTTGCGTTTCCCCTCCTTCAATATTCACCGTGCTTGTTGATTCGCAACAAAAAACCTTGTTCATTCACCCTCGATTCTTCACGTTCACTAACACTATGGGCTTTAGGGTAAGAGATTAGGGAACGGCTCGTCGTCGAGTTCCCTCACTCGTTTGTCCTAAAAACTCCTCGCATTTGCTGTAAAACTCCTTGCGTTTCCCCTCCTTCAATATTCACCGTGCTTGTTAATTCGCAACAAAAAACCTTGTTCATTCACCCTCGATTTCTTCACGTTCACTAACACTATGGGCTTTAGGGTAAGAGATTAGGGAACGGCTCGTCATCGAGTTTCCCTCACTCGTTTGTCCTAAAACTCCTCGCATTTGCTGTAAAACTCCTTGCGTTTCCCCTCCTTCAATATTCACCGTGCTTGTTGATTCGCAACAAAAAACCTTGTTCATTCACCCTCGATTTTTCACGTTCACTAACACTATGGGCTTTAGGGTAAGAGATTAGGGAACGGCTCGTCATCGAGTTCCCTCACTCGTTTGTCCTAAAACTCCTCACATTTGCTGTAAAACTCCTTGCGTTTCCCCTCCTTCAATATTCACCGTGCTTGTTGATTCGCAACAAAACACCTTGTTCATTCACCCTCGATTCTTCACGTTCACTAACACTATGGGCTTTAGGGTAAGAGATTAGGGAACGGCTCGTCGTCGAGTTCCCTCACTCGTTTGTCCTAAAACTCCTCGCATTTGCTTATTTGCTGTAAAAATATTTTTCGTAAAAAAACAAACCTTGTCCATTCACCTTCGAAATGTCCATCTGAAGTACATGATCTATGAAAATGTCCATTTGAAGTACATGGTTTAAGAAAATGCCCATCAGCTGTACATGATTTATGAAAATGTCCATCTGTAGTACATGATTTATGACAAGATTTATGAAAATGCCCATCAGCAGTATGTGATTTATGAAAATGACCATCTGAAGAACATGATTCATGAAAATGGTTTATGAAAATGTCCATCAGCAGTACATGATTTATGAAAATGGTTTATGAAAATGTCCATCAGCTGTACATGATTTATGAAAATGCCCATCTGAAGAACATGATTTATGAAAATGTCCATCTGTAGTACATGATTTATGACAAGATTTATGAAAATGCCCATCAGCAGTATGTGATTTATGAAAATGACCATCTGAAGAACATGATTCATGAAAATGGTTTATGAAAATGTCCATCAGCAGTACATGATTTATGAAAATGTCCATCTGAAGTACATGATTTATGAATATACCCATCTGAAGTACATGATCTATGAAAATGCCCATCTGAAGTACATGATCTATGAAAATGTCCATCTGAAGTACATGATTTATGACAAGATTTATGAAAATACCCATCTGAAGTACATGATTTATGAAAATGTCCATCTGAAGTACATGATCTATGAAAATGACCATCTGAAGAACATGATTCATGAAAATGGTTTATTAAAATGTCCATCAGCAGTACATGATCTATGAAAATGTCCATCTGAAGTACATGATCTTTGAAAATGCCCATCTGAAGAACATGATTTATGAAAATGGTTTATTAAAATGTCCATCAGCAGTACATGATCTATGAAAATGTCCATCTGAAGTACATGATTTATGACAAGATTTATGAAAATACCCATCTGAAGTACATGATTTATGAAAATGTCCATCTGAAGTACATGATCTATGAAAATGACCATCTGAAGAACATGATTCATGAAAATGGTTTATTAAAATGTCCATCAGCAGTACATGATTTATGAAAATGTCCACCTGTAGTAAATGATTTATGAAAATGGTTTATGAAAATGTCCATCAGCTGTACATGATCTATGAAAATGTCCATCTGTAGTACATGATTTATGAAAATGCCCATATGAAGTACATGATTTATGAAAATGGTTTATGAAAATGTCCATCTGAAGTACATGATCTATGAAAATCTCCATCTGTAGTAAATTATTTATGAAAATGGTTTATGAAAATGTCCATCTTTAGTACATGATTTATAAAAATGTAAATCTGAAGTACATGGTTTATGAAAATGTTCATGGTTTATGAAAATGTCCATCTGAAGTTAATGGTTTATGAAAATGTTCATGGTTTATGAAAATGTCCATCTGAAGTTAATGGTTTATGAAAATGTCCATCTGAAGTTAATGGTTTATGAAAATGTTCATGGTTTATGAAAATGTCCATCTGAAGTTAATGGTTTATGAAAATGTTCATGGTTTATGAAAATGTCCATCTGAAGTTTATGATCTATGAAAATGTCCATCTGAAGTACATGATCTATGAAAATGTCCATCTGAAGTACATGATCTATAAAAATGTCCATCTGAAGTACATGATCTATGAAAATGTCCATCTGAAGTACATGATTTATGAATATACCCATCTGAAGAACATGATCTATGAAAATTGTTTATGAAAATGTCCATCAGCAGTGCATGATTTATGAAAATGTCCATCTGAAGTACATGATCTTTGAAAATGCCCATCTGAAGAACATGATTTATGAAAATGGTTTATGAAAATGTCCATCAGCAGTACATGATTTATGAAAATGTCCATCAGCAGTACATGATTTATGAAAATGTCCATCTGAAGTACATGATTTATGAATATGATTTATGAAAATGCCCATCTACAGTACATGATTTATGAAAATGGTTTATGAAAATGTCCATCAGCAGTACATGATTTATGAAAATGTCCATCAGCAGTACATGATTTATGAAAATGTCCATCAGCAGTACATGATTTATGAAAATGTCCATCTGAAGTACATGATTTATGAATATGATTTATGAAAATGCCCATCTACAGTACATGATTTATGAAAATGGTTTATGAAAATGTCCATCAGCAGTACATGATTTATGAAAATGTCCATCAGCAGTACATGATTTATGAAAATGTCCATCTGAAGTACATGATTTATGAATATACCCATCTGAAGAATATGATTTATGAAAATGCCCATTTGAAGTACATGATCTATGAAAATGGTTTATGAAAATGTCCATCAGCAGTACATGATTTATGAAAATGTCCATCTGAATGACAAGATTTATGAAAATGCCCATCTGAAGTACATGATTTATGAAAATGGCCATCTGAATGACAAGATTTATGAAAATGGTTTATGAAAATGTCCATCTGAAGTTAATGGTTTATGAAAATGTCCATCTGAAGTTAATGGTTTATGAAAATGTTCATGGTTTATGAAAATGTCCATCTGAAGTTAATGGTTTATGAAAATGTTCATGGTTTATGAAAATGTCCATCTGAAGTTTATGGTTTATGAAAATGCCCATCTGAAGTACATGATTTATGAAAATGGCCATCTGAATGACAAGATTTATGAAAATGGTTTATGAAAATGTCCATCTGAAGTTAATGGTTTATGAAAATGTCCATCTGAAGTTAATGGTTTATGAAAACGTTCATGGTTTATGAAAATGTCCATCTGAAGTTAATGGTTTATGAAAATGTTCATGGTTTATGAAAATGTCCATCTGAAGTTTATGGTTTATGAAAATGTCCATCTGAAGTACATGATCTATGAAAATGTCCATCTGAAGTACATGATCTATGAAAATGTCCATCTGAAGTACATGATCTATGAAAATGTCCATCAGCAGTACATGATTTATGAAAATGGCCATCTGAATGACAAGATTTATGAAAATGGTTTATGAAAATGTCCATCTGAAGTTAATGGTTTATGAAAATGTCCATCTGAAGTTAATGGTTTATGAAAATGTTCATGAATGTATGTGTAATGGTTTATGAAAATGTCCATCTGAAGTTAATGGTTTATGAAAATGTTCATGGTTTATGAAAATGTCCATCTGAGTTTATGGTTTATGAAAATGTCCATCTGAAGTACATGATCTATGAAAATGTCCATCTGAAGTACATGATCTATGAAAATGTCCATCTGAAGTACATGATCTATGAAAATGTCCATCAGCAGTACATGATTTATGAAAATGTCCATCTGAAGTACATGATTTATGAATAAACCCATCTGAAGAATATGATTTATGAAAATGCCCATTTGAAGTACATGATCTATGAAAATGGTTTATGAAAATGTCCATCAGCAGTACATGATTTATGAAAATGTCCATCAGCAGTACATGATTTATGAAAATGTCCATCTGAATGACAAGATTTATGAAAATGGTTTATGAAAATGCCCATCTGAAGTACATGATTTATGAAAATGGTTTATGAAAATGTCCATCTGAAGTTAATGGTTTATGAAAATGTCCATCTGAAGTTAATGGTTTATGAAAATGTTCATGGTTTATGAAAATGTCCATCTGAAGTTAATGGTTTATGAAAATGTTCATGGTTTATGAAAATGTCCATCTGAAGTTTATGGTTTATGAAAATGTCCATCTGAAGTACATGATCTATGAAAATGTCCATCTGAAGTACATGATCTATGAAAATGTCCATCTGAAGTACATGATCTATGAAAATGTCCATCAGCAGTACATGATTTATGAAAATGGCCATCTGAATGACAAGATTTATGAAAATGGTTTATGAAAATGTCCATCTGAAGTTAATGGTTTATGAAAATGTCCATCTGAAGTTAATGGTTTATGAAAATGTTCATGGTTTATGAAAATGTCCATCTGAAGTTAATGGTTTATGAAAATGTTCATGGTTTATGAAAATGTCCATCTGAAGTTTATGGTTTATGAAAATGTCCATCTGAAGTACATGATCTATGAAAATGTCCATCTGAAGTACATGATCTATGAAAATGTCCATCTGAAGTACATGATCTATGAAAATGTCCATCAGCAGTACATGATTTATGAAAATGTCCATCTGAAGTACATGATTTATGAATATACCCATCTGAAGAATATGATTTATGAAAATGCCCATTTGAAGTACATGATCTATGAAAATGGTTTATGAAAATGTCCATCAGCAGTACATGATTTATGAAAATGTCCATCAGCAGTACATGATTTATGAAAATGTCCATCTGAATGACAAGATTTATGAAAATGGTTTATGAAAATGCCCATCTGAAGTACATGATTTATGAAAATGGTTTATGAAAATGTCCATCTGAAGTTAATGGTTTATGAAAATGTCCATCTGAAGTTAATGGTTTATGAAAATGTTCATGGTTTATGAAAATGTCCATCTGAAGTTAATGGTTTATGAAAATGTTCATGGTTTATGAAAATGTCCATCTGAAGTACATGATCTATGAAAATGTCCATCTGAAGTACATGATCTATGAAAATGTCCATCTGAAGTACATGATCTATGAAAATGTCCATCTGAAGTACATGATCTATGAAAATGTCCATCTGAAGTACATGATTTATGAATATACCCATCTGAAGAACATGATCTATGAAAATTGTTTATGAAAATGTCCATCAGCAGTGCATGATTTATGAAAATGTCCATCTGAAGTACATGATCTTGAAAATGCCCATCTGAAGTACATGATTTATGAATATGATTTATGAAAATGCCCATCTACAGTACATGATTTATGAAAATGGTTTATGAAAATGTCCATCAGCAGTACATGATTTATGAAAATGTCCATCAGCAGTACATGATTTATGAAAATGTCCATCAGCAGTACATGATTTATGAAAATGTCCATCTGAAGTACATGATTTATGAATATGATTTATGAAAATGCCCATCTACAGTACATGATTTATGAAAATGGTTTATGAAAATGTCCATCAGCAGTACATGATTTATGAAAATGTCCATCAGCAGTACATGATTTATGAAAATGTCCATCAGCAGTACATGATTTATGAAAATGTCCATCTGAAGTACATGATTTATGAATATACCCATCTGAAGATATTATTATTTATGAAAATGTCCATCAGCAGTGCATGATTTATGAAAATGTCCATCTGAAGTACATGATCTTGAAAATGCCCATCTGAAGTACATGATTTATGAATATGATTTATGAAAATGCCCATCTACAGTACATGATTTATGAAAATGGTTTATGAAAATGTCCATCAGCAGTACATGATTTATGAAAATGTCCATCAGCAGTACATGATTTATGAAAATGTCCATCAGAATATACCCATCTGAGAATATTATTTATGAAAAGTACATGATTTATGAAAATGTCCATCTGAAGTACATGATTTATGAATATGATTTATGAAAATGCCCATGATTTATGAAAATGGTTTATGAAAATCTACAGTACATGATTTATGAAAATGGTTTATGAAAATGTCCATCAGCAGTACATGATTTATGAAAATGTCCATCTGAAGTAAATGATTTATGAATATGATTTATGAAAAGCAGTACATGATTTATGAAAATGTCCATCATGCAGTACATGATTTATGAAAATGTCCATCTGAAGTACATGATCTATGAAAATGTCCATCTGAAGTACATGATCTATGAAAATGTCCATCTGAAGTACATGATCTATGAAAATGTCCATCTGAAGTACATGATCTATGAAAATGTCCATCTGAAGTACATGATTTATGAATATACCCATCTGAAGAACATGATCTATGAAAATTGTTTATGAAAATGTCCATCAGCAGTACATGATTTATGAAAATGTCCATCTGAAGTACATGATCTATGAAAATGCCCATCTGAAGTACATGATTTATGAATATGATTTATGAAAATGTCCATCTGTAGTACATGATTTATGAAAATGGTTTATGAAAATGTCCATCTGTAGTACATGATTTATGAAAATGATTTATGAAAATGTCCATCAGCAGTACATGATTTATGAAAATGTCCATCTTTAGTACATGATTTATGAAAATGGTTTATGAAAATGTCCATCTACAGTACATGATTTATGAAAATGGTTTATGAAAATGTCCATCAGCAGTACATGATTTATGAAAATGTCCATCAGCAGTACATGATTTATGAAAATGTCCATCAGCAGTACATGATTTATGAAAATGTCCATCTGAAGTACATGATTTATGAATATACCCATCTGAAGAATATTATTTATGAAAATGTCCATCAGCAGTGCATGATTTATGAAAATGTCCATCTGAAGTACATGATCTTTGAAAATGCCCATCTGAAGTACATGATTTATGAATATGATTTATGAAAATGCCCATCTACAGTACATGATTTATGAAAATGGTTTATGAAAATGTCCATCAGCAGTACATGATTTATGAAAATGTCCATCAGCAGTACATGATTTATGAAAATGTCCATCAGCAGTACATGATTTATGAAAATGTCCATCTGAAGTACATGATTTATGAATATGATTTATGAAAATGCCCATCTACAGTACATGATTTATGAAAATGGTTTATGAAAATGTCCATCAGCAGTACATGATTTATGAAAATGTCCATCAGCAGTACATGATTTATGAAAATGTCCATCAGCAGTACATGATTTATGAAAATGTCCATCTGAAGTACATGATTTATGAATATACCCATCTGAAGAATATGATTTATGAAAATGCCCATTTGAAGTACATGATCTATGAAAATGGTTTATGAAAATGTCCATCAGCAGTGACTGATTTATGAAAATGTCCATCAGCAGTACATGATTTATGAAAATGGCCATCTGAATGACAAGATTTATGAAAATGGTTTATGAAAATGCCCATCTGAAGTACATGATTTATGAAAATGGCCATCTGAATGACAAGATTTATGAAAATGGTTTATGAAAATGGCCATCTGAATGACAAGATTTATGAAAATGGTTTATGAAAATGTCCATCTGAAGTTAATGGTTTATGAAAATGTCCATCTGAAGTTAATGGTTTATGAAAATGTTCATGGTTTATGAAAATGTCCATCTGAAGTTAATGGTTTATGAAAATGTTCATGGTTTATGAAAATGTCCATCTGAAGTTTATGGTTTATGAAAATGTCCATCTGAAGTACATGATCTATGAAAATGTCCATCTGAAGTACATGATCTATGAAAATGTCCATCTGAAGTACATGATCTATGAAAATGTCCATCTGAAGTACATGATCTATGAAAATGTCCATCTGAAGTACATGATCTATGAAAATGTCCATCAGCAGTACATGATTTATGAAAATGTCCATCTGAAGTACATGATTTATGAATATACCCATCTGAAGAATATGATTTATGAAAATGCCCATTTGAAGTACATGATCTATGAAAATGGTTTATGAAAATGTCCATCAGCAGTACATGATTTATGAAAATGTCCATCAGCAGTACATGATTTATGAAAATGTCCATCTGAATGACAAGATTTATGAAAATGGTTTATGAAAATGCCCATCTGAAGTACATGATTTATGAAAATGGTTTATGAAAATGTCCATCTGAAGTTAATGGTTTATGAAAATGTCCATCTGAAGTTAATGGTTTATGAAAATGTTCATGGTTTATGAAAATGTCCATCTGAAGTTAATGGTTTATGAAAATGTTCATGGTTTATGAAAATGTCCATCTGAAGTACATGATCTATGAAAATGTCCATCTGAAGTACATGATCTATGAAAATGTCCATCTGAAGTACATGATCTATGAAAATGTCCATCTGAAGTACATGATCTATGAAAATGTCCATCTGAAGTACATGATTTATGAATATACCCATCTGAAGAACATGATCTATGAAAATTGTTTATGAAAATGTCCATCAGCAGTGCATGATTTATGAAAATGTCCATCTGAAGTACATGATCTTTGAAAATGCCCATCTGAAGTACATGATTTATGAATATGATTTATGAAAATGCCCATCTACAGTACATGATTTATGAAAATGGTTTATGAAAATGTCCATCAGCAGTACATGATTTATGAAAATGTCCATCAGCAGTACATGATTTATGAAAATGTCCATCAGCAGTACATGATTTATGAAAATGTCCATCTGAAGTACATGATTTATGAATATGATTTATGAAAATGCCCATCTACAGTACATGATTTATGAAAATGGTTTATGAAAATGTCCATCAGCAGTACATGATTTATGAAAATGTCCATCAGCAGTACATGATTTATGAAAATGTCCATCTGAAGTACATGATTTATGAATATACCCATCTGAAGAATATTATTTATGAAAATGCCCATTTGAAGTACATGATCTATGAAAATGGTTTATGAAAATGTCCATCAGCAGTACATGATTTATGAAAATGTCCATCAGCAGTACATGATTTATGAAAATGGCCATCTGAATGACAAGATTTATGAAAATGGTTTATGAAAATGCCCATCTGAAGTACATGATTTATGAAAATGGCCATCTGAATGACAAGATTTATGAAAATGGTTTATGAAAATGGCCATCTGAATGACAAGATTTATGAAAATGGTTTATGAAAATGTCCATCTGAAGTTAATGGTTTATGAAAATGTCCATCTGAAGTTAATGGTTTATGAAAATGTTCATGGTTTATGAAAATGTCCATCTGAAGTTAATGGTTTATGAAAATGTTCATGGTTTATGAAAATGTCCATCTGAAGTTTATGGTTTATGAAAATGTCCATCTGAAGTACATGATCTATGAAAATGTCCATCTGAAGTACATGATCTATGAAAATGTCCATCTGAAGTACATGATCTATGAAAATGTCCATCAGCAGTACATGATTTATGAAAATGTCCATCTGAAGTACATGATTTATGAATATACCCATCTGAAGAATATGATTTATGAAAATGCCCATTTGAAGTACATGATCTATGAAAATGGTTTATGAAAATGTCCATCAGCAGTACATGATTTATGAAAATGTCCATCAGCAGTACATGATTTATGAAAATGTCCATCTGAATGACAAGATTTATGAAAATGGTTTATGAAAATGCCCATCTGAAGTACATGATTTATGAAAATGGTTTATGAAAATGTCCATCTGAAGTTAATGGTTTATGAAAATGTCCATCTGAAGTTAATGGTTTATGAAAATGTTCATGGTTTATGAAAATGTCCATCTGAAGTTAATGGTTTATGAAAATGTCCATCTGAAGTTAATGGTTTATGAAAATGTTCATGGTTTATGAAAATGTCCATGATCTATGAAAATGTCCATCTGAAGTACATGATCTATGAAAATGTCCATCTGAAGTACATGATCTATGAAAATGTCCATCTGAAGTACATGATTTATGAAAATGTCCATCTGAAGTACATGATTTATGAAAATGCCCATCTGAAGAACATGATTTATGAAAATGGTTTATGAAAATGTCCATCAGCAGTACATGATTTATGAAAATGTCCATCAGCAGTACATGATTTATGAAAATGTCCATCTGAAGTACATGATTTATGAATATGATTTATGAAAATGCCCATCTACAGTACATGATTTATGAAAATGGTTTATGAAAATGTCCATCAGCAGTACATGATTTATGAAAATGTCCATCAGCAGTACATGATTTATGAAAATGTCCATCAGCAGTACATGATTTATGAAAATGTCCATCTGAAGTACATGATTTATGAATATGATTTATGAAAATGCCCATCTACAGTACATGATTTATGAAAATGGTTTATGAAAATGTCCATCAGCAGTACATGATTTATGAAAATGTCCATCAGCAGTACATGATTTATGAAAATGTCCATCTGAAGTACATGATTTATGAATATACCCATCTGAAGAATATGATTTATGAAAATGCCCATTTGAAGTACATGATCTATGAAAATGGTTTATGAAAATGTCCATCAGCAGTACATGATTTATGAAAATGTCCATCAGCAGTACATGATTTATGAAAATGGCCATCTGAATGACAAGATTTATGAAAATGGTTTATGAAAATGCCCATCTGAAGTACATGATTTATGAAAATGGCCATCTGAATGACAAGATTTATGAAAATGGTTTATGAAAATGCCCATCTGAATGACAAGATTTATGAAAATGGTTTATGAAAATGTCCATCAGCAGTACATGATTTATGAAAATGTCCATCTAAAGTACAGCTATGAAAATGCCCATCTGAAGAACATGATTTATGAATATACCCATCTGAAGAACATGATTTGTGAAAATGTCCATCAGCAATATATGATTTATGAAAATGTCCATCTGAAGTACATGATCTATGAAAATGGTTTATGAAAATGCCCATCTGAAGTACATGATTTATGAAAATGGTTTATGAAAATGTTTAAGACCAAAAGTTAATTTTTTAAACACAATAAATGTTACATTGCATGGTTTGATGTGTGTGTGGGGGAACACGCCCACTTAGAAACAGCACATACATGACTGCTGTAGAGAATTCCAGCCATTTCGTGTCCAAAGCTCGCCTGAAGAAGGATAACAGAATCCGAAACGTCGCGCACAGGCTTGGGCACACAATTTTAGGCCTCCATCATGAGTCTGGGTGATGCGGAAGAGCCACATAAAATGTATTTCCTTTGTCTACTCCGACGAAGTGACTTGCTCCGTGTTTCTTTCTCTGAGGAAACGTGCGGTACGGCACACGCACTAAACCTAACAAACATTATTTGCTGTGCAAACTTGATAAAAAACAACCCTAGCCATTTGAACCCTCTTTTGATTTTTTTGCATCAACAGATCTCAGAGGCCCAAAAAAATGTTTCTCTGAGGATTGGCGGCCAGAAGCTGTTCAAGGACCGTGCACAACCGCAATCGGACTTTGCTCTGATTGTTGGATCTAAAAATCCTAACCCTAACCCTAAATGGAATAATAGCTTACATAGCCGTTTAAAACAATATGAATAATATCCTAAATACCCCTATCAGGTCATTCTGAACACAATACTTCAACAAAGACAAGATAACCAGAACCCAACCATCCGATAGAGGCTCTGGACAAAACTCGCTTAATGATTGGACATAAGACACTCGCCTAGGATTGATCACCTATGGCGTGCCGCCTCAGAGGAGGGTGTATAGTGTTTAAAGTGCTGAAACACCCAATGAGTCTGAGGTACACTACTGATGAAAGTGTCTTAAATATTTCCCTCACACAAACATACCTGAGGGAGTAAGCTTACAAAGGAAAATCAGATTTAACAAAATCAAAAACAAAACCTTCTGGAAGAAACAAAGTGAAAGATAGTCCCTAACTTACACGTACCCTAAACCTAACATTCGTAGACCTATGGACGTGAAACCTAACATTACCAACCCTTGGGACCAATGCCCAAATAGGCTAATCTCTTAGAAGGAAATAAAACAAAGCCAACAGGAGCATAGCCTAACATCTAACCAAGGAACTGGATCACACACTAAACCTACCCCTTACAGGCTTAAAGGCAAGACATAGCCCTCAACCAATTCACAACTTATACAGGAGTTGCGGATGGACCGTTCCAGTCAAAATTCTTTGATGGAATGCGATGCCAGATCAGGATTACTGGATTGTTGACTGAAAGGTTGGCGGTCTGGTTCGCTGGTCTGGAGCAGGTTCAGTCAGAAACCTCGCATTAAAATTATTTAAATTATTGTGTTTGTGGAGGTTGCACAAATTCCAGACTGTCAGGACATCAAGTCCACTGGTTTCCTATTAACAAAAATTGGACGGCTTCTATCTTCTGCGCCTCGGTGCGTTTGTGCAGGTGAAGAGACAGGACTTCACTAATGCATCTGCTTCAAAAAAACGCAGTGGGGTGTAATTTAGCTATCACTTTATACCGGAAGATTATCATTCCGTTGATATGATGCAGTTCAACATGGGATACCGAAGCAAGAAGCGAGTGAGACTCCGAGCTGGTGTGGTTCCTTCATCGGGTTCCCGGTCAGCCTGTGTTTGTCTGCCGGCAGGAGACATGATAATCACGGGTCCGTCAGAGATGCTGCTCCACGAAAATGTCAACTGTTTTTCCATAATGTGGTTGAAGTCTTGGATGAAGATAGTCGAGTCGAAGGATGTTTTAAGAATAAAGAATTGTCTTCAGCCCAAACAATACTGAAAGTTTTCACCCAGATGTTCTTCTGGCTGATCATGTGAAAAACAATGCCTTTTTCTCTGCAGCTTTCTGCGTAGACCATTAGCCCCCCACCCCTGCTGGTGTCATCTTGTACCATGCTCGGTTATCTAAACTTGATTTATGACGTCTGGTCAGACTCATAGGCCTGTTACAGCCTAACATTTTGTCTCCCTAGCAGAACATGTGAAACATCCAATGTGAGACATTCATAGAAACAGACAAATAATTCATTTTAACATATTCAACATAAATATGAGTATTAAATGATTAGCAAAATCATACTGTTTTCAACCACAATAAGTCTTGTTTTTTAACATTTGATAATTATCAAATCATTGAACATAATTATTTAAATGAGACACAATGAGATGTGTATAAGTTGGTGTAAAGCACCACAGCTAGCTTGTAAGCATTAGCAATATTGTTATATTTTTAAGAGAATGCATAGCTGGTAAGTTAGTTCAGTGTGTTAATAGTACAACCATCAAGTCTAGTGACAGCTTAATAACATTGTTTGCACAACTAATTGGTAATTTTTTTTGTCATGTGGTGTGGTTATAAGGCTTTGGAAGATGGGAGTGTGAAGATATGAAGCAGTGGGGGAAAGCTGTTATTAAACAACTCTACTGGATTGAAGCTTCTACTCCTAATTGAGATACAGATGTGATGGAGGCCAAGTGGAAAAGCATGTTCAGCAGTGAATGTGATCTAAACTTGTGTTTGCTTCTCCCAGCATATGCATCAGTCTGAGAGAGGAATACTGCAGATCACCACAGGCTCCACGAGAACACTGCATCTTATCTTCCACTACACTTGCTCCTCTTTCCAGATCCCTTCATAGGATCAACAAGTTCAGGCTTTTGACGTCTATCTAGCATACCATTCAGGATTTAACACGTTAACAACACATTAGTCAAGTCAAGCTTTATTGTCATTCCGCTACATGTGGGTACATACAGTGGAACGAAACGTCGTGCCTCACAGGACCACGATGCTACATAAATACAGGCATACAACAATGAAGTAAAAAAAAAAACCTATACACAACTAACCTACTGACCAATTTTGACTATAAATATACTATATATAAATGTTAATCCTATACGTAGACTAAAAATACAAACTATACAAACTGTACGAATGCTTCAAATGAATACTGTACATGTGCAGAGAGAAACATTGTAAGTCCAAGCAGCTGGCTGGTGAACAGTGTAAAGTGATTTGTAGTGCATGAGCATGTAAACATACATATACTAGTGAGTCTTTTGTGGGATTATGTACACACAGTAATGTGTCAAAAGTGTCTTGTGCGAATAGAGGAGAGTGTTTTACTACAGGTGGTTTGTACAGGCCCACTCACCTGTGTAGCACACTTCAAATTGCACATAAAAAGTCTCAGACCGTTTTTTCTGTGATGTGGTAAGGTTGGGTGGGTGTGTGATGGTCCATATTTCAGGAGGTAGGGGGTTTTTATGGAGTTTCAGAGAGGGGTGGGGGGATTTGAGTTTAGGGCTCTCACAGCCAGGGGGGGAAAGCTGTTGAGCAGTCTAGCGGAGTGGGCTCTGATGCTCCGGAACCGTCTTCCTGATGGCAAGAGCTAGAAGAGACTGTGGGAGGGATGGGTGGGGTCCTTCACGATACTGTAGCTTTACTGGAGCATCGTGCAAGGAAAATGTCCAGGATGGAGGGGAGAGGGGCACCGATGATATTTGCAGCTGTGTTCACTGTCCACTGGAGGGACTTGTGGTCTGCTGCACTACAGTTCCTGTACCAGACCATGATGCAGCTGGTCAGCACGCTCTCAATGGTTCCTCTGTAGCAAGTGGTGAGGATGGGTGGAGGGAGACTTGCTCTGCTGTTGCGCCTTCTTGGACAGTGATGTAGTGTTGGTGGTCCAGGTGAGGTCCTCTTTGATGTGCACCCTCAGGAATTTAGTGCTGCTGACTCTCTCCACAGTCGAGCTGTCGATGGTCAGTGGGGGGTGGTCACCCGAGTTTCACCTGAAGTCCATCACAACCTCCTTTGTCTTACTCACATTGAGGGACAGGTTGTTTGAACCACACTATTCAGCCAGCTGTGCCACTTCCTCTCTGTAGTGCGTTTCATCATTGTTGCTGATGAGACCCATTGATGTGTCATCGGTAAACTTGATGATGTGGTTGGAGTTGAACTTGGCAGTGCAGTCGTGGGTCAGCAGCGTGAACAGCAACGGGCTGAGCACACAGCCTTGTGGGGCACCTGTGCTCAGTTCGGTAGTACTCGAGGTGTTGCAGCTGACACGGACTGACTGAGATCTTCCGGTTATAAAGTCCAGGATCCAGTTACAGAGGGAATGGTTTTGGCCCAGCAGGTTTAGTTTATTAATGAGCTGTTGTGGGATTATTGTGTTGAATTCTGAGCTGAAGTCAATGAACAACATTCTAACATAGGAGTCTTACTAAGTGGGTAAGAGCCAGGTGGAGGGTGGAGGGTGGAGGACATTGCATCATCCCTAGAGCGGTTTGGGCAGTATGCAAACTGGAGCGGATCGAGTGTGTTGCGGAGGCTGGTTTTGATGTTGTGGGGTTAGGGTTAGCCTCTAGACTAGCCTCTCAAAGCACTTCATTATAATTGGAGTCAGTGCTATGGGACAGTAGTCGTTTAGACAGGACACAGGTGATTTCTCTGGTTTGATCGTTGTGGATGTGGGGATGACTTGTCTGGGTCAGCGATGTGTTTAAGATATCTGTTAGGACATCTGTCAGCTGTTCAGCACAGTCTTTCAATACATGAAAAGGTATGTTGTCAGGACCACAGGTCTGTGGTGGGGGGTTATAATCAGTGGATGGTATGAATGGTTTGCCACAGGCTCATTAGTGTGATACCCAGACTGAAATATTGTTAAATGTTTTTAAATGGGTCAGATGGTATATTTTTCTTTCGGTAGTATATGTTTGGTGCATCTATATAATATATATATATATATATATATACATACATACATATACACACACACACACACACACAGGTGCTGGTCATATAATTAGAATATCATCAAAAAGTTGATTTTATTTTACTAATTCAAAAAGTGAAACTTGTATAATGTATACATTCATTCCACACAGACTGATATATTTCAAGTGTTAATTTCTTTTAATTTTGATGATTATAACTGACAATATACTGACCTGATATACAGGTGCAACTTAATGAATTAGAATGTCGCGGAAAAGTTCATTTGTTTCAGTAATACAACTCAAATTGTGAAACTTGTGTATTAAATAAATTCAATGCACACAGACTGAAGTAGTTTAAGTCTGGTTATTTTAATTGTGATTTTGGCTCACATTTAACAAAAATCTCAACAAATTAGAATATGGTGACATGCAGAGGTGGAAAGTAACGAATTACATTTACTCGCGTTACTGTAATTGAGTAGCTTTTTTGTGTACTTGTACTTTTTTAAGTAATTTTTTTAATCTGTAATTTTACTTTTACTTAAGTATATTTTGTGGGAAGTATTGTACTTAGTTACTCATGTGTTTTAAAATGTAGCGGAGTAAAAAAATAAATCGCTCCGTGGAAACAACTGCAGCAAATAATGGGCAGAAGAAGAAACTGGCGCTAAAATCACAAGATGCAGATGCAGACGGACTAGACAGGCGTTATTGGTGCAGACCCAACTGAAAACCAGACCCCGTCGTAGTCTGCTGAAGTTGAACTCAAAGGAATGAAGTGAACCCCTGGCCATATATTCATGCTCTATTATGCAGTGTTAGCTGTGTTTGCCTCGGGAGACCGAACTAGCAGCTTATAAATATATCGACATCGCCCTTCGCAAGCATGTAGAAATAAGGTAAATACTTACATCATTGCATTGGTGGTTAAAATGAAGTTTTGACGGTTTAGCAAAAGGTTTTGCACAAATGAGCCAAAAAGACAGTGGTGCAGGGTGTGCGATATCATCTGAGATAATATAGTAATTGTTGTTTTAACGATGTGCGATTTGACATTATCAGTATTTTGCCAAAAAAACAAACAAATCACTCTAAACAGTGTGCCGTGTAATCCGTATGAGGTTTTTTAAACGAGTGTTTATAGGTGTATATGCACGTGTTTTTTGTGTGTTGATAAGCGAAGTTTGATTTAAATCCTAGGCGGCGCCTCATAAATCCGCGTGCATATGGACTGCTTTCTTTCACTGCGTGATTCAGTCTGTTAAAATGCGTTTAGAATGATCACAAAATTGAAGATATAGAAGCAGAAAATGTATATATTTATATAATTTAATATAGTAAGTCAACATCACATGAAGAATGCCGTTTTTCTCCAAAAATCACCATGATTATACAGGCATGTAGTTTTTCTTTTTACACAGTTCAAAAAACAAGAAGTTAATTAAGAGACTTACATTTTAGACACCATATTGCCTGTTTTTGCTCTATTTCGACAACAAAAATAATTCCATACACAGTTTTGCGTCTCTGACTCTGAGCAATGACGTGTTTTGTGTATGAATTAACCGTTTAAATGATTCTGTTCAATCGCAATGATTCACTTATGAGTGACTTGCTGACACCTACTGGTGGTTCTAATTTAACATTTAAAGTATCTTTTGATTGATTTATTTTTTTATTTCAAATGACTATTTAACATTTGTGACCCTGGCATGGAGCACAAAACCAGTCTTAAGTCTCTGGGGTATATTTGTAGCAATAGCCAACAATACATTGTATGGGTTAAAATTATACATTTTTCTTTTATGCCAAAAATCATTAGCATATTAAATAAAGATCATGTTCCATTAAAATATTTTGTAAATTTCCTACTGTAAATATATCAAAACTAAGAGCTTAATTTGAACAACTTTAAAGGAGATTTTCTCAATATTTGGATTTTTTGCACCCTCAGATTCCAGATTTTCAAATATTGTCCGATCATAACAAACCATACATCAATGGAAATATGATTTATTCAGCTTTCAGGTTATATATAAATCGCAATTTAGGAAAATGGACCCTTATGGTTTTGTGGTTCAGGGTCACATTTTATGCCTTATTTATCAAAACATTATTTCTGCATTTGTAACTGCAGGCCAAATGCATTCATGTCAGTTTGTAATATACTGTATATATGCCACTTCAGATGAAGCTTCTGCGTTTCCTCTGCATTGCAAAGATGCATTTTGTTGATACTGATTTATTTTGCCTGGTAACAGCCCAAATGTCTTATTATTCCAATTAACCAATTCATTTAATTAAAAACACCAAGTTTGAGATTTATAGGCCCGTATCCCAGGTGTGTCAAACTCAGTTCCTGGAGGGCCACAGCCCTGCAGAGTTTATTTCCAACCCTGCTCCAACACACAAACCATGTAGTTTTCAAATAAGCCTAAATGATTAGTTTATCTGGATCAGATGTGTTTAATTTGGGTAATATCTACACTGTGTAGGGCTGTGGCCCTCCAGGTACTGAGTTTGACACCTTTGGTCTATCCCATTTTTCCCTCCCTCTCATTGTTAAAATGAAACTAAGTAATTTTTACTCAGAGTAAATTTTAAATGAGCTACTTTTTACTTTTACTTGAGTATATTTTTAGACTGGTACTTTTACTTGTACTTAAGTAAAATTTCAGTAATGTAATGGTACTTTTACTTGAGTAGAATATTTTTGTACTCTTTCCACCTCTGGTGACATGCCAATCAGCTAATCAACTCAAAACACCTGCAAAGGTTTCCAGAGTCTTCAAAATGTTCTCCCAGTTTGGTTCACTAGGCTACAAAATCATGGGGAAGACGTCTGATCTGACAGTTGTCCAGAAGACAATCATTGACACCCTTCACAAGGAGGGTAAGCCACAAACATTCATTGCCAAAGAAGCTGGCTGTTCACAGAGTTCTGTATCCAAGCATGTTAACAGAACGTTGAGTGGAAGAAAAAAGTGTTGAAGAAAAAGATGCACAACCAACCGAGAGAACCACAGCCTTATGAGGATTGTCAAGCAAAATCGATTCAAGAATTTGGTTGAATTTCACAAGGAATACAGTTGTCGTATTCCTCTTGTTAAGCTACTCCTGAACCACAGACAACGTCAGAGGCATCTTACCTGGGCTAAGGAGAAGAAGAACTGGACTGTTGCCCAGTGGTCTAAAGTCCTCTTTTCAGATGAAAGCAAGTTTTGTGTTTCATTTGGAAATCAAGGTCCTAGAGTCTGGAGGAAGGGTGGAGAAGCTTATAGCCCAAGTTGCTTGAAGTCCAGTGTAAAGTTTTCACAGTCTGTGATGATTTGGGGTGCTATGTCTTTTGTGTCTTTTGTGTCTATGTCATTGTGTTTTTTGAAAACCAACATCACTGCACCAACATTTGAGCACTTCAAGCTTCTTTCTGCTGACCAGCTATTTAAAGATGCTGATTTCATTTTTCAGCAGGATTTAGCAACTTCTCACACTGCCAAAAGCACCAAAAGTTGGTTAAATGACCATGGTGTTGGTGTGCTTGACTGGCCAGCAAACTCACCAGACCTGAACCTCAGAATCTGTCAAGGTATTGTGAAGAGAAAAATGAGAAACAAGAGACCAAAAATGCAGATGAGCTGAAGGCCACTGTCAAAGAATATTGGGCTTCCATACCACCTCAGCAATGCCACAAACTGATTACCTCCATGCCACGCCAAATTGAGGCAGTAATTAAAGCAAAAGGAGCCCCTACCAAGTATTGAGTACATATACAGTAAATTAACATACTTTCCAGAAGGCCAACAATTCACTAAAAATGTTTTTTTTTTTATTGGTCTGATGAAGTATTCTAATTTGTTGAGATTTGTTGAATTGGTGTGTTTTTGTTAAATGTGAGCCAAAATCATCATAATTAAAATAACCAAGGACTTAAACTCTTCAGTCTGTGCTCATTTAATTTAATTCACGAGTTTCACAATTTGAGTTGAATTACTCAATAAACAAGCTACAGAACAAGCTACATGCTGCGGCTAGAGTCCTTACCAGGTCAAGAAAATATGATCATATTACTCCAATTTTACAGTCTCTGCACTGGCTACCTATTAAGTTTCGTATCAGTTGCAAAATATTATTACTTGCCTATAAGGCCCTAAATGATTTAGCTCCTGTGTACCTAACTAATCTTCTATCACGCTACAATCCAACCCACTCCCTAAGGTCGCAAAACTCTGGACTCTTGGTAGTACCTAGGATAGCAAAGTCCACTAAAGGAGGTATAACTTTTTCATATTTGTCTCCCAAACTTTGGAATAGCCTTCCTGATAACGTTCGGGGTTCAGACACACTCTCTCTGTTTAAATCTAGATTAAAGACACATTTATCCTATTATTCCTGGATGGAACAACTGCAACGGTAATTGTCTTTATTTGTTTCTGTTTCTGCAGGAAACTAGGAATTACACAAGCTTCAGTCTGGATCCAACCCTTAAATGATCTGAGATGACCGAACACCTAAAAAGAGATTATGACCACCCCTCGGAGGACCTCAGAGGAAGCCAACCATCAGTGATTATACTGAATTAACCACATTTTTGCCATAAATGGTGGATCAGCACCTACCACCATTTGGTGGGAGACAACCTCTACAGCCCCTACAGTAATTTCTACAAATTCTTCCCTGAACATCAGCATTGGAGGAGTCAAGGTCAATAAAAACATACAGCCTCTAAGATTGCTTTCTCCCTAATAGATTAGTGGAGATCCGCAAGCCCAGTAGCGACGGAGGACAAGTGTACTTGGATGCCGGGTAAATAATTCCGTTTAGGGACGGCACCTAGACAGCCATCGACTTTTGATTTAATGTTACTTTAAAAAAGACCCAAGTGTGGTACTGGAACCAGTGGACCTGAAGTAAACTTACACTCAAGGGGTTATTGACTTTGCGTGTGAATTGCAGATATATAACCATAATTTACCTTGGAACCGGGCCAAATTGTGTCCTACTGAAAAACATTCGATATAGTTTCCCTACATCTGGCGGATAAAGTATTAAAAAGAGCGGAATAATCAATCAGTTCATATTTTAATGGGATATCATTAAAACATTTATGGAGTGGAAATAACCAAAATATATAAGAAAAAAGTGTTCCATTTAATCTTGTTGTGTCGTGAAAAAGGAAAGACTACGCAAAAGGAGCCTGGTTTCGAGCCGGGCCTCATGTGTATATATATATACAGTGGGTACAAGGTTTTTTCTCCATTCATTAATGTACACAAAGCACCCCATATTCAGAAAAACCGACGTTTTTGGAGTTTTCGTTCAGACCCCTTGACACTCATATATTTAACTCCGTCCATTTCTTCTGTCTTGAGATGGTTCTACACCCATTTGAGTCTGGATTATACTTGCTAGGAAAGCCACACAGTTGACCTTACAGCTCACAGGACACTTCATTCAAAGGAACTCCAGCACAATGGCAAGGCACATCGTTACAAAAAAAACTTGATTGCACAGATATTATAAATTGAACCCTTCCTAAGCTGGCCTCCGGCCAAAAGCTGGACTTGGTGAGAATAAAGAAGCCATTACTAAATTCGGGAGATGGGAGAAAGTTGTAGAAATAATGCCCTCCACCAGTCGGGGCTTTAATGGCCCGACGGAAGCCTTCAGCTGAAAATGACAAATGATTCTCTGGTGTGAGACCAAGAATAACTTTTTGTATTCTAAGCGGTATGTGTGAGAGAAAACCAGGACATCAGTCCAATACAGTCCAACAGTATGGTGGTGGCACAATGCTGTGGGGGTGTTTTTCCTGCAGGGACAGGGCGATTTTCGAGGGAAAGATATGCGGCCAAGTGATATCCTGAAAAACCTTCTCCAGTGCTCAGGACCTTGTTTACCTTCCAACAAGACAATACTAAGCACACATTAACGAAGGAGTGTCACAACAATTGTTATGGCCCAAAGCGCTAAACCCAATATAAATAAAGGTCCACCAACGTTTACCATCCAACTGACAGAACTGGAGAGGACAAGGAGGAATGAAATAAATGACTTGTTGCACTTCCCCAAAAGACTTCTGTATTGAATCAGGACATTCTAACTTATTGCTTTTCTTTTTTAATAAAGATGCATTCTGTGTTTTTCTGTCAATATGGAGTGCTGTGTGTGTGAACTTAAATGTGTGTGTATAACAAAGATATATAGGGGGTCTATACTTTCTGTATATATACATATACATATGTTAATTAACAGTTGGTTTGCAATGGTGTGTTTTGAGTTAGGTATTAACAGTGCTATGAAATAATATTTATGATTTAATGTTGTATAAATAAAACTGAATTGAATTACCATAAATGCAGATCTGCTTGTTTATAAAGTTTACTTCAGATATATATCAAGTTTTTATACAGTAAGACAATTTGTGATTCTGTTTATTTTTTTATTGATTGTCAACAAAATGGGGCCAATCAAAACCTTTATAAAGTCCTCCTTCCCCTGTAAACTGTCTTCTAATGTATGACACAACACATGCAGTTAAGGGCTGCTCAGAACACCATAGGCCCAGTGGACAACTTGTCTGTATGCTGTCAATATTGATTGTCTTATACCAATGGCATCAAAAGTGTGACTTACAGGTAGTTGTGACCTACCTAAATATAGGCAAATTTTATTTGAAAAAAAAATGTATTTAGATGGTTTTCAACATTATTTTACATACCATGTATTTATACATACAAGTATTTAGCTCAATGTAATGAATGATCTCTGCCCTAAACACACTCATGTCTGCTGGCATGAAGAGCTCTATGCTCCTGTCTGAAGTGCATATAGGCTATATGTAGAACATACGGCTTCAGACAGTAAGCCTCAATGCCTTGGTGCAGAGTCAGACACCACACATCAAGTGTGGGGGTCACATTCTCCACGAAGTCCGGGTATGTATCTAACTCCCTGCAGCACTGACTTTCCTCAGCTGTGAACATGGCCTTGCATTTACCACACAACCACTTATTGAAACAAAAATGTGTTTATCTCTCTCTCTCCTGCGGTGATGAGAAACCGCTATATAACGTTAGTGTCGGATATTAATGAGTGTGACATGCCTGATCAATGCTTGTTAGTATCTGTTACTGGTAAGTATCAATATGCATAGATGACTAACACTAGCTTTGTTATTGCCTGATTACATTTTGTTAGATAACGTCTGTATGTCTGTAAGGTAACACTGGTCTCTCACCAAGACACCTGCCTATTCTCCTCACACATCACCTCAATGTGTCTCCTCTGACCGTTGTTCTGTCTAATCATGGCCTGTCCTTGCTCTCTTGGCTGCATAGCAGGCTCATAATTGTATCTGTGGTCCATCATACGAGTGTAAAAAAAAACATTTTAAATTTCCTCAGTGTCCGAACTGTCATTGTGAGCCATTGTTTTCCTATGGTTAAAATGGACCGCTCTCCCTCTCTTTACGTCACATTTTTCAGATGCGGAAGTAAAATTATCTCACAAAAACGACTCCAGAAGCCTTAATAGCGTATCTTAAAGTATATTTTAAAGACAATCTAGTTCCTACATTATTCTTCTATACATTGACTCAATGGAGTCTCTAACCTGGAATAAGCCCTTTAATGTTCAAAAAGAAGAATGTAGCATATAACATATATCCACATCAACTTAAAGAACAGAAAGCTAAACGATTCCAATGACCTGTATTTCTAGACATTTTTATAAACTCGATTTAAAGATACTGGATGACATGAACTATTATTAAATGCATATTTTATTAATGATAGTTGCTCTTCAAATAACATTGCAGATACAGAATAAAAAAGAGAAATTTTCAAAACAGGAGACAAACAGAACCTTAATATTTAGTGTAAGATTAGTGAAAGTGCCAGAGACAAATTCTGTGCTATATATAATTATTATTGTTGTTATTTTTATTTTGATCAGTAATATCAGAAATGCTCAAGAAACAAATTTGCCATTCTCCTGAAAAATGCCAACAGTTTTTTTCATGAATGTCTCTAGATTGTCTTAATTTTATTACCATTTCAATTTATATTTACACAATATGATATAAATTACAAGAAAAAAGCCTTGTAAAAATATGATCATTAAAATAATAATGTTCAAATAATCAGATTGGTGTCCTCTCAGGTCAGAAGTTCAAACTGAAAATCTGGCATCTGTTTGGGATGAAATGCTTCACGACCCTGTTGTTTTTCTCGCCACTTTTGAGAATTACAGATTTTTGCATATAATCTGTTGCTAATATTAAAAAAGGACTCTTTTGGCATGGCTGATCAAATAAACACTGTTAACAGGACATGGAGACTGGCGATGATGTTATGCTGTTCTATATGGATTTGTACAACAATGCGTTTACCCCCTCATAAGCCATTTCAGCTACACTAGTTCCTGGATCAGTTTCCCCGGATATTCACCAGCACATATGAGAATGCAATATACATGTACCCATCGCTAATTGCCACTTTGGTTTCACTTCATTTACATGCAAACAGAGTTGTAAAGCCTTTATTAGACTGACAGCAAGGCTAATAAAATGCATGGCATCTAACGTTAAACTAAACTGTGCGTGATGGGGCAGCTTCATGAAGAAACGCCTGGACTATCCAGCATAAGAGAGCTGAATAACTAACCATCCTGTAAATACACCGGACATTTACTTTGCTTAAGTGATGAGAGTAGAGGTGTATGTAAGATGCCCCTAGTGACTGACACAGGACTGGCCCTTAGTATAAAATGAGGTAAAAACTGGCCCAGGTCTGCTCATTCCCCTATACGATCACCACAGTAGAACGAGAAACACGGATGAGCTGGAGAGCAGTGGTGTCATGGCAGTACTAAAGAAATGCTTAGAGACGCAGTACCACTCTCAACCTGCGGATGGCGTCTGTGGTGGAGCAGCAGGAGGCACTACAGTGGAGGATAACAGGTTTCAATGTGCAGTGAAGAGAACAAATCATGTAACTGTTTAGAGACATTAATTTGTATAGCAAGCACTTCTGATGTGAAAATTTGACAATTATATCATAAATTGAATACAAATCGAATCGTTATGCACACTAAGAAATGAATGCCGGTATTGTGGGGAAAATAAAAACAGCAAGTGGTTTTGCCTTGCTCATCCATAATTTGACAGGACCATTAAAAAAACATTTGTTTTTTCTCTGAAATTGGTGATCTAAAATGTCCCTCCGTTGCTTCTATCAATGAAATGTATTAAATGTGACCTACTGTGAGTCTTTCCTAGCAAAACCTTTTGTTATAAAAATATATATTTTTTTTCTTTTAAAATAACAATACAGTTTTTCTTCAGTTCTCCCTATCAAGCTGAACAGCAAAGCTGTTTTCTTTCTTTTCAAACAGAAAGTCTCAGTAGCCTAGAGAGAGAAACGGAGAGCAGCAGAGACACTAGAGCAGGGTTCCTCAAATCTTTCACTGGTGGGCCAATCTGCTGTAGAGTTTAGCTCCAACTCTGATAAAACTCACCTACCTGTGATTTTCTAATGATCTTGAAGACTCTGATTAGCCAGATCAGGTGTGTTTGATTAGGGTTAGAGCTAAACTCTGCAGGAGTGGGCCAGATTTTAGGATGCCTGCACTAGAGCATCATAACGACATCTAGTTTTTCCTCTTGAACTTCATCTACTCGCTCATTCATTCAGGAAGAATAAGAGCTTTCAGGCCTCAGGAGCATTTGCATAATGGTGTTTTTCATCAAAGTAGAGACATCTCACCAATTGAACAATAAAAAAAATCTCAAAAGAAAAAACAGCACAATCCCACAAATTCTATAAAAACAAGGATTGTACTTTAAAACTACAAGTTAAGAGAAAAACACAACAGGTCAGCTTTTAATCTGTCTTGTGTGTCTCTGTTCAGTCATTTTATAAGGGGAAAAGTACAAATAAGCCATTTGAAAAAGAAAACAAAAGAACAAAAATTCCAACGCTACAAAGAAACCACAAACAATATGTACAAGACCCTGTATTCCTTGAGAGAGTATAAAGGAGCTGTCTGTGAGATCGAACCTCCCCAGATAGCACACGTACATCTGCAAGATGTCTGTTCAAGATCATTTGATCTGGAAAGCATCTTATGTGTACAAACATCTGACAGACGTCTGTAAGAAAACAGTTTTACACATTCTATTGTCAAATAAACATCTTAAAGACACCTAATAGGAAACGTCCTATAGAAATATTGCAGATGAGCAAACGCTCTAAAAAGTACGTCTTCCAGATGTAAATGCAGATGTAAAATAGACATCTCCATGATGTATGTGTGCTATCAGGGGAACCTCAGGTAGCATATGTACGTCTGCAAGAATCTGTTAAAAATCATTTGATCTGGAAAGCATCTGCTGTGTGCAAACATCTGACAGATGTCTGTGAGATGTCAGTTTTACATACATTCTAAATCATAGACATCTATTAGAGGTATTTAAGATGTTTATTTGACATTCTATAGATGTATTGCAGATGAGCAAACACTCTAAAACACTGATCCTCAAATCTGACTCGCGAGATCCACTTCCCTGGAGAGTTTAGCTATAAACCATATCAAACACACCTGATCATGCTAACCAATGTCTTTAGGATCATTAGAAAAATCGCAGGTAGGTGTGTTTGATAAGGATTGGAGCTTAACTCTGCAGAAAAGTGGATCTTGTGAGCCAGATTTCAGGACCACTGCTCTAAAACATTGGTCTCAAACTCAATTCCTGGAGGTTCATGGAACAGCTCTGCACAGTTTCGCTCCAACCCTAATCAAAGATACCTGATCCAGCTAATCAAGGTCTTCAGGATTACTATAAACATCCAAGCAGTTGTGATTTGGAACTGGTTGGAGCTAAACTCTGCAGAGCTGTCCAGGAACCGAGTTTGAGAACACTGCTCTGAGAAATACATCTTCCAGACAGTACAGTAAATGCAGACGTAACATAGACATATCTGTGATGTACGTATACTATCAGTGTCCCCGTCAGCCTGTCTTCGTTGCGTCCCTTCGCTTTCCGCCCTCTGTGTGGGAATTGTGGTGCAAAGTCAACAGCAGCAGTTTGTAAGGGTCTTAATAAGTGGCATTTGCAGAAACGTCCCTTCCCGAGGGTGTCACCAGATCACACTGGAAATGCTGGTCTCACGTGGCAACAGCGGAAGCATGGCGTTGTTGACGTGCTGCTCCTCCAGCGTCGGCTGCTGCTCACGGCCCGGCTTGCCCTGCACCCGCTGGCCATTCAGCAGAGTCATGGGGATGTTGCAGTAGGTGTGCTGGCTGCCCAGCGAGGACAGCGGCGGGAGTGTGCCGGATGTGGGAATGTCGTACTCGTAGCTACTGTAGTAGTGCTTCTGTCGCAGCTGCGTGTGGTACGTGTTGTGGAAGGTGGAGCGCAGCTCGGGATGCGTTGTGGCTATGGCGGTGGAGGTGGCCGCGGCCATAGAGATAGCAGAGACGGTTTGCAGCTCTCCGAACGGACCCTGCTCGCTGACGTCCAGCACCTGCTCGTGTGACAGTTTGGGCTCGGGCCGCTTAAAGGGCATTTCGTACTGCAGCTGCTTCCAGAACTTGGAGTTGAGCTTGCTGCTCTCGGGTCCCGGCCACTTGATGACTGTCAGCAGTTTGATAGTGTGTTTGAGAGCTTCCACCTCCTGGTAGTTCATGATACCCCTTAGCTCGGTGCATTCGATGAGGATGACTTTGATCTCGCCGCTGACCAGCATGTTGCGCAACCGCGTCTCCAGCTCAAAGATGCTCCAGCCACGCCTCACCACGTAGTTGGGTGTCATCACGATGATGAGGCGTTTACTCTGGTCGACGCAGCGAGCCACGTCCTCGATATACGCTGAGAGAGAGAGACAGAGCGTCAGTGGCTTCCACATCTCCAAATCTGGCAAACATATCAACATCATTTTTGATTTTCATTCAACTTGTTTTGCTTTGAATTTGACAGCATGCATATAAAATGGAAGAAAACACCAATCTAATGTGATCTACACTGAATTTTTTTTTTTTTTTTAAGATACTCTTTGTGAAATTTACTAGCAAATTATGAGTGAAATATGATTTACAACCAATTTTGATCAGGGTAAATACTACCATAGCCCAGCACTGTATTAAAAAACTCCCTGTCAAAGAACTTCACGAAGATGTGAAATAAAAACAGCAGAATGACTCAATGAACACACTGAAAACATAGAAGGGAGAACAGGACAGACATCGAATACAAATCCTCATCTGAACGAGACCCTGTGACGATTTCTAAGTTTTATATATTGATCTAACACAGCATAGCTGGGAAAACCAAACACGTTCAGTGCTGCGTTACTCTGGTCTAAACCTGACAAATGGGGCTGCAAATGACTTTCATTCATTGGTCACAACTTTGGCTTCAATCTGGTGAAAGTGAGATTTATCTGTGTGTGTGTGTGTGTGTGTGTGTGTGTGTGTGTGTGTGTGTGTGTCTGTCAGATGACCCCACTATAGGACTCAGCAATATGTAAACAAAAATATCTCAACAATAAACACCTAAATAATATACCGCAATAAACAATAATATTGTTTACCCAAGACCAGCCACTGCCGGAAACACCAACACCAACTGTTGAGAATTTTTGTATTGAAACCAATTTTAAGTTAATCATGGTGAAGGTGGACATTCTGCTGGTGATTATAAGAATGCTAATGAATGTTGGTGTCACATAGCAATGTCTTGAATAAAATATACCTATTTTTCAGATGTTTCTCTTTCTTTTTGGCATTAGCACCCGAGTAGACACCTTTAATTATGGTAAGTTTAATTTCCTTGATTATAACATTTGTAGCTCTTTTTTAAACTTATAGTAAAACTATAATTAGTTAAAATACAATGCTCACAATTTGTTATAATGGGGCTGAAAACACTAGAAACTGAATGCTCTAAAGTAAAAGGGTATTTACTAAAGAATAGCCTAAATAAGGATACATGATTTGGAAATGTGTCTCCTGAAAAATTGCATACACAAACACACGTTGTCATTACGCTAGTCAGCTCTGAACAACAGGCAAATAAAATATAGGTGTTACAAAATTGATTCAGTCTATATCAGTGAGTGATTTTATTTTAACATGAATGACAGGCAGGTTAATGCTGCTGTCAATGCACAGATCAAATACACTCGTGTTTTCTTTCTCAACTGTTTCACTTAAGACATAACAATCTGTTTACAGGGATATTTTTATATAATTCTCAGTCCAGTGTTCGCACAGCACACAAAAGAAAAACAGTGCACGAGCGCAGAAAATAGTTATTTTGTCTTCTTGTGCTTGAATCTTTTAAAATCACATTAAAATGCGCACACAGGAATCGATAAGCGGATTAAATTTTATAACAATAATTAAATTGCTGACCTTATGCATCCAATTTTCAGGGGGTATTCCAGAAAGCAGGTTATGTGACAAACCTGGGTATGTTTGAGGATAAGCGAGCAGATAACCTCAGCTTTCGGTTCCAAAATCTGAGGTATCTTTTAGGGTATGTAAGTAATCATAGCAACTTGCTCTCTGAAGATAACCTGCTCCTGGAACAGCTTCTGTTCCAGGGTTAGTTCTCTTCAGAGCTATCAGCGAACGTGTGACCTACTAACGAGCCTTCAGTAGGCGTGACAGATATTATATATAACATTATATATTATTACAGTATAGTTATTTAAGATAGACTAATATCTATCTATCTATCTATCTACATCTATATATATGTATATATATATATATATATATATATATATATATATATATATATGTATGATATGTTAATCATAAAGTGCTAATATGAGTAATAAATAAGGTAATATTATTCTAATATGGTTATTATATTTATTTGATTGGCATATATAAACGTTATCTATATAAATGATAAAGCTATCATGACAAGGTAATGTTTAATTTAGTATATTATATATATTTATTACATTTTATATTATCATCTCACACATGGATTGGCATTTTCTAAAATGTATTTCTATAATAAAAATACATATCTGATATAACAATATTTAATTAGCATCAAACAAACAATATAATTCTTATTCTCAAGGAATAAAGAAAAAAAGAAACATGTCTGCACAACCATAAATTAGGTGGTGACATGCACTAAGTATGTAAATGACCACTGAACAAAAGAAGAAAGAAACAGCATTTCGCGCTTTTGTCTTAGCATCCGTTTCCATAGTGACTCGTCAATTTGTTGCTCTGTTGAGAATGTCTTGAGTGTTGAATGAACTTACTCCCGGATGCGTTTTTGTAACCACATACCTCGAGTGAGCAGGTTTTGGGTTAATCAACCGTAAGTTCAGGGTTTAGCTGATGGTAAGTTAACTGTGCTTTCTGGAATAAAACCCAAAATTTAAAACACTTTTTTAGTTTTTCTTCTATTATCGTCTATTACCTGACATCAACATCATCTATATTCGGTAATATCGTCATATCGCCCAGCCCTACTACATCAGTACAGTAACACATTTAGTCAGAAAGGTCTTATTATTAAATGCAGCCATCAAGCTTTATGAATTCTACCTTTTCTCAGTTATCTCTAGCCTTAATTCACAACAAATGATAACGGAATAACATTGTCCAAACCCCACCCATCCAAAACCACTCGCTCTCTAACAGGAGAAACTCCCAAAGCCTCTCTTAGACTCATCCAATTTGATTTCTTCATCTCATTTTCTACATTCACAACATATGATGGTGTACGGCTCCATCCCGGTTCAACTCAGCGCCACGTCCCAATTTCCCCAAAGGTGAAGTCTGCAAAAAGGTGAGAGTCAGATTTGTTGACACAAATGGAAAAGGCCATGGAAGAATACCTCTAAGGAGTCTTGTGTCATCCTGGAAATGATCATTGCTGAAACCTAAACATAAATATTTCAACATTGAAAGTCTGATCAGCCGATTCAGCAGAAAGTTAATCAGAGAAACAAACTGGCAAGGACTTCCACAAGAGAAACTGGCATAACTGTGTCTTTTTGCCTTAGGATTTTCAGTTACGATCACCAGTTTATCCATTTTAATATGGGACTTGTAGCTGCAGGGCTAACAGAGCTAACTGAGTAAAATATGCTTACACTTCCCTTCAATTTAGTCGTTCACATCCCTGAAGTAATTTACATCAAACATGGCTTGAGCTGCTCAGTGAAGAGCCAATAACTCCTAAACACAAACATGAACTAATGCTTTTTTAGCCCTGAATGTGAGCACCTCGTCCCATATTAACATCTAACAGTCCCCGGACAACAGACATGAATGTAGACAAAACACACAGGCAAATGTGTGAAATAAAAGTGAAAAGGGCAAGACAGAAGTCGAATCGGACCAGCAAACAAAAACATACAAGCAAACAAGAAGCAAATCATGTTCAAGAATATAAATATTACTTTGAATTGAGAGAAATTAGCTTATCAAACAAAAGGTACTTGAAATGAAAAATTATGCTGATAATAAAAATGAAGCATTCGATAGGGTGAAGATGCAGCACTACACACATTTACACACAACTTACAACGAATGCAACTTACTTCCAGTTGGGATCAAGTCCCTGTCAGGAATGAAGAGTTTATACCCATAATGCTTTTCCAGAATGTCTGGCAGAATCTCCAATGCAAAATGTTCCTCCTCTCTGATTTCCTGACTCCACTGGTCTGGATCCACTTTAGTGTAGGACACGTATGCATCGTAGTCTTTATTTTCTTAAAACACACACAGAATGGAGAATCACAGTCAAAAGCAGCATTCACAACCTGCAACTGCAGCAACTTTCATGATCCTGAGCAGAAACTACACTATTTTCTTCACACCGGTTGCATTCATGAATTATTCAGATCTTCAAAGCCCATGAAAGGTTTGAATTGGAACCTACAAACATGAAATACACTCACAAAATTCTGCCAGTGAATTCTGAAAAGCAGCTTTAGGTAACAGGCTGTAAGATGACCAATGTTTTCTTCAGTTTATTTGGACAGAAATCCCCTTGGGTGGATCATGAGTTTGAGTGGGTCTATGAGGAAGCGTCAGGTTCGGTATCGGCTTTGGCAGAACATGCTACACTGACGTCGACTGAGAAGAGCTGTCTAGCTCTGTCGGTCAGGCCATTAAAAATTTGCTTCTGCCTGCCTAGAGAGGTACAACAAGAGACTATCTTTTAATTAATTAAAGTCAAAGGCATTTTACTGTCCCTTTGCCTCACTATTTCTCATCTTCCTCCTCCATCAGCTTCAGACTGGTTAACATGCACAGGCTTTACCGAACCAAAAGTAGAAGTAACAACTCTCAAAGAAAAGCCCAACTGGAGCTAAACTCACATCAGAAAACTAAGAAGATTAAAAATTTGAACATCCTCAAAATTTGATATAAGCAATTACGAAAAAGGGCACGAGAAACATCTGACTACAGGTGTTGGCTTATACGGTCATTGTGCCAGTCATTTAACAGAAATTATTAAAATAAACTTATGATTATTTATTAGGAAATGATTTGTTTATTTATTAGGTGCTTCAATATGTATTCTTATTCCTATATGCAATTAGACTATATCTGAGGGATACAAGGGTGAAACAAAACCAAGTTAATGTTCATGAAAATATATCTTGTCAATAAAGCATTTTAATGCTATGTGCCTCTTCACTGATTCCTGTATTGTGAAGGAGAAACTGATCCACCATAATGGCTCCAAAGTGCTTTGTGTTGATTATTGAAACTTATTTCTAAAATTCCTTACCTGCATCCACATCCTCACTGCCAAAGTGATTTCTGTAGAAGAGCATGAGTTCAATTCTGTAACACTTATACAGGGACACCAAAGATATCAACATCAGCAGAATGGCTCCCAAACCTCCAGCCAGCTCCACCGTATACATGAGTTCTGCTGAGAGACAGACAGAGAGACAGAGACAGTTATAATACACTCGACATACATCAGCAAACGTTCGTGAAACGTCTTTCCGTCTGTTTAGAACATTGTTCTTTCCATCCTTTGTGCTTTAAACATGTCAAAACAATGCCAAAGTAAGCGAACACTTCCTATGCTCCTATGTTTACCCGACAGACCGCGCTGTCCGACGCTCGTCCACGATTAATAAAAATACAGATATCCTAATAAAATATTACTCCAGTAAAAGTATTAGGTACTCATTTCAATTTTACTCAAGTAAAAGCACAAAAGTATTAGACTTTTAATGTACATAAGTATTAGATGTTAAAAGTACGAATGTTTATTTTTTTAATTTTGAATTTATATATTTAAGAATTATATATCATATTTTTACATAATCCTACTGCTCAAAAAACCTGGTGGAGGGGGGCTTGTCAGACGCTAACAAAAAATAACTTATATTAAAATATCAGTTAGGATAACTGACACATTATTTGTGCAAACAAGTGGGGGGGACAGAATCTAACATATCGTATTTAAAAATTAGGAAAAATTATGTAATGCTGTAATGCCTTGTGGAGAGAAAGCACCCCAACAAATATGTGTTAAATATAAACACATATTTAACAATAAATATTATTATCACAATAATTAACTGAAGGGCAGTCGTAGCTCTAATGGATAGAGCGTTGGACTTGAAAGCCTGAGGTAATCCGAGGTTGTGAGTTCGAATCCCGGCTCTATTATTAAATAGGAAAAGCAGGAAGTGTCCACGGCTGAGGTGAGATCCTTGGGCAAGGCACCGAACCCCGACTGCTCCCCGGGCGCCGCAATGTCGGCTGCCCACTGCTCCAGGTGTGTGTGCACTTGGATGGGTTAAATGCAGAGAACACATTTCACTCCTCATTATACTCTGTATAATTGTGTATGTGACAAATAAATAATTTGTATTTGTTGTTTGTATAATTGCAGAACAGTAGAATCTAAGGAGCCTGCTCTAGGCCACGCTGTGGTCGTAAAATTAATAAATGATCAGCACTGTGCCCAACTGGCTGAACGATAAATTTGAGAAGAACATCTGGAGGTGTTTAACAACAGGACGTCGCTGTTGTTTCTTATCACTTAAACGTAATTCCACCAGAACAAGACAAGGACCTCTGTATTTGGACATTGTCTCGGATGACCATTTAACGCATAATTAAATAATGGAAGACTGTTTTATGGTGAGACTTCGAGTTTGAACCTCAAAAGATACACATCAAAAGCAGACTTCCTGACCCCTGAAAAGCCCCTTTCGTCCCCTGAAATTCCATAGGAACCACCTTTTTATCTCCTGTAGCAGACAAAGAGACTCAAACTGTTATAAAGTATTTCAAAAGGACAAGTAATAATTGCTTCTGCCATTAAAGAAATATACTCAAGAGATCACTAGTTTAGTATGAATGGTCATGATAAATGCAACAAGTTGGTGTGAACTATATGATGATTCTCAGCATTGTACGAATGATGAATACTTTTATAAGAAGTTATTAGAGGTATTTCATTCATGTGATAAACTGATTATCAGATAATGTATGCACGGAAAGAAGCCATGCAGGCAGGGCTCCGCCCTACAAGAACAATTTGATTGGAACAGTCACCCAACAGATCCCAAATTGAGCAGTTTAAAATGGACATAAAAGCTTTGTTCATTGCTTGCTTGCTTGTTCACTGCTGCTTGCTCTAAAAAACTTTAGCGTTGTCACTGAACGCGCAGCGAAGCACTCAATCACCGCCTTACCATCAGGCTGACGAACCTAAAGAACTAAACACTTCGACAAACTCCAAGAAGAACTTCAAGTTTCGCCTTTCTCAAGGAACCATGCAACCGCTAATCACAGGAGGGCTTCTCCAGTGACATCATGCAACGACCTCAGTAGACAGAGGTTTCCATCGGCCACGCGGAAACACCAGATCAGCTGTCAAACTCAACTGAAAGCAAGTAAACCAAACAAATCTCTATTGTTTCTGGAAACTGGTGAATTGATATTTATGCAGTAAAGATAGCGAAGTCTCTGCTTGTGATCTACCTCAGTTAAAGTTACGAGATAGCAAAAGTGTGTTCTTCAAACTTTCTTCAAACTGACCTGTATGTGTGTGCGTATGTGTATGTGTGTATATGTGTTTTAGTAAGTTTAGTCCATGTATTGTAGAATAACAGTTAGCAATAAACCTTGTTTCATTTATAAAGAATTATGTCTTGGGCTGTGTGATATTCAAGTTTTAAACTATTTGCCAAAGATCGCGTTACCTAGCTCAAATTTTGATAAAGTACTATTTAGTTTGTTCTATCTTTGTTTATTTTGTTAACGAAATTGTTAAAGATGTACTGATTTTAATGGTCGCTGGATCTTTAATAAGGTATAAATCATACATATTGGATTAATATCAATAAAATCAATATCGAATCTTTAATAGATTATTCCCAAAGCTGAAATAATAGCTTCAAAATGTATTACAGTACCATAAAAACAGACAGCACATAAGGCAAAATATATAATGTTTTAAGAAGAACGCTGTGCAAACATACTAATTTAAAACATCTTTGGCAGCAGGGAAGATGCATGGGCATGAATTTGTTATTTTAATGTCAGATTAGGTCCATGTATTGAGAGGTAGCAATAAACCTTGTTTCATTTATAAAGCATATGTCTATGTTTTGGGCTGTGTGTCGTTTTAAGCACAGATTTGTACCAAAGATCGCGTTGTTCCTGAGCTGGTAAACTGTTTGTAAAGTCCATTCTAAGTTATCTTTGACTGTTTAGATTGTTCAATCTTCTGTTCATCGCCAGTGACATTTTGGATCATGTCAGAGAGTGGAGATGGCAGCTGATTTCTTGTGCTTGTATTCAATGTTCTGGAATGAAGGATGGAAGCTGATGAATTCACTGTTTGTCATGGGAACCGGCCGCATCGATGCATTTGCTGGGAATTAGAGCCGTGATTTTTTTCTCAGTGTGTCTGTTGAGAAAGGAAGCGTCTAGTGTTGATAGATCCCACAGGTTTTGGGATCTGATGGTAACTGGTCATTAAAAGCATAACTCCCATATGTGTGAGTGCTGGGCAGAACAGCAACAAACTCAACACAACGTGTATTTGTAGGCAAACAGATCTTTCTGTTTCCCTCATCTGAGCCGTTGGATTTAAAAACAAGAGTCAAGCGTTGCAGTGGATTCGAATCAGTCCATATGGATGTGTATTTACTAAACAGCACTAAAGGCATGAAATAAACATCAGAGTCTCAACTGTAGCATAACTGTGCGGTCACACCATCGCCGGCGAGAGCATCAAAATTTGCCCTGGCCGCCCAACCAGCAACGCTGTAGAAAGATTTGTGGACGCTCTGATGCTCTGACGTAGATCGAATGCTTGTCATGTTTATAAAGGAGCCGCAAAGCAAACAAGCATGTTGATCTTGTGCAGACTGACCACAAGTAGGTTATAGGTTAACCCAGTGGTTCTCAACCTTTTTTCCACCGGGCCGCACTATGGTCCAAGTGCAAGTCTCACAGGCCGCACGCATGTCATTTACATATTACGTAATCAATACAAACCAACCAGATTTATAATATTATTTATAGCCTAAATATTATGATATCTAAACGATTACATTTATTGAAATAAATAATTCTACTCACCAATAATAAAACACCTGATGCTGTCGGGAACCAATTTTGTGAAATTCTGCTCGAAATGAGTAACAGCACAATGAAGTTGAGATTGTAAATTGCAGTCTGTAAGATGCGCATGGAAGCATGACATGACACGCGACATTGCAGAAAGTGTGCGTTCACAAATGTAGCCTATGTTGATCCAAATATGGAAAGAATTTTCGAATTGAATAATCTGAGGTTCTCTCCAGTGATGTTTTGCCACATTCCTGTAATAAGGATGATTGCTGCGTAGTAGTTTATAGGTATTTCTTTTTTGCCTGAACATCTTCAAATGGGTGGCGGGGCAAACCGAAAGTAAGTTCAGCACTCTCTTCACTGATGATGCTGAGATGATTCTTGTTTGAATGCGTTTCTTCGCTGGCATTTTCCACATTTAGTTTCCCCCTTAACAAATGTGTCCATTCTGATGCTCAATTTTACAGAACTAATGGCTGCTGATGACTATTTGAATATAATTCTGCCAAAGTGTGCGCTTGTAAGTGTTCGTTAAATGTGCAACATTAATTACGTGAGTACGTAGGTCAGCTCATGTCTGAAAATAATATATGAAAAATAAAATTATTTTACATAACAAAAACATTAGCTTATATTTATTTAGTAAATTTTTAAATGAATGCAAAAACTAAAACTAATTGTAAAACTGAAAGTTATTTTTTAATTATGTTCAACACATAAGACTGTTACATTCAGCATGGTGGGCCGCATTCAGATTTGTGACAGGCCGCGGGTTGAGAACTGCTGGGTTAACCTCATTAAATATTTTAAATGTGAAAGTGAGAAATTGATAGATGGAAACTTAACAATTATAGTTGCATGTTTGCTAACAAAATAAACCAATTAAAAGCCATTTGTGTGGTGTGGCTTTTGTGTTCATGGTGAATTTTCAACTAGCTTTGGTCTTTAATTAATATTAACGTTCATGTGTCCGCAGCCTACATTGCAAACTGTCCTGGTTGAAGTGTAGCCTTAATGTAATTGGTCAAATCTATGTTGTTTTGAGGAAATAGCATTCCCGCTGAAAAACAAAGCGGTCTAGCGCTAAAATGCTTGGGAACTAATGTGGTCGGAACCAATGTTTACAGGACTGTATTCTCTGGAATCCTCTCGAGCGGAGGACTTCTACATTCTAATTAATTGCCGCCCAACCGCGTCATAGCTCATTACCATAAAGTTAACCTGATTTCAACTCTCCTCGACGCTGTCACTGTCCAAAATGCACCGCACCGCTCTCACCTGAGCTCGCCGCCGGCTCACATTGAAAATGAATGGCTTCTGGCCACTTTGACGCTCTCGCTGCCTGCGATGTTAACGCACAGTAATCTGCCTAGCTTCATTGTCACAGTCAATCTCTTTCATGTACAGAGTGAAGAGGATCGGTCTGCCATCAAAGCGATTTTCAGATTCAGATTTTAAAAGAGAAATTATTTACTATGTAAATATTCTCAACTTAAGGCATCTAGGTCTCTAAGGAAGAAACAAACCTTAATATCAAGCTAAGATGTTAAGAAGCATCATTCACAATCAACAAATGCAGACCTATCCGAACTAAAAAAAACAGAGTTGGGTTACTTCTACACTGTAGAAAAAGTAAACCATGTTACTTCAAATAATATATTTACAAACAATAACTGTGTTTTCCCCAAGTCAGGCCTTTTGGAAAATCAAGAAGTGATACTTGTTGCCAGAAACTGGTCACATTGACCAATGACAACTGGATTTTACAGTAAAACTACTTTAACATTGGCTTGTTTTCCACCAAAACTGAGAGTAGCCGATACATGATCAGGCTCACATGGACATAATTTATGCTCTACCATAAACAACATAAACCAAAAAGTGTTAAATCAACAATTCAGTGTTACTGAATCAACTGAGTTTAACTGAATCAACTGAGTTTAACTGAAACATTGAATGGTTACTATTGACATTTTTAGTGCTGCTTTACAACAGAATTGAATTTTGCTTGCAGTATTGACACACTATTTTCCTGTTTAACACTGTAAAGCTGCTTTGACACAATCTGTATAGTATAAAGTGCTATAGAAATAAAGGTGATGATTTGAAATTTATGTTCTTTCAAAACGAACTTGAATAAATTGAATAGAATACTACAGAATTGGCACAGTTCCCAGCTGAAAAAACGATGGTCTCTTACCCCTCTTGCTGAGCTGGATGTTGGCTTGTCGTCTGCCATGGCCGTTCTCCACATAACAGGAGTAGTTTCCCAGGTCACTCTCCTCCACGGCATCTATGGTCAGCGAGATGGACACCTCCTGCTCTCCCAAGTGCTCCCGAATAGTTCTGGATTGGAGGAGAGAAGACAACAAACACCTATGATTTGAATCAAATTCACTCTCGAGTTCATAATGAGCGCAGCCTCCTGCCTGTGTTTCTGCTTCTCAACATCTGTTCTGTTAGCCAGATATTCTGACCCACATCATGGCCCTGTCCAAAAGAAAGTCAATTTCTTGAAACTATTAACCTGTTAAACTATTTTTTTTGTTTTAAACCAAAGATGGGTGAATTACATCATGCTCGAGCATTCACACGATCCTCACTAATATGCAAAAAAAAGAAATCACACAACAGTCAGGACGAATAAAAAGGGCTACAATTTAATTGGCTGTGGATCCAAAAATAAAAACACACAAAGAGCTCGTACTCTAGAAGAGAGTCTCTGTTGTGATCCGATGTGGATATAGATTCCAAAATCTGACATTTGGGAAATGTTTCCTACAGTGGCGACTCCAGGATTTGTTTTGTTGGGGGTGCTAAGGCGGGGGGCTTAACAGTTCAGAGGAGGTGCTAAAAAATTATTAAACTGAGGGAAATTAATGAACTTTAGCTATGTACTTTTTATATACAGCACCTTCGAAAAATGCATATTTTAGACGCATATTTTTTACTTTTTTCTGTGGTATTAAGCTTCTCATATGCCACTGTTATTAGTAATATACTAATACCAACTGCCAAATATGACGCTTACAAAGTAATATAATTTATGAATGAATATAGTTAAGAGAGTGTCACGGTGCTGCACGGGGGAGCCAGGAAGGAGGAGACGAGGATTTCACACAAACCGGGGTTTTAATGAATGACGAACGGAGGAGATACAGGAACACATGGAAAGACGTGAACATCTACAGATACATAGACATTAACAACAGTGTAGACATTAACAATAACCGACAGGAAACATGGGGCAGAGCAGACTATAAATAGGGAGACTTAACAAGACACACCTGGAACTAAATCAAGACACAGACGGGGACTAATAAACTAATGATGACAGGAAACAGGAAGGACCAAGTATGGGCACATAACACAAGGGTAAGGAAACACAAGGCAGAGGGAGACAAAGTCTGACAGAGAGAGAGAGAGTAGTAAAACTGGTAAAATATGTTTTGGTTTTTCAATCCCAAAAAAAAAAAAAAAAAAATTACAATTCATAAAACTATTTCCACATGGGCACACATACACGGTTTCATTCCACACGGTATCATGTGTTGATCATAGCCAGAGATAGGCCTAAGCATCAAAAATGGAAATATTAAGAAGATTTAGTATTTTCAATTAATGTAGGCCTGTACTTATTCTTAGGACATCGTACTTAGGACATCCGGACTCAATTTTGTTAAATTTTTTTATAAAAAGACAAGACTGAACATGCATAGGCAAAAACAATAGATTTTTTTAAATCACCAATACATTTTTAGTATTCAAGATTTATTTTCCATACTTTTTATAAAGATGATTCTCAACTATGTTCTAACAGAACAAAATGATACGATATACTATTTTATTTCTGCAAAATGTATGTAAAATGGCCATGAACGGGTTCTCTCATTATATACAATATATCTAATCTAATTGAAGAAGAATAATTGAAGAATATTTTTTTATTTGTCACATACACAATTATACAGAGTATAACCAGCAGTGAAATGTGTTCTCTGCATTTAACCCACCCATGTGCACACACACACTTGGAGCAGTGGGCAGCTGACGATGCGGTGCCCGGGGAGCAGTAATAATTGACAAGCTTTTCATAATAATATATAATATTTCATAGATTACTGAAATATACACTGAACAAAATGATAAACGCAACACTTTTGCTTTTGCCCCCATTTTTCATGAGCTGAACTCAAAGATCTAAGACTTTTTCTATGTACACAAAATACCTATTTCTCTCAAATATTGGTCACAAATCTGTTTAAATCTGTGTTAGTGAGCACTTCTTCTTTGCCGAGATAATCCACCCACCTCACAGTTGTGGCATATCAAGATGCTGATTAGACATCATGATTATTGCCTTAGGCTGGCCACAATAAAAGGACACTCTAAAATGTGCAGTTTTATCACACATTACAATGCCACAGATGTCGCAAGTTTTGAGGGAGCGTGCAATTGGCATGCTGACTGCAAGAATGTCCAACAGAGCTGTTGCCCGTGAATTGAATGTTAATTTCAAGGTCAAGGTTCTTTTATTCGGCACATACTCAATTATACAGGATGTAATCAGTAGTGAAATGTAAATCAGGACAGGTCCGCTCAATGGACAGTGAAAAAAAAAAAAATGAAACATAACACAAGAAAATATATATAAATATAGCTAAGAATAAAATAAAAATAAGAAACAAATAAGGGGTAAAATGTGCAATAAGGGTTGGGAATCGAAAATCGATTCCGGTTCCAGAATCAGATACTTAAGGTCAGGAATCGGATACTTGTTATCAAATTAAAATTTTGATTCCTCTTATCGATTCCTATGCGCTTTTTCTTCCTCATCTGTGAGGACCGGTGTGACCTAACAGTTAGCGATCTGCCAGGACCTTGCTCGCTAATCTAAGCCTCCAAAGTTTGGCTGCATTTGCGATCAGATGCCAAAAAAGCTAAGTATAATATCTGTGATAGCTAAACATGTTGCAAGAGAGGTGTCACCACCAACATGACATTAATTTAATGGATCGTTAAAGATCGTGAACATGATTCAAACACCAACGTGATTCTATTCCTAAATGAAAATGATTTGTCTGTTTAATTCCTCAACCTTTGAGGTGTGCGATCACAATGTTGTGATCACTTAGCTTATCCATGCAGGAGTCCCACCACTGATATAAGCTTGGCCATCCTGCTCAAAACTGCAGTTTTTGTCCCCTTTTTCTTGACAAGAAATGCCTTTATTAAGACGCGGAACCGGTGTGTTTTTTTGCATCCACATCCAACGAGACTTTTCAGACACGCACTGCAGCTTTGCCTCAGCACCAGGCGCGAGTCAAATGAGCGCGGAAAAGGTACACCAGCCAAATGAGCTTCAGTAGAACAATGAGATGCTGTTAGGCTATATGTCAGTAAAACAATCTTTCCTGTCCTGTCAGCCGTCACTGTGCTCATGGCGCACGCCCTGATCGTGTCATCATAAATAAACACGCAAGAAACTGCACACGAGTCTGTCATCAGTTAAGTCATGAAATTACCAAAAAAGGTGATTAAAGCTGCAAACTGTGCATGCATGTGTAACGGGTATATGCCAGTAAGGGCTGTGCGTAAACTTCACTCCCCTGACCTCAAAAAGAGGTGCTCTAGCGACTGACGCTAGAGGCTGTAGCCTTTAGCCTCCTTGGTAGAGTGTCGGCATCCCGGGTTCGAGACCCGCTCGGTGTGATGGTGCGGACCCGAGGGAGTTACACATGTATGAATGCATTACATTTCAGAACGTCTCTCAAATGCATACTAAAATATAGGCTCTCGTGCAATGGTTTGCTAAAAAGAGACACGGGATAAATGTTTGATATCATTATTTAATCACATTGGAATCGAAACCGGGAATCGAAAAGAATCAGAATCGATAAGCAGAATCGGAATCAGAATCGAAATCGATAAAATTCAAACGATACCCAACCCTATGTGCAATACAGTATACTGTGGACTTAATAAATAATCATATAAACAGGGATGTGCAAGAGGAATGTGCAAACAGCAAGAAGAATGTGCAAACAGCAAGAAGAATGTGCAAACATGGTTGTACCGGGTATGTACACATTAAATTGAGTCATTTAAATGTTATGAGACCGAGTTTGAGTTTAGGAGCCTGATAGCCTGAGGGAAGAAGGTCCTCCTCAGTCTCTCAGTTTTTGCCATCATGCTCCTGAAGTGCTTGCCAGATAGCAGTAAAATGAAAAGATGGTTACCGGGGTGATTTAAGTCTTTGATGATTTTAGCAGCTCTGCTTTTGCAGCGTTTGAGGTAGATGTCCTGCAGAGAGGGCAGAGTAGACCCTGAGATGCGCATAGGCTAAGCGCACAACTTTCTGCAGAGCTTTACAGTCCTGGTTTGTAGCGTTACTATACCACACTGAGATGCACTGAGTCAATACACTTTCTATGGCCCCTGAATAGAAAGTTTTCAGGATAGCTGGTGAGACCCTGAATTTCCTCAGCTGTCGCAGATGGTACAGTCTTTGCCTGGCTTTCTTGACCTGTGTTTGAATGTGTGCAGTCCAAGTCAGGTCCTCGGAGATGTTTACACCGAGGTACTTGAAGCTGCTCACGCTCTCCACAGGGGTCCCACTGATCATAAGAGGAGTGTAGGGCTGCTGCTGTCTCTTCCTGAAGTCTACAATCAGCTCTTTAGTTTTGTTCACGTTCAGAGAGAGACAGTTGTCCTGGCACCATGATGTAATTCTCTCTACCTCATCCAAGTATGCGGTCTCATCATTGTTGGAAATGAGGCCCAGAACCACAGTATCATCAGTAAATTTAACAATAGAGGTGGAGCTGTGAGAGGACACGCAGTCGTGTGTGTAGAGAGAGTAGAGCAGGGGACTCAGGACACAGCCCTGTGGGGCTCCTATCAAGTCAAGTCAAGTCAAGTCAAGTCTAGCTTTATTGTCAATTCATGTACAGTACATACATACAGATAATTGAAATTGCGTTACTCTCAGACCCTTGGTGCATACAGTTAACATTAAACACTGACAGTAGACATTCAAATACAGATAAATACAGTTTAACCATATGTACATACAAACTATACAGATATACAAATGAGGACATTGTAGAAAAAAAAGAGATAGATAAAGTAAAGTGGCATAACTGTGCAGATGCGAGTAGTGCAAGAAAAAGAACAGTCTTTTATCAGACTGTCAGAAGTGGTAGATTACAGACAATGCTGGATGAGGTAGAGATCATTCCAGTGCTGCACAAAGTGACTGGTGCGGGTCACAGTTGTAAGGGGGGGGGGAGGACCTGGGGGTGTGGACATTGGGGGGGGGGGGGGGTCGTAGTGTCAGAGTTCAAGGTTGCGTGGGGTAAAAGAGGGGAGGGGGGGCAAGGACGGGAGAGAGTTCAGCTTCCTGACAGCCTGATGGATGAAACTGTCCTTCAGTCTGCTGGTCCTCGCCTGGAGACTCCGCAGTCTCCTCCCTGATGGCAGCAGACTGAAGAAGCTGTGTGTCGGGTGGGTGGGATCACCTGCAATGCTGAGGGCTTTGCGGGTGAGACGGGTGCTGTAGATGTCCTGGAGGGAGGGGAGAGAGACACCAACGATCTTCTCAGCTGCTCTCACTATCCGTTGAAGGGACTTGCAGCAGGACACGTTGCAGGCGCCATACCACACAGTGATGCAGCTAGTCAGGATGCTCTCGATGGTGCCTCTGTAGAAAGTGCACATGATGGGGGTCGGGGCTCTGGCTCGTCTGAGTTTGCAGAGGAAGTAGAGACGTTGCTGTGCTTTCTTGGCCAGTGCTGCAGTTTTGTTAGTCCAGGAGAGGTCCTCTGTGATGTGCACACCCAGAAACTTGGTGCTGCTCGCTCTCTCCACAGTCGCACCGTTGATGGTCAGAGGAGCATGCTGAGTGTGCACTTTCCTGAAATCAACAACAATCTCCTTTGTCTTCTCCACATTCAGAGAGAGATTGTTGACCCTGCACCACCCAGCCAGGCGGCTCACCTCGCTCCTGTAGTTTGTCTCATCTCGGTTGCTAATGAGACCCACCACAGTCGTGTCATCCGCAAACTTGATGAAAAGGTTAGAGTTGTGTGACGGTGTGCAGTCGTGGGTCAGCAGAGTGAAGAGGAGGGGGCTCAGCACACATCCTTGGGGGGCCCCTGTGTTCAGTTTGATGGTGCTGGATGTGTTAATGCCAACCCGTACTGCCTGAGGTCTTCCGGTCAGAAAGTACAACAACCAGTTGCACAGAGAGGTGTTGAGCCCCAGCTGGGCCAATTTGTGAGTGAGCTGCTGAGGGATGATTGTGTTGAATGCTGAACTGAAGTCTATGAACAGCATCCTGACATATGAGTCTTTTTTGTCCAGATGTGTGAGGGCTGGGTGGAGGGCAGTGGCGATGGCATCATCGGTCGAGCGGTTGGACCTATATGCAAACTGGAAGGGGTCCAGGGAGGGGGGGAGGACAGACTTGATGTGTTGCATGACTAGCCGTTCAAAGCACTTCATTGGAATAGGAGTGAGTGCTACTGGACGGTAGTCGTTGAAGCAGGATGGAGATGACTTCTTCGGGACTGGAGTGATGGTGGTAGCTTTGAAGCATGTGGGGACAACAGCTTGACTTTGTGCAGTGGAACTCACTGATGTCTTCACAGACATCTTCAACATCTCACTGTCTCTCAGTACACGCCCAGGAATGTTGTCAGGACCCGGAGCTTTGCGTGCATTGATCCTGCTGAGGGATCTCCTCACGCTGTCCGAGGACAGCGTCATCACCTGGTCGCCGGGAGGAGGTGGAGTCTTCTGTGCAGTGGTGCTGTTTTGTGCCTCAAAGCGAGCAAAGAAGGCATTCAGCTCGTTCAGCAGGGGGATGGTGCTGTCACAGGTCTGTGGTGGGGGCTTGTAGTCCGTAATGGTCTGTATTCCCTGCCACAGGCTCCGAGTGTCTCTGCTGTCGCTGAAGCCATGGACTATTCTCCTGGAGTACTGTCTCTTGGCCTCTCTGATGCGGCGGGATAGGTTGGCCCTAGCTGTCCTCAGGCCCTCCTCATCTCTAGCTCTAAAGGCAGCATTCCGAGCATTCAGAAGTCTGTAGACCTCCCCTGTCAGCCACAGCTTCTGGTTGGCCCGGACAGTGATAGTCTTTGTGACCGTTACATCATCAATGCACTTGGTGATGTAGGCAGTGACAGTCTCAGTGTATTCTTGGAGGTCTGTAGTATTGTTGTATGTGGCAGCTTGAACATATTCCAGTCAGTGGTGTCGAAACAGTCCTGAAGTGCCTCTGACGACCCTTCCGGCCACACTTGAATCTGTTTGTGTGTCGGTTTCATGACTTTAACGAGCGGTCTGTGTGCAGGCATTAGCATGACAGTGATGTGGTCTGAGGCTCCGAGATGGGGGAGGGGGAGGGCCTTGTATGCTCCTCTCTGGGTGGTGTAAACAAAGTCCAGCGTGTTTTTTCCCCATTGTAGGGAAGTCAACATGCTGGTATATTTTCGGGAACACACTCTTTAAGTCTGCGTGATTAAAGTCTCCAGCCAAGATGAGAAAAGCATCTGGGTGGGCTGTCTGCTGCTCACTGATGTGCTGGTACAAATAATTCAGTGCCTCACTCCTGTTGTTGTTGGAGTTAGGAGGGATGTATACAGCAACGAGAAGAATGGCTGTATATTCCTTCGGTAGATAGAATGGCCGGCACTTAATAATCATAAGCTCCACCAGGGGTGAGCAGTGTTTGCAGACCACAACAGCGTCGCGGCACCATACATTATTGATGTAAACACAAAGCCCGCCGCCGCGTCTCTTACCTCCCTCGACGAGAGCTCTGTCTGCTCGATAGCATGTTAGCTGCTCGAGCTGAATGGCGCAGTCCGGAACGCTGTTGTTAAGCCATGTTTCCGTAAATACAAAAACACAACAGTCTCTTTGTCTCAACAGTCTCAACAGTTTATTGTTCAAAGAGCATACGTTCGCCAGTACGATGGTGGGGATAGCTGGCTTGTGTGGGTTAGCCGCTAGCCTAGCTCGGATACCTCCGCGCTTACCCCTCTTCTGCTTCCTCTCACACCGTTTGTAGCGCCTCCGCTGTGGGCGAGATGCAGTAGTGGGGGTCGGTGATGAAGTAGGCCTCCGGAGCAGACCGAGGTCCCGCAGCTCTTCGGCGTGCGCAGAGTTTAACTCTAAAAATGTGGTTCTGCCGACATCGAGCAGAAACTCACGACTGTATGCGCGCTTTAAGACAGTTAGACGAGATGAATATGTACAAAAACATTGCGACTTACAAGACAAAAAACACGAAAACACCGTTCTGTCGGGAGAGAGAGAAGCCGCTGCGTCTGTTGCGCGCGCTGCCATTGTAGTCACTGATCATAAGAGGGGTGATGGAGTTGGAGGTGAACTGGCCCATTTTCACCACTTGTGGTCTGCCGGTGAGGAAGTCTTGAATCCAGTCACAGAGTGAAGTGTTTAGGCCGAGGTCGGAGAGTTTGACAGCTAGCTTGGTGGGGACTATAGTATTGAAAGCTGAGCTATTGTCAATTAATAGCAGACTGACATAGTTGCCATTTTTGCTGTCAATGTGTGTGAGGGAAGAGTGCAGGACCTGAGAGATGGCATCATCAGTAGACCTATTTGGGCGGTAGGCAAACTGAAGAGGGTCCAAAGTAACAGGGATGGAGGAGCAAATGTGTTTCGTTAAAAGTCTCTCAAAAACCTTCATGACTGTTGATGTGAGGGCAACTGGGCGATAGTCATTCAGGCAAGAGGGTTTACTGTTCTTAGGCAAAGGGATGATGACAGATTTTTTAAAGAAGGTGGGAACAACAGAGGTAGCGAGGGACTCATTAGAGATGGAAGTAAACAAACCAGCAAGCTGATCAGCGCAGGACCTCAGAACACGACCAGTAATCCCATCAGGTCCGGCTGTTTTTTCTGACGTTCACTCTCTTTAGTTCCCTCCGAACCTCATCCTCCGACACGGTGATAACATGATCATCGCTGCTCTGTCTGCTGCTTTCTGATGCGGTGATCGGCAGAGTCACACTGCCGGCATTACATTCAAAGCGGCCGCAGAAGGTGTTTAGCTCTTCGGCCAGCAACGGATCTGCTCTCACCTCTGCGGAGGAGTTATTTCCAGAGGAACAGATGGTCTTCAGTCCCTGCCACATGCATCGAGAGTCATTGAGCTGGAAAATGTGACTCAATTCTCTCCCTGTATCGGAGTTTGGCAGCTCTAACTGCCCGTCGGAGAGCATAGCACGATGCTTTGTACTCGCTCATGTTTCCTGACAAAATACCGGCATTGTATGCGGCAGTGCGATGGTTAACCGCATCACGGATTGTTCTGTCCACCCACGTTTTTTGATTAGAGAATGTCCTTATTGTTATTGTTTCAGTGGCTTGCTCGGTTAGCGTGTTGACAAAGCTTAATGCTACATCCGTGAATTCGCTGACATCAGATGAACTCGCCCGGGACATGTCCCAGTCAACGTCATCAAGAGCAGCCTGTAGCATAGCTTCAGAGTGGGAGGACCAGCGCGTCACTTCCCTCTCCACTGGGGGTTCCTGAACGATCCTTTGTTTATATTCCGGTGTGAGGAAAATGGCGGCATGGTCCGATTAGCCAAAAGCCGTCAGGGAACGAGCTTTGTAGGCATTCTTAAACTGAGTGTAGCAATGATCCAGTGTATTCGGTCCTCTAGTTGGACAGGATACGTTTTGGTGAAAGTTCGACATGACCTTCTTGAGGTTGGCTTTGTTAAAGTCCCCCGCGATGACAGAGGCAGCGTCAGGGTGTTTATTGATGTAGATCATCGTGGAGTTTGAACAAAGCCAAGCTAGTGTCTGCCTGTGGTGGAATGTAAACGCCAGTAACGACGATTGATAAAAACCTTTTATCAATAATCATTTGTTATGTCTCCCAAAATGCATAATAAACATGCTTTTTAGTCAATGTATGTCTGTTTCAAGTCATATTTTGATTTGAAACCCCATGACATTTTCTTAAGACGTTGATTCGTGACAGATTTAAACGATAATTACAAAATATTATCATATTTCCATAAGAATGTCACTATATTAATTTCAAACATTTTTGAAGACCAAGGAGAGGGAGTGGTCACAGTGAAACTTCCAAACACTTGGTATCTCTGAAAAGCCCTAAATGTGCTCTGTACAGGACATCCAGTCTTAAAACTGTGGCATGTATCAGAGACATTCACTAAACTATAATGTCCTCATAAAAGGGTCCTAAGAGGTTGAAACGAATTAATTATAAATAAATTATAGGCCTATAATTAAAATTATTAACACTGCAGTCATCAATGAAAATTCAGAGCAGCTTTATTTCAAGCAATGATTTTCAAAAACAACCTGTATAACACGAAAATACGTTTCTTCTCATGTTTTTCAATATAAAAATAATTTAAGACTGATATATACCGTTATCAGCATATGTTAGATTAGATTCGTCTCTCGTTGTCTCAGAAAGAATATGCGCCGTTAATGCAGCGTTAGCCATCAGTTTTTTTTACTTTCACTTTCGCTATAGTGAATTGACGTTCACCCTCTTTGGCAAGTTTTCGAAGTTTGCGCCATTGCTTGCTTGAGTTGCTTGACCCCTCCCCCATAATACCAATTATTTATAGGCCACATATTAGGCACTTTTTTTAGGTTTTTAATGTTTATTTTTCAGTGTTAATGAGAGTGACATAGAGAGTTAAAAAAACAGGAAAATCATTTGGAAATCCTTGGTGGGGCTGTGCCGGGTCTAAGCAAGTTTCTGATGGGGCTAAATGATTATAGCCACTGGTTTCCTCTATTTATTCAGCACTTTTCACTACATTTCACTACAGACACATTTCTTTAGCCAAGCATTCATATAATACATCTCATAATCTTGTACTTCAGTTATATCTGATCAAACACACATTATTATGCTTTAGCTTGGGTTGAACACATCATTTTTGCTTGGATGGAACAACAGCTACGCTAATTATGTCTCTATTTGTTTCTCTGTTTTTGGATTAACATCCATAATTACACAAGCTTCATTCTAGATCCAACCTTAAATGATCCGAGATGACCAAACACCTGAAAACAGACGATGCCAACCCCTCAGAGAATATACAGAATCAACCAGATTTTTCCGTAAGTTATATATATTATGTTTCTGCAATATATAAATATATTGTAGAGACTTAATTTCCTGTAAAGCTGCTTTGCAACGATTGTATCGTAAAAAGCGCTATACAAATCATCTTGAATTTAATTTATTCTGTACATTCAGGATTCACTTGCAATATTATAGCCTATTTTACTCAAACAAGGCTCTATTTCACCTACATACTGTAAAATGATATATCAAGGAACTGTTCCGATTAGATGATAGCATTTTTTAAACCTACAATTTATGTACATTTTAGTCACATTTTCAAAGCTTTGTGAGCTATTCAAAGGTCAATTCTAAATTTGTATAGTTTTCAGAAAATATAACTCAGCTATTGAGGAAAATATTAACACCCACAACCACTCATCAGAAGAAAATAAAGAACTGACAGCTAATAAAACTGATATAATAAAAAAAAAAATTGATTAACAGAATCCCATCCATCATACACACACACACACACACACACACACACACACACACACACACACACACACACACACACACACACACACTCACGCACACACGTACACCACTTCCAAGCTTTCACCAGCACTGTGGGGAATAACAAAATAACAGGGTTAGCAAGAGAAAAAAGTGTCTTTTCTTTGCAGCTGCCATGGAAACTACATCTGCAGAGAGAGAGAGAGAGAGAGAGAGAGAGAGAGAGAGAGAGAGAGAGAGAGAGAGAGAGAGAGAGAGAGAGGATGATGATGAGGAATTCATGTCATTAAAGAAACTTTGTTTCTGTTCTTGTTCAATAAGAATAACGTTCTGCCCTCTTCATGTTTGTGGATGTTTGACAGCATTACAGTGAATTCAGGACCGAAGAGTCCAGCGCGCCAGCAAAGATCAGACTCATTATAACGTTTGTAGTGTACAGAGACCCAAACCTACTGGATCTCAAGCTCGTCACTGAGCATTCTGTACGTCTCGGATTCAGAAATGAAATTCTACTGTCATTACAGTCATCTGTTCGATATCAGTAGGCCATGACTTCTCTTTCAGCCACTGGCACAGTCGATCTCAGTCGCTCCAGAGGTAGAGAATGACGAGCTTGCCCTAGGATCGGTTTTGACAAACTGACAGCTGACATATGAAGCACAGATGAAAATGCAGAGAAACACAGCATGAGCAAACACACCCTGAAAGTGTGAAGGACTCTGTGCTTATTCTGAGGCTCATAACCAGTGAAAGTCAGTGAGACAAAAGTCGCATACAGTCTGTATCTATACTGATGGAAACATATATAGTATGTGTGCCTTGTCTCTCTTCCATAAAGTATCAGGAATGCATGCACTCTTATTTCTGCTACAACAATAATGCTGTAGCAAGGCCATAACCGTGAACTTTGAGGGGACAAGATAATTGCCAGAACTCTTTTTGAGGCTGGAAAATGGAAAAACTAGAATCAATTGGTGAAAATATATACAGATGTTCATATACATATTTTGCCATAAGTTAAATATATTAAGTTTCTACAATATACATACATTTCCTGTAAAGCTGCTTTGCAACGATTGTATCGTAAAAAGTACTATACAAATAATCTTGAATTGAATTGAATTATTGTAAAGTCATGCATTTGAACAACCTTACGTGCAAGCAACATTTTTATAAAAAGAAATATGCACATTCACTCTTAATTGTCCTAATATGCCTAAACAACTCTGTTCAAGTTTGTTTTCTCTTACATCCAATTACATGAATAAGCCCCATATTAATGATATAGGCTATTTTAAATTCAAAGCAGTCGAATTTGACATAAAAAATAAATAAACTCACACACTTTTTAACTGTTGAAAGCTGAAGCGTCATATTGATTTGACTGGCCATCTCTAACATTTTGACATTGATGAGTGTTGTTAGGCTGAGGTACAGCAGAGCTGCATCAATAATATCAAATATTCAGGGAGACAATTTGACCATATCTGATTATTGAGATTCCTTGTTCAACTCCATGTCTATGGTGTACTATTAGCACAATATTAAAGATTCTATGGGACCCGCGCTAAGGTGCCAGTGAAGAGGGTGCTTCTGGGATTGTGGGTTTGGCAAAATCTTAACAAGTTGTCCAGATTTTCCTTCAACTGCTCACACTTGTGTAGCATATTCAGCTTGGAGACCTACTTCAGCTGTGATAAAGATTGCATGTGCCTGAACTGCATTATTAATGGAGCCAATTCAATTTAGATGGAGATTACAAGAAAGAAGCTGCACATCTCCGTCCCGAAGGCTGAGGATTAATGGGATGCTTTTACTCAGAAGGTCTTAACACTCGTCCGATGGCCGCTGAATGACTCCAACAGGGTTGAATCAAGGTGGATGTGGAAGATTTATGTGTGCACAAACACGCAACATATGCATTTTGATGCACACACAAATTCAGACACGGACTTCGCGATAAATTAAAAGAAAGGATGTCATTGGGATGAACGACTTACTTAATTTCGCTTTCTCTGATTCGGGTTTCGTCCAGATCCTCAATGAACTTCTCTCCCTTCATCCAGTAGATGAGAGGACTCACGTCTCCGCTGTAGCCGAAGAACGCTCGGCAGGTCAGGTTCACAGGGCTGCCTGCAAAAACACACATCACAACACAAGTCCATATATATCATCTGTGAAAGCAGCTTTCTAACGGAGCCTGGCCTGTGGACGGCTGTACAATTTGCCTTCTCTCTAAGAAACAGAAGCTGCAACAAAGATCGTCGTCAGGGAGTTTAGATCAATATCACTAGAACCCTAAAACACTTTTTCAAAACTATACTAGATGCAAAAACACTGCCGGCCCGTGAGAGGAGATACAACACGCTTTAACATAAACACAGAGACTCTCGACTGAGAAGTAAATCAGTGTTTTCTCTCTGACTTATGCTAATGAGAATCTCTCGTTCTGTTCATATGTGTTCCTGCAGCACAGGTATATTTGTACCAATAGCCAACAATATATTGTATGGCTCAAAATTAGACATTTTTATTTTATGCCAAAAAACATTAAGATATTTAGTACATTTCCTACTGTAACTATATGAAAACATATTTTTGTATTAGTAATATGCATTGAAAAGGACTTAATTTGAACAATTTTAAAGGCGATTTTTTTCAATATTTAGATTTTTTTGGCACGCTCAGATTCCAGTTATTCAAATATTGTCCTATCATAACAAACCATGCATCAAAGGAAAGCTTAATTATTCAGCTTTAAAATAATGTGTACATCTCTTTTTTTATTACCCTTACGATTTGTTTTGTGCTCCAGGGTCACATGTGAAAATGATGCGTCTCTGAATGCTGGAGCTTCCTCGCTGTGCCACTGGAGGTCACTGTGGTTCCATCTCTAATACAGGACGGATCCCAGCGGCACAAACACACCTTCCGCAGACATGTATTAGGGAAAATTCTTCAGTCTTTTGTAATGTGGCACACAGTCCAAAGCATCTAATGCACAGTGATTCAGCAGGAATCGCACTGCTTACAGTCGGCCTGTGTTTGCAATCTTCAGAACAACATAAACTGAAATTAAAGCTAGCTTCATGTCTTCATTTCTCTATATATATTTATTTTAGATTTCAGTTGATACTGTATAATGAACGTCTTTGTGTTTTATGTTTGTCAGCAGGGCACGAAATTAAAATGCCAACCCCAAGATTCTCTATAGTAAACAGCTTCTAATTGAAAAGTGGATGCTTCCAGAAAATTCTGCATACAATTTTATTTCTGGGAAGCTCTTTGAACAAAATGCCAGTATTTTGAAATAAACTCATACTGTCAGATTTTCCCCCAAATGTATCGATTTAACCTGAGATGGTTCTGCTAAACGTAGCTAGAACGTACCACCCTCGCTGTGCTCAGAATCGTTCAGTTATAGTGCATGTGAGTGTGTTTTTGTGTGAATTGGGAAATTGGGGCAAGAACATCCTAGTTAATCGGGTCTCTATGGCGTGTTAATTGTGTTTGTCTGTGTTGGCCTCTATTCATTCACATCCAGCGGAGAGGATCATCCAGACAGCTGAAAGCTGCTCTGCTCATTATAACGCTGTTGGGGGCGTTTGAGGCATCATAATGCCATAACTGACCCCGTGCGTCCAAAATTTTTACAGAGAAAGACAGTCTGAATGAATGAACTGATGAGAAAATGTCTATATAAATGGTGATGTGCCTCTGAGCATACATGTTAGTAAGGACTAAAAACCCAGCTAACTGAGAATGGTCTCAAATCGTTTTTTTGAAAGTTAAAAGAATTTTAAGCATTCTTAAAGTAATGTTTAACTTTATTAATATTTGATATATGTTCTCATAAAATTGAGAGAAAAGGTTCTTAGAACAACATTTTTGGGCACATCTTTATGATGTTATATGCACTCGTTGAACATTCTCATAATATTGAGAGAAAACAGTCTTACAACAGTAAAAATAAACATTCAAATAATCATATATTTTTGGGTCAAACTAAAATTTGTAGAACATTATAAAAATGTTTTAATAACGTTTAAATTACATTATAATCATGACAAGAAAACTGGACATTTTAACATTCTTAGAATATTCAAAACAATGTGTCAAATAATGTTTTATTTTGAGTGAAAATAAAGTTAGTAGAATGTTGTAAGAAACATTTTAAGAACCTTTAAATAACGTTACAATCACAATAAAAAGAACAGTCATTTTGAAGTTCTTAGAATGTTACAAATTAATGTTAAATAATGTTTTATTTTGAATGAAAATAAAGATAATGGAACATTGTAAGAAACTATAAAGATAACGATAAAGATATCGTTCTAAAAATCTTGAATAGCAGAGTCCACACCACAGCTATAACAATACAGGCACAGAGAAACAATATCATTGGAACCACTTTCACAACAAATGTATTTTTCAGCTGATGAACGATAAAAACATTGACGCTGAGAACAAACAGACAATATCGTTCTTGGTGTGAACGGGGCTTTTTTAAATGCTAAATCATGTTAAAGCATTTCAGAACCAAAGACTTGTTCTACCATTGATCTAGAATCAGCTTCTCTGTTCTCATTAGGAATAAAAGTATAGATTTGGAGTGTGGAAACGGTTACGTCCAGCTGTTGGGGGCAGTGTTTTCCCAGAGCAGCTATCAGATATCCCTATTAATATCTATGAGCGTCATCCACCTCTGATCATCACATACACTGGAGAACATCCAGCCTCGGATGAACCTGCAGATCCCAAACCTCACATTGGGTTCACCAACACCGCTCACAATACAAGACTGGCTTTTTTTCTGTTATCTTGTGCAGGTCTGGCTGTGTATGGTTGCTCATGTGACTTTTCTATAACAATTTAATTCCACTAACAACCATGTCCGGTTTAGTGGCCGTTCGCTTTATGGCTCTACTTTATGTCTGTCCCAGGCAGGAGTTTAAGAATTCAGATTGCACTTCCTAAAAAATAGCTTGTCTTAAAACCGTGGGCACTTAGGCCTCTCTCAATCCATTTAATTAAAACAATACTATAAATTACAAGCAATTCTATCAGGGGGAAGGTAAACCGAGAGGAAACTAAATTATGACCTTGCAGCGCAGGAGCATTTTCAGCTGCGCCGCATAAATCCCTGACAAGAAGTGCTGACATGTCAATCATGAGCGCTTTCCTCTGCGAGTGCAGCGTTCAGACGGAGTATCGTGAACGAGCAGAGCTTTCATGGCCGAGAGGATTCAGAGATCATGTAATGACTTAAACTCATCCTGCAGAGGCCGTTTGTTTGACTCGGACAGCTAAAGCTGAGGTCACATTGGTCCTGCTGAACCTCCAGAAGCCTTATATCACACATTTCTCTCCACCTTTTCTTCTTCTCTCCGTTACTTTTCTCTTTCTGCATGTCCTGCTCACACTTTCTGTCTCTCTCAGCAGCATTGTCTCTGAATCTCTGGAGCAGCAGATTCAAGCATGATTGGCAGGAGAAACTTCTCTCTAGACCAGACTAATCACTTCTGATGAGCACTAGACAGACAGCAGGAGGAGATGTGTGTGCTTCAGTGCTGCAGCTGCCTGGCCTCAATACAAACACACAAGCAGCACTGCCATGTTTGCACTCAATGGAGTCGCTCTGCTAACGGTGAGCTTAAACACTGATCCCGACTGACAATCCACACACATCCACGCTTTCCTCTGCAACGCTTAGACTGAGAGAACATCCCTGTTGAAAAAAACAGCATATGCTAGATTTTTCAACAGGGATAACAGACACATGACAACATGACAGTGACCCTCAGGAACAATGTCTGTTTGATACACACTCACACATTCACATATACACATTCACATATACACACACACACACACACACACACACACACACACATGCACGCACAAACTGCAGATTTATTCACTGCTGCAAATGTCTGGAAGAGACTCTTAAACTCACAACAGCAGCTGAAGGAAAGTCATGATCTTCATCTTTGGTTGGTGACAGCTCAAATCTCTCACTCTATAAGAAATTTTAATCATTCCGCTTTATGTGCGAGGGGGAATATGTTTCAGTGTTCAAAGTCAAGTGAAAAGTGCAACAGCACGTTAGACACTTCACACAAACATTTGGTCTAAAATGGATAATTCTATATTTGGCTTTAGTGTGAGTTCCAAACATTCTTTTGGCAAACCTACAGTACATTGTATATGCCGAACCATCTAGAACTGAGCAGAAAACACAGCGGTCCTGAACACCTGAGCGGATCTAAATGCTGGAGAACACTGAACCTTCACACAAAGGTTTCCTAGGCAACCCCGCTCAGGTTGAGTTGAGAGGAAGAACAATAGAAGCGGCTCGGCTTCTTACACATAAAAGGATTAATTATTACCCGCCGTCCCCCAAGAACAGAAACAGAAGGAGCGAGAGGAGCGCCGAGCACGAGGATGGCCCGGAATAAAAGCTCTTGCCACAGCAACTTATTATGTTTCCAAACATAACTGACAAACAAAAACCCCTCCCAAACTTTGTCATAAATCGTGCTAATCAACAATCAGAGTTCTGCTGCAGGCACGTGAAGGTGCGAGCGCGGCTCCTGTGTTAGCGATGAGGGGCTGCTGTCATCTTCTGCTGGAAATTGCTCTATTCTGCGGTCCGTTTGTAGCAGCAGCAGAGAGTCTGGAGAGGAGAAGTGCACACAGATGGATATTAATATCTATCTCACTCAGCGCCGCAGAGACAGAAGCCTGTTCACAACACTCAAACCATTTTTAAACATCGCTTAGTTCAATGCTGTAAACAGTGTTGGAGATAAATACTTTTAAAAATACTGCACTACAATCAGTGTTGGTTAAGTTACTAAGTTACTAGTTACTAATTACATCTTCAACAGTGTAATTAGATTGCTGCACAAATTACTCTCTCCAAAAAGTATTTAACTACTTATTACTAATTACTTTCTAAGTCCTATATCAATCTCGACAAGTTAATGATACAATGATAGGCATGAAACAGTTATTTTAATTATTTCAAATAAATAATATATAACCAGAGATGGCAAAAGTACTCATTTGCCATACTCAAGTAGAAGTACAGATACTTGTGTTAAAAAATACTCTGGTAAAAGTAGAAGTACTGATTTAACTTCTTTACTCAAGTAAAAGTAACAAAGTACAGGCTTGGAAATTTACTTAAAGTATAAAAGTAAAAGTAGCCTTGCGAATGACAACCATTTTTTATGTAAAGCTACCTGGACCACACAAAGGTTACTAGAGTGCAAGCAGAGAAACATAAGTGGACATGGAAAAAGGCTCTTTATATGACATTGCCTACATTTTGTGCTATAAAAGTTTAGAGAAATTACAAATTCAATGTGCATTGTATTAAATTCTTTATTGATATGCAAATAGACAATAGACATCCAGCAATAGAAAAATGGCATGTGATGTATGCCCTCAAATCTGTAGATGTGCATGGATTTGTCCTGAATCCCTTCAAGAACTTGGGAGCAACTAGGGTATACAGACCTTCTGTATAGTGTAACATGTCATAAGGTAATTGTGTATAGGACAGATATACACACCTTCTGTAATGTGTAACGTGTCATAAGGTAATTGTGTGTAGGACTGTGAGAGAGTGAAAAAACTGGTGTGTGTGTGCCTGGAATGGACAGAGACTGCAAGTGATCAAATGTATACCTCAAAGTGTGTGTGTGCTTGATGTTGGGTGAAACCCGAAGACCCTTCAAAACCTGTGGAATAACTTTCAAGGCATACTTAACATACCAAACCAGAACCTTCTTTTTTAGCATCAATGTGTGTGTGGGTTATGTATGTACACATGAGTATCAGTGTGAATGTGTTCGCATGATCCAAAACTACCAGAAACCTTTGTTTAGCTTCAAAAGAAGCTGATTTTCAAAGTTCTTGGAATCAACACGTGCCCTTTTTGGTGTAAAAATCTGCCCTGCAGTGCTGAACAGTCTCTCGCAGGCAGCGGAGGCTGGTAGTGCGGTGTTAAGCCTCAATGACAGGTGGCATACTGCCGGGAAAGACTTCAGTACCTTCATTGTATCACCTGGGCATCCCAGGTAAGTTTCCAGCTGTTTGGTATTTTCTTGGGAACTGGACTGCTTGATTGCAGAAAAAAAGTCCTCCTCCTCCTCCGAAGAATGGGAGGTATCACCTTCCTTCACCACAAATTGTTCCTTCAGGTGACTTTTGATATAATCAAAGCCTATTGGAATATAAAACCAACATTCACACACAGTGAAATGATAGATAATAGAAAACTGCTTCACGGCTCATTTATTTTTTTTTAACATTTTTATTTACTGCTCGTGCCGGCTGTGCCGCCCGCGCCAAAAAATGCTACTGTACTGAATTAATAAAAAACACAACGTTATATTGACCCGCGTTCTGTTTTCTATCAGGCGCCGTGCACGGTTTAGATTAGCAGCTATGTAAGATGCAAACAAACGCACCAGGGTTCGATAGAATCAAGTTGAGTGTGAAGCCAGTAAGTTACAGACAGACCAATGCTGCGGGGGGCGGGAATAATCCCGCTCGGGCTAGGACCGCAGCAAACGAGCCCAGTGTGAAAGCACCCTGAATTCGTTTTTAATATAAATCTATACATGCAGATATTGTATCAGCTAGTAGATTATTTTCTAATAAACTGAACGCTTCCTAACCTTAATGTTACTTGGGTTACTTAACTAAATGCTAGCGAACCAAAGCATCGTCATTGCTAGCAGGAGAACAAATGTAACTGACCACCATTAACATAAACTTAATAAAGTTACTGAAACAAACGAATAGCTTTTAAAAACAACAAAAAGATGCATTTACCTCAATGTGTTTTTTCAAATTCGACAGTGAATTCTTGAAAGCCAGCAGTTCGTGGTATTTTGGTTGGCACAATTTGCAGCACATTCGCCAGGAGTCATTCTTCATGCCTACAATCTCAAAGAGCTCTATAAGATAAGGCCAAGGATGAGTGTCTTGCTGCTTGTCTGCTCCGTTTTCTTCAATAATGTCACCGCCGTCCATACTGCATGCTAACTTTACCGCCATCAAGCCGCAATGATTTGCCGCGAATGAATGCCGCCGAATCTGTTGAGTCGTCTTGTAGTGGTGCGTCAAGTGCAACGTATAATCCCATCCAATTAGATTGAATTCAGTATTGATGACGCGAAATAATAACGGTAACTCCACTGAAATTATTTGAAACTAAAGTAACGAGACAATTTTGTAAAATGTAAGGAGTAGAAAGTACCGATATTCGTTTTAAAATGTAATGAGTAAAATTAAAAAGTCGACAAAAATAAATAGTAAAGTAAAAATATCTGAAAAATCTACTTAAGTACAGTAATGAAGTATTTGTACTTCGTTACTTCCCATCTCTGTATATAACTACATCAATTATTCTGGTCACACTTTAGATTATACTGTGACCAATTCTCACTATTAACTATGACTTTTGCCTTTTTATACTCCGAATTACTGCTAATTAATACTTCCTAAAGTAGTTGTTACGTTCAAGAATTGTGTATAATTAAGGATTTAGAATAAGCTCATGTAGAATGAGGCATTAATATGTGTTTTTTAAGTAATAATAAACAGCCAGTATCCCAGTAATATTCATGCTAATAACCAACTAGTTAATAGTGAGAATTGAACACTAAAGTGTTACCAATATTCTTATTAACCCACCAAAGTATTTATACTTTACGATTTTGATGTTAAATCCACTATTGTATTGTATCGTATATACAGTGCTCAGCGTAAATGAGTACACCCCCTTTGAAAAGTAAAATTTTAAACAATATCTCAATGAACACAGAAAACATTTCCAAAATGTTGACAAGACTAAGTTTATTATAACATCTGTTTAACTTATAACATGAAAGTAAGGTTAATAATATAACTTAGATTACAAATTTTTCAGTTTTACTTAAATTAGGGTGATGCAAAAATGAGTACACCCCACAACAAAAACTTTGCATGGCCTCCATGATTTTTAATGACAGCACCAAGTCTTCTAGGCATGGAATGAACAAGTTGGCGACATTTTGCCAGATCTATCTTTTTCCATTCTTCAAGAATGACCTCTTTTAGAGATTGGATGCTGGATGGAGAGTGATGCTCAACTTGTCTCTTCAGAATTCCCCATAGGTGTTCGATTGGGTTCAGATCAGGAGACATACTTGGCCACTGAATCACTTTCACCCTGTTCTTCTTCAGAAATCCAACAGTGGCCTTAGATGTGTGTTTAGGATCATTGTCATGTTGGAAAAGTGCACGACGACCAAGGGCACGGAGTGATGGTAGCATCTTCTCTTTCAGTATAGAGCAGTACATTTGTGAATTCATGATGCCATCAATGAAATGCAGCTCCCCGACACCAGCAGCACTCATGCAGCCCCACATAAGGACACTGCCACCACCATGTTTCACTGTAGGCACCATGCATTTTTCTTTGTATTCCTCACCTTTGCGACGCCATACAGTTTTGAAGCCATCAGTTCCAAAAACATTTATCTTGGCCTCATCACTCCAGAGTATAGAGTCCCAGTAGTCTTCATCTTTGTCAGCATGGGCCCTGGCAAACTCTAGGCGGGCTTTTTTGTGCCTGGGCTTTAGGAGAGGCTTCTTTCGTGGACGGCACCCATGCATGCCATTCCTCTGCAGTGTACGCCGTATTGTGTCACGGGAAATAGTCACCCCAGTTTGGCTTTCTACTTCTTTAGATAACTGCAGTGAACTTGCATGTCGATTTTCTTCAACCCTTCTCATCAGAAGACGCTCCTGACGAGGTGTTAACTTCCGTGGACGACCTGGACGTCTCTGTGAGATGGTTGCAGTTCCATCTTTTTTAAATGTTTGTACCACTTTTGCTACAGTATTCTGACTGATAAGTAAAGCTTTGCTGATCTTCTTGTAGAAATTATTTTCTTTCTCCTTCACCTTTCTTGTGTAGGGGTTTTCTTTAAGAAATTATTTTCTGTGTAATGAATAATTTCTGTGGTTGAATTATTGTTAAATTCAGGTCTTGTGACATTTCTCTTCCTAATTTGAGTAAAATGTGGTGTTATATTATTAACCTTACCATTGCTGACAGCATGAAATGGGAAGGGGTTTTCTTTAAGTAACACTCTTTTATGGCCGGAGAAAAGTCAACTGTCTGCTGAACACCTGTGTAATCAGCACAGCCAGCGAATAATTAGACTCACCTGTGGTTGAATTATTAGCCGAGGAGCGGTTAAATTAGACATTTGTAGTCTAAAATTTAGCTTTGCTTCAATTAAAAACTCCAGAGACTATATTAAATATTTCAGTGGGGTGTACAAATGATTAATCATTAAAAACCATTTAAAAAAAAACAAGGGCATCATTTTGAAATACAAAAGTTTATTGATAATTCCTAATTTGTTAACTAATCAAGTAAAACTGATCTCTGCCCTCCTCAAATGTTGTTCTCTGGGGGTAAATACGTTATATTATGAAGAACACTATTCCGTCTCCTTTCTTTGTTGTGAGTTTGTTTGTGGCGCCTCACGGCAGTACTTTCATGCCCACTCTATTATAAGTTAAACAGATGTTATATAAAACTTAGTCTTGTCAACATTTTGGAAAATGTTTTTGTGTTCATTGAGATATTGTTTAAAATGTTACTTTTCAAAGGGGGTGTACTCATTTACGCTGAGCAATGTAAATGTTCTAAAGTCTATACATGTTATTAAGTTCAATTAGATAGTAACTGTAATTACATTACAGTAAAAATAAGAGTTATCCCTTACTTTACTTTAAGTAACTAATTACCTAGTAACTAGTTACACCCAACACTGATTACAATATGGCGGTACTCCATGAAAAGTATCGAACTGCGTTACTTATTTACTGAATGTAAAGTAATGAGTTACGGTACTTTTGCGTTACTTTTTGTCACCTAAGCTGGGCTTGCTTATTTGTTTTTTAATAACAAAAAAACAAAAGTAATAATTTTGGCAACTGTAGAGTCCCTTTCACATCAAAAGTGAAATTAATAATCCTCAACACAGGACAGAAGATGCGTCAACTAATAAATGGAAAAAAACGAAGTAACGGTTATTGCTTATTTGAAAAAGTAACTCTTTAAATTTAAAAGTAGTGCGTTACTTTACTAGTTATGTAAAGTAATCTGATTATGTGATTCACATTACTTACTCAACACTGGCTATAATGTGACTCGATACTGAGGCTGTCTAAAAAGGATTTCAATTAAAAGAGGGAAACGTGTCATTGTGTTTGTGTAATATTGGTGACAGATCATGGTTTGATGGCTCATTTGTAAGTCCTGATGCTTCTCCTACAGAACTCCACACACTATCCTACAGTGCCACGTGTGTGTTTGAGGTCAGAAACACCTGTGTCTCTGGATAATGACGCTTGTTGCAGCAAAATGTGTCACGGTTGTAATTTGGTTGAGCGAATCCATGGCAGCTGTACACAGCTGAGATCAGACAAAACAAACTAATCTGATCGTCTGCACCTCCGGAGAGTCTCTGTAGTAATTGATCTCTAGTAGCAAGCACACTTGACAAAACCTCACCAAGCAAATGCCAAAGTGAAGTAGTTTCTGTCTGACCATTTCAAAATGAAGGCAGTCTTTTATGTTGTACAGATCATCTACGATCTACTTTACTGAAATGTGATTTTCACTGTTTTACTAATGTCTTTCTTCTGCAAATATACATAATAAAAGAGCTTAAAGCCTGTTCATACATTCATCTTCTCAGTGGTTGTTAATACTGGACCTTTGGAGATTTTGTGAATCACCCCTGAATCAGCTCACTAACTAAAGCATTCATGACCTGGTTGTGTCAGATAACCTCAACACTAACCATGATCATACAGCATTCACTGTGGACCAGGACTAACAAACACTGCTTCAGTGTGTTGTGTAGCTCTAGTGAACTACTGAAAGCTTGTTAAATCACATCAAGTTCAAATGCATACATTAATATTAGGAAAACCGGCCACATTTACACTGCTTCTCAGTAAGTAGGGCTGCACGATTAGTTGACTTTATCAACGACGTCGACCATAAAAAATATTTTTGCTGTTTAATACTCATTTTATCTCATGTAACCTAATGCAAGGGCCTGCAATAACATGGTTTGACAAGTGTGACACCGTAGCTTAAGACAGTAATTCAGCTCTCCCAGATGAAATCTAAAAGAAGAAGACACAATCGATGCTTCTGAGTGCAAACAAAGCCGAATCAGAAGCTGCTAAGTGGCGCTTAGACGAATATGTACTGTATATAATTATATTCTTCACGCAAAAAAAGCAGCAGTTCAGAAAGCATCTGATCATAGTTATGTGGATATGTTTGTACCAGCTCTGCAGTTCGGTACTCCAGTAAAGTCAAGTCACACAACGTTTATTTATAAAGCACTTTATACAATATTGCTTTAATTCAAGCAGCTTTTTAGTATTAAATATGAAAAAGTCAGTCTCGCTTTCAGTTGCTTACAGCTTGATTTTCTTTTATTGAGCATCTCTCCAGTGTAGAGCTAGCTAATCATAAAAAAATTGTATTAGTGAATTCAAAAATAAATTAAAAAACATATTACATTAAAGTGATTGTTCGGTTTGCAGAGATAAAACTTGATCTAGCCCTTAATTATGATTATTATAACACTATAATGTGTTTAACAGAGCTAATGTTGTCAATAAAATAATTTATCCAAATATAATTATTTTGTTCCATATCCATATGGCCTACAAAATGAGATGTTAGGCAGAATGAAGCATCATTCAGTTACATCTTTCATACAGCTAATTAAGTGGTAAATGGGAATGTCTCTTCTTTCATCACATTTTGCCTAATATATTTATTTTTATTGTAAAAAATTATAACAATTGTAATTATGTAAGTAATATAACTTTCAAAAGTTGACGTGATTACCTTTATATTCTTGTTAGAATATGTATAACTCAGTATTTTAACTGATTGCAAAGATGAATAATCTACCCAAGCCTACCGATTAATTGGTGAAATAATTGCCATTTAGTCGTTTAAGCATTATAATAATTAGTAATAGTTGTCTAGTTAGGTAAATCAATTATCGAAATAATCTTTTTTTGCAGCTCTAACAGTGAGTGTGAGAATTTCAGCCATTATTCCCTATATACTCAAACACACACTGAAACACTGAAACTCACAAGAATGGTGATCAGCTGCTCTTCCAGGAGACACATGCATTCAGATTTTACACATGACTTCCAGACTGGTGGGCGTTTCGTGTCAAGGAGCTTTCAATGGAAGAATGAATGAACAAGCACCTAAACCTGAATATGGTTAGTGCTACTAACATCACAGCTCAAACAAACAGAAACAGATCTAAAGAAAACCCATGAATGATAATCAAAGACGTCTGCTCACATCTAAGAGCGGTTAAATTCAGCTTCCTACAAAGTTATCAGTGGTCTGTTTTAGTAACTGCACAGTTTGAGAACAAATGAAAATACAGTATCATTATTTGAAGCAAGTGGTCAATGCTGATCAACCAGCATCTTTTAAAGGGGTCATGAATCGAGAAACCAAAATTCCCTTGATATTTCGGCATATAAGAGGTCATAATACCATAAAAACATCCTGTAAGTTTCAGAACTAAAAAAATTCTCATTAGTCTAAAAACAGCTTATATTGAAAGCAGTCTGCCAAAAAAAAAAAAAAGCTGGTGGAATGTGTTACTCTATGATGTAATAGTGTGGATAAGCACCGCCTAAGGATAAGAAGAAGATCAACGCCTGCTTCTATACCACTGTCTGTTTAGCCCCACCCACAATTCTACACCTCTGTCTGATTAGCCCCACCCACGATTCTGCACCGCTGTCTGTTTAGGCCCATCCACCGATGTAGTATTTACGATAGAGGTGAACACAGGTCTATGCAGAACTCAAATGATAAAGATTCTCTGAAGACAACAAGACACTGTTCTGTGCCAAGCTGTGGAAAAACAGTGTTTGTATTGCCTTCCTTCTGAACACAACATTAGGAAAGAGTGAATTAACTTTATTCAACTCGAAAGAACTTGGTTCTATGTTCACTCAATTTTAGCGCGGATTTGTTTACAAACTAGGCCCAATTCGATGTGGGATTTTCAGAATCATTGAAACTGAAAGACGCAGCTGTGCGATTATATTGGATTCAACAGTAATGTCGCAACACAAGTGTGAGCGAACAATTTGAACTGATTTCATTATGTGCTCATTATTGCTTTGTCTCTTCTTAAAGATTTTAGTTATGTCTCTTCTTTCATCACATTTTGCCTAATATATTTATTTTTATTGTAAAAAATTATAACAATTGTAATTATGTAAGTAATATAACTTTCAAAAGTTGACGTGATTACCTTTATATTCTTGTTAGAATATGTATAACTCAGTATTTTAACTGATTGCAAAGATGAATAATCTACCCAAGCCTACCGATTAATTGGTGAAATGAATAAATTGCCATTTAGTCGTTTAAGCATTATAATAATTAGTTATAGTTGTCTAGTTAGGTAAATCAATTATCGAAATAATCATTTTTTGCAGCTCTAACAGTGAGTGTGAGAATTTCAGCCATTATTCCCTATTTACTCAAACATTTTCATGTGTTTTTGACAAATCACAGCAACATTCATTTGTGAAGGATGTAGACTGTCAATCATACACAACTATTAGCCAATCATAGCAGTAGGCGTTTACTTCTGAGTCTACAATCCTCCTGATATATATATATATACCGTGACTTTTGAACTTAGCCCCCTCCCTCTCCCATCGAAAAAAAAAAAAAAAAACTACCAGCCTAGCTTAAGGTCATATTGTGTCATCTTCTAAAAGTTATCTTTGATAATTCCTAATCTAGTCTTAAGGCGGTCACACACCGGACGAGAAGCGCAGTCCTGCGGTGCACCACGTCCGGACATCGGCGGCGCCACAGACAACTGTCCACGGATCCCAGCTGTGACTCTGGGTACTATTCACAATCTAGCCGCGCCACAGTGCGCCACTCACATAGTTTTCCATTAAATGATATTATATATGTCCCAAACAGTGTTGCCAGATTAGAAATGTCAAAGTATCGTACCAAAACCTCAAAATTATCGTTTTTTGAGAAAAATTATCGTACAAGAACCAAACGCATAAAATATATATATTTTACAACAATTTTATTTTCCAAAAAATTTTACAGCCAATTTAAACAAGCTGTGTAATACGCTCACACACTAACTGGAGGAAGTCTGGCTACTTAACTTTTTTTTTTGCCAAAGTGCAAAAGATATGCCGACAGTCCACATTTTGAACTAGAGCATAATTAAACTGATAAAGAGAGAGAAAAAAAGTGCACAATTAACACTCGAAAGATTCAAATTCGATCTCTAAGTCGCTGTCATCATCAGATGCCACATCCACTTGTGCTGTGTTGGCAGATGTTGGTTGGGGAATCCTTTTACGGTACAGATTGCATGCCGTCATGGAGCGCAGCATAGTGTTCGTCGGTTTGAAGGCGTGACACCCACCAGCATTCTTCACACACTCCGATGTGTGCAGGAGTCCATTCAGAGTGTCTGTGATAAGTCGGTTTCGTGGTTTTGTTTTGATTAGATTTACTTTTGAAAACACTCGTTCGCATGACGCATTTGAGTGGGGAAACACAAGCACATCCAGAGCAAACTTCCCCAGTTCGCTGAACACGGCTATCCCCTGGAAATCCTCCAACGTAGAAATATGATGCCAAAATTCATCGATATCCATTTCTTTCGTGTCTTCACTCAAGGCCATGAGAGGCAATCGCCTCCACTGGTCATCAATGACTTGGAGACGGTCTGTGTCTGACATGTTAATGAGCCGTGGCACTTGTTCCATGAGGGGGAGCAGAGACGGATGCTCAACTCGTGCGTTTGCATCTGTTGCAGTGGCAGGAGAAAGGCATACAAGGCAGGTCAAGAGAGCATCATCAAAATCAAATCGTTTCTTGATTTCCCCGCAGGCAACCTGTAGAAAGTTCTGACAGCGCACATAAAAATCGGTCAGATTTGCTGGCGCAATTTTTGCCTGCTGCACATGCTGCATCACCTTTATGCCCAAGTACATTGAGCTCAGTGCGATCTTTGGGCCATTATTGATGTCAATGTCTTTCAGTGGAGTGCGCATGACATGGTCCCTATCCATGAACGTCAGAAGCAGATCTTTGTAAGTCTCGCAGACCTTGCTTCTCAATGAAGTGATCACCACCTTTTCACTCTGAAAATACTGATTAAGATCTGTGAATTTTGGTAGGACCCATTCAAGGAAATAATAGAAGAGGCATAGAGACTGGTCATTGAGTGAGTGAAAAATAGTCTCCGCAGCAGTAAGTCTGGCCTCAAGCCACTGATCTGTGAAAAAAAGACGGAGAGCATCCCATTGCGCAGACACACGTTTTACAACGTCGTTCAGTGACAGCCATCTAGTCTGTGACGGCTTGAGCATTTTGCGGGGCTCAACATGGCAAAAATCTTGAAATTCTCGGAGTTGCGCGATACGTTTTGCGCTGTTTTTGAAGTACCCATAAATGTTTCTGGCTAAATCCTCACACCTGCGAGGGAGTTGTCTGCATGCCTCGCTTGCGCAAAGGTGCAGTGAATGGCACACGCAGCGCTGCACTGTGATGCCTGGAAGATCACTCTTGAGGCGGCTGGAGACAGAGTTGTGTTTCCCCATCATTGTGTTGCAGCCATCTGACCCGAACCCCACAATATTTTCGAGTGGTACACCTGCATCAGTGAATGACTTCATCATCTCGGCGTAAAGTTGTTCCGCAGTGGCTCCCTCTCTAGCATGTCTGTGGTCGTCTGTGTTCGAGAAGAGTTGTACTAGTTTCCAAAACCTGGTCTGAATCTTCCTTGGTCCCTCATCAAAAAAACCAACTCAAAAAAACGAACTACTACACACAGCGTTTTTACATTGCCTATGTCAGTTGATTCGTCAATCAAAACACTGAATTTCTTTCTTTTAAGAATTTCTGTTAGACTTTCAGAATAACAATCCCCAATGACATGCTTGGCTATAGCAGTCGCCCAAGGATAATATTTTGGGCTATTTGTGAATCGTGGAAAATATCTTTTAAGACCAAGACCAAATGGTCTGAGATTCTCAGGGGTACGTTGTGCTCTGCCATGAACCCTGTTAACTTGATTTCAGCATTCTTCACAAATTCATCTAACTTTTGTTTTTCAGACGGTTTCTGTAGGCATGGTGCTATGGATCTTTGTGATGGGGCTAGATTTTTATTTTTATCTGTATGTTTCTTGGACTTTTCATGATTTTTTAAAACCGTGATCTCTGCCACCATTTGGACGTTGCAACAACGACAGGCTGCTTTCGCATCGTTTCCTGGGACAGGTTTTAGCCATCCTGCAAAAGTGGGGTCTTTTTCCCACTCTGTCCTATATGTTTGTGGCCTATGCTTACTTTCCGCTGCTCTTCAGACTCTGCTTTCCTCTTCGCCCCTCCACTGTCCTCACCTTTCCTTTCTGAACTCATTTTTTTTAGCACTTTACTGCTTCGTTTTGTTAAACTGATAATTCTCTCTGTCTAAACTGAACTGTCTTCTTCGGCAGAAGAACGACTGAAAACTCTGAAATTATCGTACATTATGGGATTTTTTCCATTATTGATCGTACATCGTACAGAGGTCAAAATTATCGTATAAATACGATAATTATCGTACATCTGGCAACACTGGTCCCAAATTATTTTTTATGTATATACTGATGTCTTCCTTGGCTGGGAGATTGTATATTGTGCATTTTTCAGCAAAAAGTTTGTCTTTCTGTGGCACTAATAATGCCCGTGCTTCGCACTTTCACATTCCGTTTGATCTGTTATTTCAGTCACCGAATTTCAAAATTTTTGACACCATTTGCTCTGTCTTTAAGCGAACTTTAAACTGTTTGGAGGATAAATGAAAGGTTTTGGAATGCCTTCTTAAACTGAACGCGCCATGTCTGGTGTGCCAGCGAAATGCTCTAAACATGGCATAGGAGTGGCACTCCTCGATCCGGTGTGAGACTGCATTTCAGAATTGCAACTAGAAAACAGCACAGCGAGAGCGTCTGATATCACCATTATATAATATATCTAAATGTAAGTCAAATTAAAATCCTCATTACAAATGCATCATCACACAATCAGTCTGTGCACAAAACCAACAAATATAATGTTTAATGTAAGCCAACACATCATGACAGCGCTCACAGCAAAACAAGTAACACTTCATGAGAAACAAGCATGGTTTATAATTATATTATTGGCACAGCGGCCCAGTAAATGTCCTCACTCATGTAATTTGCGGCTTCCATCTTGAGAATAATAGCTAACGTTAGTTAGTTCATCAGCGTATATAATTTTTTCTGATAGAGATCTCACAGCGGGTGGAAATTGTCCTAAAGTTACTGATAAAAAGGCCCGTCCATTGAGAGCGAAGATATGTGTCCCGGCCGGTGAGAGGGATCACCGTTAATCAAAGTCTGGGTCCAAATGCAGGGAAAAAAGGCTTTAATAAATAACAAAAAGGCCAACACGGGTGGAAATTGCCAAAAAACAAAACAATTAGGAAGCTAAAAAGGCCCGATACATAAAACAGCAGCACAGTGCATGTATCCCCAGCGTGCTGATCACAGAGACAAACAAATTCACATCTGCAATTTAGCCAGGCAGAGGGACGGGAGTGAGGTGCAGGGAAAAAAGGCTTTAATAAATAACAAAAAGGCCAACACGGCCAAAAAACAAATAGTCCAAGATGATGGAGAACAGCTAAAACAGCAGCACAGTGCATGAGCGTGCTGATCACAGGACAAACAAATTCACAGGTGTGTGTGGTTAAGGGAAATTGGTCCAGGAGAAAGGGAAATGGCGACCGGGAGTGAGGTGCTGGTGGTGAGAGGGAGGAGCGCCAGGCCTGGACTGGAGAACAGCATGACAGGACCCCCCCTTCAAGGAACGGCTTCCAGACGTTTCCCCAAAATTGGTCCAGGAGAAAGGGAAATCCAAAAGTTCGGGAGGGAGTTGGAAAGGGGGGAGGGACCTCTGGTGGTGGCGGGCCAGGACCGTGGACTAACGGCAGAGGGCCTGGAGATGGAGGTAGATAGGAGTGCCAGGGTGGTTGCCGCAGAGCAGGTGGCCAGGGCGGGGCCGGCAGAGCAGGAGGCCAGGGCAGGGCCGGCAGAGCAGGAGGCCAGGGCGGGGCCGGCAGAGCAGGTGGCCAGGGCGGGGCCGGCAGAGCAGGAGGCCAGGGCGGGGCCGGCAGAGCAGGAGGCCAGGGCGGGGCCGGCAGAGCAGGAGGCCAGGGCGGGGCCGGCAGAGCAGGAGGCCAGTGCGGGGGCTCGGGAGGGAGTTGGAAAGGGGGGAGGGAGCGGACTCTGCGAGCTCCCGGAACGGAGTGGGCTCAGGAGCTGGAGATGGAGGTAGATAGGAGACTCAGGGTGGTTGCCGCAGAGAGCTGGCCAGGGCGGGGCCGGCAGAGCAGGAGGCCAGGGCAGGGCCGGCAGAGCAGGAGGCCAGGGCGGGGCCGGCAGAGCAGCGGGCTGGCCAGGGCGGGGCCGGCAGAGCAGGAGGCCAGGGCGGGGCCGGCAGAGCAGGAGGCCAGGGCGGGGCCGGCAGAGCGGACTCTGCAAGCTCCCGGAACGGAGCAGGCTCAGGAGCGGACTCTGCGAGCTCCCGGAACGGAGCGGGCTCAGGAGCGGACTCTGCGAGCTCCCGGAACGGAGCGGGCTCAGGAGCGGACTCTGCGAGCTCCCGGAACGGACGGAGCGGGCTCAGGGGCGGACTCTGCGAGCTCCCGGAACGGAGCGGGAGCGGGCTCAGGGGCGGACTCTGCGAGCTCCCGGAACGGAGCGGGCTTAGGGGCGGACTCTGCGAGCTCCCGGAACGGAGCTTCCAGAACGGAGCGGGCTCAGGAGCGGACTCTTCGAACTCCCGGAACGGAGCGGGCTCAGGAGCGGACTCTTCGAACTCCCGGAACGGAGCGGGCTCAGGAGCGGACTCTTCGAACTCCCGGAACGGAGCGGGAACTCAGGAGCGGACTCTGCGAGCTCCCGGAGCGGACTCTGCGAGCGGGCTCAGGAGCGGACTCTGCGAGCTCCCGGAATGGAGCGGGCTCAGGGGCGGACTCTTCGAGCTCCCGGAACGGAACGGGCTCAGGAGCGGACTCTTCGAGCTCCCGGAACGGAGCGGGCTCCCGGAACGGAGCGGACTCTTCAGGAGCGGACTCTTCCCGGAACGGAGCGGGCACTGGAGCGGACTGCGTGGGCTCCCGGAACGGAGCGGGCTCTGGAGCGGACTGCGTGGGCTCCCGGAACGGAGCGGACTGCGTGGGCTTGGAGCGGACTGCGTGGGCTCCCGGAGTGGGCTCTGGAGCGGGCTCGGACTGCGTGGGCTTCCGGACTGCGTGGGCTCCCGGAGCGGGCTCTGGAGCAGCGGACTGCGTGGGTCCGGAGCGGAGCTCCCGGAGCGGAACTGCGTGGGCTCTCCGGAGCGGACTGCGTGGGCTCCCGGAACGGAGCGGGCTCTACTGCGTCAGCTCCCGGACTGCGTGGGCTCCCGGAATGGGCTCTGGAGCGGGCTCTGGAGTGGACTGGGTCGGCTCCCGGAACGGAGCGGGCTCTCCCGGAACGGAGCGGGCTGCGTGGAGCGGACTGCGTGGGCTCCCGGAACGGAGCGGGCTCTGGAGCGGACTGCATCGGCTCCCGGAACGGAGCGGGCTCTGGAGCGGACTGCGTCGGCCCCCGGAACGGAGCGGGCTCTGGAGCGGACTCTCTGGGCTCATGGAACGGACCGGGCTGTGGAACAGACTCAACCCTGAAGGCGGAGCTGGTTAAATTCAGAGCCAGGTTGATGTAATCCTCCAACAATGCCTCTGGAGCCCAGTATGGCATCATGGACTTAAAGGGGTCAGCCAGGCCTCCCCAGAAGATGATCATGAGGCAGGTCTTATCTGTAGCCGACTGGTGAGCCATTTCCAAGAAGTCCTCCGCGTAATCCTCGATGCTCCGGTCTCCTTGCCGGATAGAAAGGAACTTCCCTGCTGGACCCATGTTTGCTGGCTAAATTCTGTCACGGCCGGTGAGAGGGATCACCGTTAATCAGAGTCTGGGTCCAAATGCAGGGAAAAAAGGCTTTAATAAATAACAAAAAGGCCAACACGGCCAAAAAACAAAACAATTAGGAAGCTGGGATACATAAAACAGCAGCACAGTGCATGTATCCCCAGCGTGCTGATCACAGAGACAAACAAATTCACATCTGCAATTTAGCCAGGCAGAGGGACGGGAGTGAGGTGCATAAATAGTCCAAGATGATGGAGAACAGCTGAGGAGTGTGATGAGAGGCAGGTGTGTGTGGTTAAGGGAAATTAGTCCAGGAGAAAGGGAAATGGCGACCTCTGGTGGTGAGAGGGAGGAGCGCCAGGCCTGGACTCATGACAGGATGATTGGTCAGTTTTTTCTGTCGCTTGAAATTATGCTCCCATTGATTTACTATTGCATGGCCCTCTGTAATTGCAAAGCGGAACCACCAATCACAGAGCCACAAACGCTAGACGGAAACATTCAAATATTGACAAAATGAGCGGCGTTAGCCCATTCACTAAATAGGCAGATTCGATATTTCCACAGAAATCTATTTATTTTATTTATATTATGATTTTCAAATTATGATATGATTAAATAAAATGAGAAATTATGATTTTTTATTAAAACAATATTTAAAAGTTTATAATTTTAAAGAAGTTGATTTAAAAAATATCCCTTTTGATTTTTCAATAGTTTAGGCCCTATTTGAAGGCCTGGAGGGCCCTGACAGTTCCCCACTAATATATACAGTATCTCACAGAAGTGAGTACACCCCTCACATGTTTTTTATATTTTTATATATCTTATTATATATATTTTTATTATATCTTTATTATAAAACTGAAAAAATGTAACTTTGCTACAATGTAAAGTAGTGAGTATACAGCTTGTATAACAGTGTACATTTGCTGTCCCCTCAAAATAACTCAACACACAGCCCTTAATGCCTAAACCGCTGGCCACAAAAGTGAGTACACCCCTAAGTGAATATGTCCAAATTGGGCCCAATTAGCCATTTTCTCTCCCCGGTGTCATGTGACTCGTTAGTGTTTCAAGGTGTCAGGTGTGAATGGGGAGCAGGTGTGTTACATTTGGAGGAATCGCTCTCACTCTCTCATACTGGTCACTGGAAGTTCAACATGGCACCTCATCGCAAAGAACTCTCTGAGCATCTGAAAAAAAAGAACTGTAGCTCTACATAAAGATGGCGTAGGCTATAAGAAGATTACCAAGACCCTGAAACTGAGCTGAAGCATGGTGGCCAAGACCATACAGCGGTTTAACAGGACAATTTGAACTCAGAACAGGCCTCGCCATGGTCGACCAAAGAAGTTGAGTGCATGTGCTCAGCGTCATATCCAGAGGTTGTGTTTGGGAAATAGAAGTATGAGTGCTGCCAGCATTGCTGCAGAAGTTGAAGGAGTGGGAGGTAAGCCTGTCAGTGCTCAGACCATACGCCGCACACTGCATCAAATTTGTCTGCATGGATGTCGTCCCAGAAGGAAGCCTCTTCTAAAGATGATGCACAAGAAAGCCCGCAAACAGTTTGCTGAAGACAAGCAGACTAAGGGCATGGATTACTGGAACCATGTCCTGTGGTCTGATGAGACCAAGATAAACTTATTTGGTTCAGATGGTGTCAAGTGTGTGTGGAAGGAACCAGGTGAGGAGCACAAAGACAAGTGTGTCTTGCCTACAGTCAAGCATGGTGGTGGGAGTGTCATGGTCTGGGGCTGCATGAGTGCTGCCGGCACTGGGGAGCTACAGTTAATTGAGAAGATGTTATCAAGATGGCGCCGTTGCTTTTGCTTTCTCTCTTTACACACATAACATCTGCACTGATCACTTATGACAAAGGAACACTTTTGGACATTGGACACCGAAACACTAACCTGTTTCAGGACACTTTATCCTCCAACCCATCGTGGCCATTGGAGATTCTTCAGATCGCCGAGATGAACAATGGCCGCTTGAATAACCCCCCGAAGCGATGGATCAAGAAGCTCCATGGGAAATGTGCTGGGATTCGCAACAGACTGAGAAAAAGGGCTCACAGTCCTCCTCTACTGAGCATTCTGCTCACTAATATCCAATATTTGGAGAATAAGGTGGACAATATTAGAGCCAGGATAAGTTTCCAACGAGACATAAGAGACTGTAACATCCTTTGTTTGTCTGAAACACGGCACACAACCTCGGTCCTGGACACGGCTGTAATACCGTCAGATAACTTTTATGTTTGTGTCTGTAACAAGGAGTAACTCGCTGACATTTGAAGGAGCCTGAAGAAGTGCATCTGTGTAATACATGAGCCGACAGGGAAAGGCTTCTATTCAAGACTAAATCACTTTACCTCAACAGAAACTCACAAATAACCATTACTTTTCTGACAACTGTAAAATTGCTACCTCCTTCGGAAGTGTTCAACAAGATATTTTCATCAGAAACCCCCAACATTTTCATGTCCAGTAAAATAAAGCGGAGATGATATCAGCCTTCGTAACAAGACATAATTAGGCTCTGCAGCTGTTTTTGTTTTTTATAGTAATTAAAAGCAGATTTTAAACAAACATTCTTCCATTTGTGGAAGGGATTTTAATGTCAGTGCATGATAGAGAAAGTTTGTCCATTAAGTCAAGAAAAAAATGTAAAGTAATAACAAGAATTATATAAAGTGCAAATCTCTTTTGTGCGGTTAAACTATTAGACAAACAAATATTCCCTCTCATCTGTCTCCATCAGTCCATTAGAACGCAATTTCCCTGCGTAATATTCCATAAGATGGTGTCATCTCTCTAAACCTTCATGCTCTTTCTTCTTTAACGGAGGTATCAGAACTTTAATTAGTTCCTAACACCCTCCGTCCCCTCTCAAGCTTAACATCTCCTCTGCACTTCCCCAATAAACAGCCTCTCCATCTTATCTCCAACAGACCATGCCTGCGCCATCACACAGAGGAGGGCCGCCGCTCTACAGGCCTAATCACAGCACTAAGGCTTATTACAGCCGCGGTCGCCTTCGAGAGTCTTATCGCTGCTGCAGGGACAAGCTAACCGGCCCGAGGACGGGCTGTTCTCTTCACTGGCGGGTCTCGGCCCTGTTTATTTGCTCTCCTCTCTCCTCTTTTGATTCCCGTACTTCTCCCTCACCACAGCGGCCGGAAACACAGTGAGGTCTGATTGTGAGTCTAGAGTCGCTCCTGGGCAGCTATTTCGGAGACTGACAAACAACAAGATCTAGTTATTTAAGCTGAACTGATTTGGGATGTGTTGTTGATCAATTAAGTCAAAGCAAAGTAGTAATACATGTAAGCTAATTAATTAAGCTGAACAGAGATGCAGAGAGAGAGATATGTGGTCTACACATGGTGGTAAAAAGGGCCTTGTTTGATCTGAACTGTTGAAGCATTAGGAAAAGAAAAGTCTCAAATGAAAAACACATGGTGAAACAAACACTTCAAACAAAGAGAGAATCAATATCTGTAAAAACCTCATCCACTTCATTAAAGAGTCCATTATTTGAAATTAAGAGATGAGAATTTATACATACCTGAAATTTAAAATGTATTGGATAAACAGAAGAAGACGAATAATAAATAATTTCAAAACCCTATAACACTCTTAAATACAATGACAACTAAAGTATTTTAGAAGACCAAATCACTGAAAATCAATTAGACCTTAAAGCTTTGAAACACCAAAAAAGGCCTGGTCCCGATGGTATTTAAACAAAATCTACTTTCATTCTAAAACTATTTAACTTCAAATTTTTGCTAAATGACTAAATGTAATGTAATATAATTTAACTTCATTCTCAGTGTCTTATTGTCAGTTTACACTGAAATGTATTTAACATCCATAAAGTCAGCTTATGCACACATATTTCCAGCACAATTTAAACCAAAGTCTTACTCCTTCATTCAACATAGTCCAAAAAATTTACTCTCATTAAACACCTCATTGTTTCCGGTTAAGCAGAAAAACAAACTATATTAACCATCACAATAAAGAACATTTTAAAATGTTAAAATGTAAAGAGAAAATTTACATCTGTTTTATTGACTTCCAAAAAGTCAATAGGTGTGAGGTGTGACATGACAAAACCAGGCAAAATGGAACAAGCGTCTAACTGAAATTCTGTAAAAGCAGCAAATTCTGTATGCAGAGCCTCTGCTATTAAACACCCAAAAACTATGATGAAAGTACATCTAAATAAGAGATCACACCAAATCATGACAAAAGAAAAAAAAGACACTTAGTGTACAGAACCAAATGTCAAAAGAACCTGGAAACGTATTAACCTGTAAAGACTGCTACAGCCGTTTATGACTAAAAATAATATTGTTCTTAAGTTTTTAATAACTTTTAAACAACTAATCCAATCTGAATGACCCATAAAGAGGAGATTCTCAGCTTTTCAGGTGTATTGCATTTGTCTTATTTGCTCATTTGGATCAGAGGCTCCTTAATGAACATGGTTATGTCATTACATTCGGGGCAGTCATGGTTCTAATGGATAGAGCGTCGGACTTATAACCCGAGGTTGTGGGTTCGAATCTCGGCTCCGGCAAGAATTGTCCACGACTGAGGTGAGACCCTTGAGCAAGGCACCGAATCCCCAACTGCTCCCCGGGCGCCGCAGTGTCGGCTGCCCACTGCTCCAGGTGTGTGTGTGTGTGTACTTGGATGGATTAAATGCAGAGAACACATTTCACTGCTGATTATACTCTGTATAATTGTGTATGTGACAAATAAAGCTCGTCTGAGCTTTATTATTTTGTTCGTCAAAAGTAACGTATGCAGTATGTTCCTCTCAACCATACAGGAATGATTATTGATGCTTCACCCCTTCCGAATATGATAAAAAGCGATACTTGACTATGACTTGCTTGGGTAATGTTATATTGACAAAATGTAATTTAGAAGTGTAAAACCTCCAAATACAGTAATGTTTATAATTATATGTTGATTTCCACAAAATGTAATTTACTGTGTTGAAGTGCATCATCACATATTATTTTCCTAATTAAAACCTTGAGAGATTCTAGGTTAATAAATTGTCAAATCTCTCTGCTCTGGTGTGTGTACAGAGGTGGGTGTGGCTTCTTTCTAATGAAAACAAATCCATGTTCTCCTGTTTATCGTGTTTGCTAATTGCCTGTGTTGATATATGGCTGAGTATAGTAAACTTGATTTCTGAGATCAGTATATCTCTCATTATCGACAACTTGATTGATTCTACACAGTAAATATTCCCTTGTTTATTTGAGGGGGCTAGATGCCATTTTTATTTTATGTTGTTTTCACTTTGTTTATGTTGAGGGAGGTAGAGAACTTGGTCTGTTTTCTTTATTTTGTCATTTTCAAAAGAAGCGTTTTGTTTATTGTTTTGGCCTCATCTGAAGAGATTCCCATATTTAGAAAATAAAATACTTTATGTGGTATCTCTCTGGTGTGAACTCCGTTTCCTTTCTCTGTTACGGCTAACCCCTAATTAATACTAATTAAATCTTACACATTTCCAGGATTACAGTAATAAAGATAAACTACCTCTTATTGGAAGAGAATGAGAAACAACAACTGGAGGAACAGCCAATAAGCTCTATGTTCCACCTGACCTTTTGTTCATTCAACATCTATATGTAACCATGGACCACAAAACAGTCATAAGTGTAAATTTTTCTAGATTGAGATTTCGATATCGCCTGAAAGCTGAATAAATAATGTTTCCATTTATGTATGGTTTGTTAGGATAGGTCAATATTTGGCTGAGATACAACTATTTAAACATCTGGAATCTGAGGGTGCAAAAAAATCTAAATATTGAGAAAATCGCCTTTAAATTTGTCCAAATTAAGTTCTTAGCAATGCATATTACTAATAAAAAATTACGGTAGGAAATTAACTAAATATCTTCATGGAACATGATCTTTACTTAATGTCCTAATGATTTTTAGCATAAAAAATAAATAAATTTGACCCTGATGGCTATTGCTACAAATATTCCCCAGTGACTTAAGACTGGTTTTGTGCTCCAAATTCACATATTTAATTTATTTTTTAACACATTTCATTTTCCTTTTATTACTGACAGCTGAAGCAATAGAGAGACATAAGCGAGAGAGTGTCGTAGCTTTTCCAGAGCAGCTTCACTGAGACGTCCTGCAGGGGTTAACATGCTTCCGTCTGTTTATCGCATCTACATGATTTGCAGAAGTTCAATATTGAAGTAGCACAGGAAAATGTGTTCAGAGCAAACATGAAGTCCCGGCAAATAGATGACATCCAAATTCCTCACAGCCCATGAGTTACCCATCCTTTAATAAATTATTATGGGCTTCATGTAATGTTATAGCTGTTGATCGGGGCGGCCGTGCAATAGAGCAGCATGTCGGTGAAATGCTCAGCGCTAGTAGCAAAATCCTTCACACAAAACCCAATCCAGCAGCAGAAGATGTTCTAATGAGCCTACGGGGGCTCGGCAGGTCCTGTTTGACTTCACACAAAGCTTTCCCTACTAGCGAGTAATTGGCCTCTGACAGGGACCATCTCTCCCTCCGGTGACACCTCGACATTCTGTTTGCTAAGAAACGCAGCTTCCTGGAATCATCCTGTCACTCGCCAGCCGTAGTGCTTGCGTCGGCACAAAATGTGCCGAACTTCAGGCACGAAAATGGCTTCATATGAGGAGAGAGAAACTCATTTCACTGCTGATCTGCAGCACTAGCAGAAAACGGCACAGAAAGAGGGAGAGGGACGGAGCTGCTACGCGTGCCAGCTTTAAGCATATTTAAATCTACTTTCTTCAGCAAATCCAATACCTGCCACATTAAAATAAAGTGCCTTTCTTCAGAGCTCGGCCACAGTGTGGAGAAAACTCTCTAACACAAAGAAAAGAGAGGCTTTATATCACAGGACAATCAAATTCCTGCTGAAAAGGGCATTAGTCTTTCAGTTTCTCTCTCACACACAAACACTTTGTTCATCCGTTCAAAGATAATATGAGATCTGCCTCACCAATTATTTTACACTGCCAGTGATTTTATAAACTCAAAAGAAATCTAACTATTGCCACGTGCTAATGTTCCACTGAGCGAGTCTAGAAATGATCGCGGCTGCTGTGAATACTCCACCAGCTCCGCGTCACCAGAGGGCGCCGTCACCAAGAGCAAACCATACACACACACACACACACGTGTGTTTTTGTGAAAAGTGGGGACATCCCATAGGCATAATGGTTTTTATACTGTACAAATTGTATGTTCTATTGCCCTACACCAACCCTACACCTAAACATAGTGTGTGTGTGTTTTGTGTGTGTGTGTGTGTGTGTGTGTGTGTGTGTGTGTGTGTGTGTGTGTGTGTGTGTGTGTGTGTGTGTGTGAGTGAGTGAGTGAGTGAGTGAGTGAGTGAGAGATGAGTGAGTGAGTGTGTGTGTGTGTGTGTGTTTGTGTGTGTGCGTGCGTGCGTGCGTGCGTGCGTGCGTGCGTGCGTGCGTGCGTGCGTGTGTGTGTGCGTGCGTGCGTGTGTGTGTGTGTGTGTGTGTGTGTGTGTGTGTAAAATAGTGAGTTAGTGAGAGTGTGTGTGTGCGAGTGAGAGTGTGTGTGCATTAGTGACATTATCTTCTTTGCTAGATAAATACAACACCTCCTGAACGTTTGCTAAAAAGGACATTAAATTGTAATTTCATCTTTCTGCTCCATAAAGACGCCTGTGACACATAATGAGACGGTGCTGAGAAAGTCTTTATCTAAGAACGCTCTGCCATCATCCCACCAGAGGAAGGGTTTCTGAGTCAAAGTGCATTTGAGTTTAACATTTATTACATTTCAAAAGGGACACTATCAAACAGATGCCAAATAGTACAGATGTCAGGAGTTGGATCAATTGTCAGCGGTGTCAGTTCAATCTAATTTTAACGTTCATTATGTCTGTGTAATTGCTGCTGTAAAGACGCAAACTTGAATTTGTCACAGAACCGCAGTGAGAGTGGCTAGAAACGACATGCCAAACATGGAACTAAACACGCAGGTTTATGCATGATGTTTGTACAATACTTAACAATAACCCTGCAGTCCAGCGATGAAGCCTGCTTGAGATCCTCTGTCCTGAACAAAGCTCTCTGGAGGACAACATCTACCAAAAACATCTGAACATAAACGTGCTTTTGCTAAAGCAAACAATTTCCTAACAGTGCTATCTGAGAAAAGACAGAAAAAAATTTAATCAAATCACTGATTGTTCAGTCATTTGATTGCAGTTGAAAAAAATCTTTGTATAATCAGTAAATAGGACAGTGACGAACACAGAGCTGTCGTTTATTATAATTACATGTTGCAAATGAGGTGGGCGATATATACGCAGATGCAGCAACCAAAAACTATTTACATGCTAGCGCTGTGGGCAAAAATTACCAACGGAGAGAAAAACAAAGAATGAGCAAGGGAAGTTGTCACAAACAGATGAACTAGTCATTAGTCGCTGAACTGGCAATGCAAGATATTACATTACAGAGAAAGCAATGTGTTTCTTTCTCCAGTGACAGAAAGCCATGTGATGAACATTTGCATTCAGAAGGGTTTTCTCCATTGATTAGCCCGAGGAGAGAAAATGAGACCATGGACCACAAAACCAGACAAAAGGGTCAATTTTGTGAAATTGAAATTCATCATCTGAAAGCTGAATAGATAAGCTTTCCATTGGTGTATGGTTTGGTTTGTATAGGACGATATTTGGCTGAGATGCAACTATTTGTAGCTGTTTTTCCTCTCTATGCACAAAAGAACACCAACACAACTGATTATACTGGCCGAGATAAAACTATTTGAAAATCTGGAATCTGAGTCTAAATCTAAATATTGAGAAAATTCACATTTAAAGTTGTCCAAATGAAGTTCTTAGCAATGCATATTACTAATGAAAAATGACGTTTTGATATATTTAAGGTAGGAAATGTACAAAATATTTTCATGGAACATGATCTTAATATCCTAATGATTTTTGTCATAAAAGAAAAATGTATAATTTTGACCCATACAATGTATTGTTGGCTATTGCTACAAGATATACATGTGCTGCTTATGACTGCTTTTGTGCTCCTGGGACACAAATATGCATTGATGGATCGTGATCGTAAGATAGAGAATGGTAACGAGTGCAGTGATCTCTCTCACTGTAGAGACACGTGTGTGGGAGACGAACAGCAGGAGAACTGAAGGGTCTTCTGAGGAATACTAATGAGTACAGCTCGTTCAGAGCAAAACAAAGCAAGGTCCAATAAGGCTGTTCCGTGCAGTTTGATGAGAGCATGTGTTTGAACATACGGTACGATAGAACGACTCAGGGCACTGCGATGCTCAGTTAACCCATTTAAAAACAGCCCGACTTCTGTGTGTGGATCCAGTCCCGTTCACACTCGGACCACATCACAATCCAGTCCTGTGGTGTTTTCCATCTTAATGCATCATTTGACAGATGCTTTCCTCCAAAGTGTGTTTCTCAGCTGCTTATAGTCAGAGATCCGGCTATGATGGGTGAACTGAACCAAATCTGCCCTGACTCACCTGTTTAGTGTTTAACCTTCGACAGAGTTGTTAAATCAGCTTTAACCTACCAGGCAAGTTCCTGTTTTGTCAGAGCATAACATAGCACATATTTTGTGATAGCAACAGACTCCGGGGTGGATCCGCCCTCAAGTCAGCATCTCTGCTGTACGGTCAGACTCTGTTCGGTCATTCGCCCAGAATATGCTCCGCCTCCGGACTGCGCACTGTCATTTAGCAGACTCATTACGGACACTGCGCGGATTCTCCATCCGAACGCGCTTATTTGTTTTATGTTTTTATTTATTTTTTAACCGGTGCCGTCTCAGTCAGAGAAATCCTCCTCAGAGTGGAGAAGCTGCGGCCGGCCAGGTTGAAGAGGACTGAGCATGGTAAGAATATTTTTAAAATGTTCTTTATTTGTACAGTTGTCAGTAACATTAAAGTTAATAAAGCAGTTCATTGCTTTGTTGGCGTTTTTGATTTTTGAAATTGCGTTGTGGAATGTCCAGTTAAGGTTAGCTATTTAGCATTATTAGCATTATAGTAGATTTGAGTAATAACAGGTCTATTTGGATGGAATATCTTCCCTTTCTGTGAGACGGGTAACTGTTAATTTAATTTATATTTAATGTTAGGTAATTTTTCACCCCCTTTGAGAATAAACTTTTTTTCACTTAAATTTGGTTCTAGAATATTATTTCAATCTATTTTTGCTTGTATTTTGTCAAATATATTCCCCACCTCTGTATATGAAATGTATATGTAATGTATATGAAATAAACTAGCGTACTCATTACAGAAACTGTGCGGATTTGCGATCCGAACGCGCTTTTTTATAACAGTCACGTCTCAGAATTCCTCAGAGTGGAGAAGCTGCGGCCGGCAGGTGGTAGAAAGACGCAATACAGTAAGAATACTGTTTAAATATGCTTTATTTATTTTAACATTAACGTTAATAAAATAGTTAATTGCTTTTTTGCCCTTTTTAATTCTGAAATTGCATTGTGGAATGTCGAATTACGTTAGCTCTTTCTGTTGTGTGGGTACAAAAACTCACTATAAGATCCTCCAGTCTGTTAATAAATATGCCTTTTTATTTACACAAATTCTTTAAAACTCTTTACCAACCCCCACCTCACAGGGTAGGGGACAGGTGTGTTGCACAAATCACGGTCAGCAAACACTCAAATAAAAAATGCAAAACTCAAATAAATTCAAAACAAAGAAAAACTAAAAAGAATGAGACAAATTAAAGCATTATCATATATTTTGAGTAATAACAGGCCTGTTTGGACGGGATCTCCTTTTTGTGAGACAGAGTAATTTTTCACCCCTCTTCAGGAATAACTGCAGGTAATATTATTGTCACAGAACAGCCGGTTCCCCAATCCAACCAATCACAGCTCACCAATTCACCTGAATACTAATCACCACCACCTGCAAGTCATTCCAGCAATCAGCACCCAGCACTCTTAAGCACCAGCACCAGCTCACTTCAGTGTCCAATCTCGTTCAGACACCATTGGACTCACTCCTCTATTCCCTACCTTGCCTTTACTCTGTTGTTCGATTACTAACCTTCTGTGTCATCCCCAGTGTGTCTTCCTCGTCCTCAGTCCTCCTCCTCTCGGATCCATCTCCCTGTTCCAGGCCAGGATTCCCCGCAGTGGTTCCCATCAACGATCTCCTGGAACTGTAGAACATCATCGGTCTGATCTGCTCATCACCCGTAGAAGTATCATCATACCCATTACTCACCTGCTTCCTGCTGTTGCTCTAAGACTGTCAATAAACCTCATTGTTAACATCTCCCTTTGTCTCTGTGGGTCAATCCGTAACAGAAGACTGGACCAACACCGAACGAAGTCCTATGAGCAGTTCAGATCCGTTCCAGGAGATCGTGGATCAACTGAAACGGACCTTCACCATCATGAACACAGCAGCCGCTACCACTTCCGTCACCACCACCACTTCTTCATCAACAAATTCACCGGGTATGGTTAGTCCCATGGTCAGACCGGCTCCCTACTCTGGTCGGGCGGAGGAATGCAACGGATTCTTACTCCAATGCTCGCTCACCTTTGAGATGCAACCACATCTATTTCCCACTGAAAGAGCCAAAATAGCCTTCATCATCTCCTTACTCCACGGGAAAGCTCTTCAATGGGCAAAGACCATCTGGGGGCAAGCCGGCACGGTTACCCAATCCCTCAGCGGCTTCACTAATCATCTCCGGGATGTTTTGGCATTTCTGTCGGAGACTCGACAGCTGGCGAACAGCTCTATCATCTCCAACAGGGTAACATGCCAATTCATGAATATGCTTTAAAGTTCCGGACCCTGGCCGCTGCTAGTGGATGGGATGAAAGCCCACTCTTAACCACTTACCGTCAAGGATTGGAGGCTCGTTTACGGTTGCATCTCGCGGCATTTGATGACACCATGGGGCTCGAGCGATTCATTCAACTATCCATCCGAGTGGCTAGCCGCATGCGTTCCTGTATGAAGTATCAACAGTCACTTACGCATTCGAATCCTCTCCTCCCTCGACCAGAGAACATCAGCCCTCCAGAACCAGTTCCAGAACCCATGCTCGTCGATAACACTCGACTCTCAGTCGTCAGCTCAACCTTCCCACCACGAACACCACGAAGATCTACCAGATCCAGTCAGTAACGGGTCAACCTTTGGGTCGTAAGCACCTACGGCATCAGGTTGGACCGATTAACCTTCGCGTGGGTCTCCTTCATGAAGAAGATCTTCATTTACTGGTTCTGGAGGATTCCACCGCTGATGTCATCCTAGGGCGCCCGTGGTTAGTGCAGCACAATCCCATCCTCTCCTGGAAGTCTGGAGAAATCCTGAAGTGGGGCGATAGTTGTTTTCCTGATTGTTTCCCAGACATGCCTCGTCCTGCACTACCTCCATCGAGAGCCCGGTGGAGAAACAGTCAGTGGATGTTCCATCCTGCTACGCCCCCTTCAGTGACATCTTCTGCCCGAAAAGAGCTTCCAAGCTGCCTCCACATCGACCATGGGACTGTGCCATCGATCTGCTTCCGGGTGAGCCAGTGCCACGTGGAAGAATATACCCACTGTCCATCCCTGAGCAGAAGGCCATGAAGGAGTATATTGAGGAGGCTCTAGAGCAAGAGTACATCCGTCCTTCTACCTCCCCTGCTGCTTCGAGCTTCTTCTTCGTGGCCAAGAAGGATGGTGGTTTGAGGCCTTGTATCGACTATCGGGCACTGAATAAGATCACGGTCAAGTTCCGGTATCCTCTTCCCCTCGTCCCAGCGGCGCTGGAGCAACTACGCGGAGCTCGTATCTTCACTAAGTTGGACCTCCGCAGCGCCTACAACCTCATCCGGATACGTGAGGGGGACGAGTGGAAAACTGCCTTTGTAACACCGACCGGCCACTATGAATATCGGGTCATGCCGTATGGACTTGTCAACGCCCCCCTCAGTATTCCAGGATTTTATGCACGTGGTACTCCGGGAGTTTCTTCATCAATTCGTTCTCGTCTACATCGATGACATCCTTATATACTCCCGGAGTGAAGCCGAACATCGCCAGCACGTTGCGGAGGTCCTCCAACGGCTACGGAAGAACAACTTGTTCCTTAAAGCAGAGAAATGCTCCTTCCATCAATCTTCAGTCAAATTCTTGGGTTACCATATCGACCAGGAGGGCATCAAAATGGATGAGGGGAAGGTAACCGCCATCCAAGATTGGCCCATGCCCACATCGATCAAGGAACTCCAACGCTTTCTAGGTTTCCCTAATTTCTATAGAAGGTTCATCCAGAATTATAGCTCCATTGCCGGCCCGCTCACCGACCTCCTCAAACACAAGCCCAAATCACTGTCCTGGACACCATCTGCCACGGAGTCCTTCAACATCCTGAAAGAGACCTTCATCACTGCCCCTATCCTGGTTCATCCAGATCCGAACAAGGCCTTTGTGGTTGAGGTCGACGCCTCCACGACCGGGGTAGGGGCAGTATTATCTCAGCAGCAAGGGAATCCAGCCAAACTCCATCCATGTGCCGCCTTCTCACGCAAACTCAGCCCGGCGGAGAAGAACTATGACATCGGTAACCGAGAGTTATCTCGTCTCCACGCACCCGAAGAGGACAACCAAGAGCCCGAACCCATCCTTCCAGAGGACATGTTTCTATGTCCCATCCAATGGGCCCCCGAGTCCATTCTTACTCCCAGTGTCTCCTCCTCCGAACCGCCGGGCTGTCCACCAGGTCTACAGTACGTTCCCCGAAAACAACGTACTCCCATCATTCACTCGGCACATTCATCTCTGGGCACTGGCCACCCCGGGGCCAATGGAACCCTCTCGCTGCTAAAAGATCGCTTCTGGTGGCCCAACATGGCCCAAGACGTGAAAAGGTTCGTACAATAAAAAAATGTTTTTTTTTACAATTTATGGGGGTTGCATTCTATTTTCTATTTATCTTCATGTAATACCTCCTTTTTATAGAGCGTTTCATTGTTATTGGCCAAGAAAAGTTTGGATTTGTTCTAATGATGCTCCTGAAGGTCAGAGTTAAGGTTCCTTGCACAATGAGTCCGAAATTGTTGTAAATGATTTTTCGTATCTGTCATCCTTTTTTACTAAAATGCTTGCTATGGATGCGAAAACGCAAATCGAACCTGATTTGACTTTTTTTTTATGATGGACAAAAGCTTTGGAGGCAGTGTGTAAAAGTGATTGACACAATGAGAGGTCACATATATTTTTTAACGAGCAAACATTTCAGATGAGAATTTCAGACTCCGTGTGCAAAGACCTTTAATGCTAACATCATTCTTGAGGTGAAGCCGACATATTCAAGTACAGCAATACATGTAGGGTTAATGTAACTATCATCAGAAACTCAACGGTCTTCATCAAAAAATACCAAAATATACGTTTTTTTTACTTGAAATTATGACAGAAATATATACTTCTTATTGTATAACAAAATATAATTCTCAAAGTAATAATAACAATAATAATAAAAGTTCTTCTGCACTTTGTGGAATTGTTCAATTTTCTTTTGATTACATTTTAAAACATTAATTCAATTGTTAAAATTGCATTAATTAATTTGATTACCACCATTTTGGTAACAATGTTGTATTAAATCATAAAACACAGAATACAGAAAAATTTAAACAGACAAAACTGATTTTCTGAAATAATAATAAAACGCATTTCATATAGGGCCCTATTATTTTTAAGAGTTAAGTAAATCATTAAATTGCCAGAGTTCTAGACATACTTTATGATTTTCAGCTAAATTAATACAGAAAACACAGAATTTTGTATTTGATAGGTCCCTATGAATGCAAAGCACAGTGACACTCCATCAAACAAGAGCAAAGAGACTGAAGACAATACATTTTCCAGCGTTTCGCTTCAGCTGATGACACAGAAGGTCATATTTTTCTCTTGTTAGAGAGGTGGCCGTGGCGTGCCAGAGTAACTGATGGTTGACAGAGGTGCATGAAGAGAAGCCTTGATTTTACAAAGCATCATTAAATAAGACCTTGTTCACGGTGCTTCTGTAATAAAGCACTGTTGCCTCACCTGGCCGCGAAGCAGTGCAGCCAGCTTTATAAACATATAGATATGCACATTAAATATTTGTATCAGTGTCATGGAAACAATCAGTTCATAATGTCTCATTAACATGTTTACTCTATAGCAGAGTCTACACTTGAGAGCCTCTGCTGCGATGGATTGAAATGGTCTTGTGTTCTGTGCTTTGTGCCGCTGGTCCATCGACAGCACCGGTCCACAGCTGCGGCTCTGAAAAACTGATTAATTTTAAACTTCTAACAGCGCTAATGAGCTGCGTACAGAATTTTGCTTTCGGAAGTGAAGTTGGAGATAAAAGAAGTAGGTCAACACAGCGCTCTCTCCCAAAACAGCAGAAATCCAGTTACAGCAGAACTCAGAAGAGCCACGACAGCTCCAGCTCTGGGGCCCAGAGCCAAACGTTGCTTCGAGAAACCCAGCGAATGCTTAAAACTTCAGGAACTCCCAGAAATGTGCCGTTTCTCACAGTCCTGAAGACACAGCACTGGCCAGCAGCTCATTCACATCCATAAATACATCATGCAATTAAGACAGCATGATAAATATTCAGCAAGTATAATGAACATTCATCTTCTCAACCGAGAGCCGATCTAATAAAAACATGGAAAAGACCTATAGGCAACAGTGTGTGGATGGCAATAAACATTTAAATGTTGCTTTTATTTTCAGAATTTAACAAAAAATGTAAATAATTTACACTGTTAAAAATCTCTCTCACAGATGCACCGACTCTGATGCGTATAAGAATAAGATGTCTGTCAGTCCTCTACATCAGACTCTTGTGCGTTCCCTTGTGCGTTCCGGGTCATTCCTACAGAAAAAGAGATCAAACGAAACCTTTCGACAGACACTGAATGAGCTGAGCTCGTTGCTCACGCATGTGAAACACATTTATTCATTCAGCAGGTACTTTTATTCAAAGAGGAATACTACATCAAAACACGAATGATGCAATGCAATGATGGCATCAATGAGACTCCTCTTTGATGCAAAGTATAAGACACAAGACAACTTGACCTTAAAATACTTTATTTTTACAGGAATGAACCGCAATTAGACGACACTGAAAGTTTGATGAATGTTTTACGTTCAACATATTTACAAGGTTTTCATGAATTTCTCTTCTCAATTCCCATAATTCTGATTACAGATGCAATCCTCCACAACCAGATGTCACATTCCAGCTTGTTGGTTTTGTGTTTTCATCCAAATGCGTGTCACTCTGTATCAAAGCACAGGTTGCGGGCGTACAGAGATCAATTAAGCCTTTAGTTTTCAGGGCAAACGGACCTGCAAATACACACACTCGTTTAAACACAGCAGTGAATATGATGTAGAGCTGAGATACCCCACTGATGCAAAGGAATCTTAAATCACTGCAGATGGCGTGTGTGTGTGTGTGTGTGTGTGTGTGTGTGTGTGTGTGTGTGTGTGTGTGTGTGTGTGTGTGTGTGTGTGTGTGTGTCTCGCTCTGTGTGTGTGTGTGTGTGTGTCTGTGTGTGTGTGAATGTGTGTCTCTGTGTGTGAGTCTCTGTGTGTGTGTGTGTGTGTGTGTGTCTCTCTCTGTGTTTGTGTACGTGTGTGTGCGTGTGTGTGTGTGTATGTGTGTCTGTCTGTGTGTGTGTGTGTCTCTGTGTGTGTGTGTGTGTGTGTGTGTGTGTGTGTGTGTGTGTGTGTGTGTGTGTGTGTGTGTGTGTGTGTGTGTGTGTGTGTGTGTGTGTGTGTGTGTGTCTGTGAATGTGTGTCTCTGTATGTGAGTCTCTGTGTGTGTGTGTGTGTGTGTGTGTGTGTGTGTGTGTGTGTGTGTGTGTCTCTCTCTCTCTGTGTGTGTGTGTCTCTCTGTGTGTGTGGACAGGAATAAAGGAGGATGTGGACTCGTTTAGGAGGATAATCTGTTTCCTGAGCCATTGTCACTAAACGAGACAGAATCTGCTTGTTAAGGGAGGGTTTGGGTCACACATGCTCTCTGAGCCTCTATTTAGCAACACAAAGCTTACAATTATTGCTGTCCATTTGTGGCTTTGCACTGTAATTTAGCTCGGAGAAATCTCCGCCAGTTGCGGCAGCTCACAGTAACAATGGCTCTGTCCTTGAAGGCCCTGTTTCCGGCTAAGATAATGCCGCTTACTTTTCCTTTTTTATACTGCTGTCACCACATCTGCTCTGTCTTCTGTATCAGTACACGACTGCCCAACGGCAGCACATAAAGCACCTTGGCCATGAGGCAAAATCCATGATGAAATTATGTTCAACTCCAGGGCAATCAGACACTCCTAGTCGCTTCTGCAATAAGAGCCTGTTGATGGAGCGACGCGACCCGTAGGACCCCAAACAGGTCACATACAGAATCAAAGACAAGCGGTCTGATCATAAAAGTTACACAGAAAGCAGGTGTGATCGTGAATTAAAAAAATAACCTTACAATAACAGCTTCAAATAACCAAATATGATGAACACATACTGTATATAATGTGCACAGAGGATGAAAATGCACAAGGGTCACTCAATAGAGCAAATAGAGATGTTTTCCACAGTCTATATATATCAATTTCAATGACACGTCACTCTCTTGCAGAGTCAGTCCACAAGTGACACACGTGACCATCTGCATGTGTTGGACAAACCACATCTCATGTGATCCTGATAACGTGTTTTCATAATGCCTGTTTATAAATCCATAGTATGCAATCTGCAAAACATTCTAGTGCTGAAATCATGTAATGAGGAAGGTATATTCTCAGTATCATCTCAGTATTATCTTGTTTTCTGTTGCGAGGATGCTGGAGTGTCTCGGGCACAAACACTGCACAAATGGTGCTACACACTGAGCCAATGTTTTATAAAAACTGTAGAAAATATTGTAGAAGCAAATTTACAGAGTTTTGTGCTGATTTTTGAGACAGAAGGACCGTGGTAATGCACTGCTTTAAGTGGCAACAACTAATATTAGGCAGACATTAAAACGGTTTAAGGATTTTTTAAATGTCTCAAAGCATCTATCTCCAATAGTACAGTCAGATGCAGCATCAAATAACAGTAATTTCTTCTTCATAAATGTCAGGAGCCCCACACGCCACCATCACTGTGCAGCGCCAGCCACTAGCAAACAACACAATACAGCAGATCTTGAGATGAGGAGAAATGTTCAGACAGCCATGAAAGGCCTGAGAAGGCGAGAGATTGGAGGAACTGCCGGAGGAAATGAGAAACAAAATGCAAAGAGAGAGACTGGAGCATCGAGGGATACGATTGGCCATGACGTCAGAGGGATTAGGGATCTTTCTTAAAAAAAACAGACAAACACTTGGAGGAATCAGAAAACTAGGACAGGTAAAGCTCCAAATAAAAAACAACAACAATAATAATAATGATAAATAAACCCCTCAAACGAAACAAGCTGAGTATAAACCGCTCCAAACCCAGAAAACCAGTGGGAACAAGACTTACGGACATCTGCTGATCAATCACATGCCTTTACTAAAGAAATAAGAGAACAAGAAACAAGTCAACTGTGAGAGAAGTTGAATGAAATCAACACGCAGCTCGAGTCTGAGAAACTCCTGTTTCGAATGACCACGAATCAGAGGCCAGTCGATTCATGATAGTCACACATAAACATTCTTCAGATCAGCAGAATGTGAGAAGAACCTCAGCAACAGACACAAATCAATGCGTGACTAACGCACCTGTGATGCTCCGGCAGATGCACCAGCTTCTGCGCTCTTTATCTTATATAAGCACTGCAGAAAATCTCTACGGCTATCAACAAGCTTTGGTGTATGATGATACTATTCTAGTACAGTATATAAACCTTTCAAATATTTCACAAAAACTATTTCTTGGTTATAACCAAATGTTTCTGCCCCCATTTTTCATGAGCTGAACTCAAAGATCTAAGACTTTTGTTATGTACACAAAAGGCCTATTTCTCTCAAATATTGTTCATAAATCTGTCTAAATCTGTGTTAGTGAGCACTTCTCCTTTGCCGAGATAATCCACCCACCTTACAGGTGCTGCATATCAAGATGCTGATTAGACAGTATTATTATTGCACAGGTGTGCCTTAGGCTGGCCACAATAAAAGGCCACTCTAAAAGTGTTACACTCTAACATCTGTGAGGATAAGAATATATATTTGCAGTATAAGTGCCAAAAACCATCTCAATATATTTGTATTGGCCTTTCTAATTAATATTAATGCGCCTCTCTTCTGATTGGCCTGTTGTTTTCTGAGTGACACACGTCCAGGCCAACCACAGGTAACTAGTTAAGGCCGACGTCACGATTACGTCACCACGCTAAACTGGAAGCAAGACAGCGCAGATTCAGCTACATAAGGAGCTTAAAATATCATCTTGTTGTGATGTTGTGAGCCAGAATCAATGTAATATAGCCTCAAATTAGAAATTTGATGCTGCCAGACAAAAAACCCACGACAGCTGTGGTTAAACGCGATAAAACGAGCGGACTGGACAGAAACGCTGTTTGCAGCGCACGCTTCTTAACAGAAAAGGTTCAATAAAGTGTTGTCTTTTGTTGTTATGTGTGCATCTGAAGATTTTTTGCATCTCACGACTATGTTGTGTATGAAATATGTCTGTGTAAAACAACAAACTGATGATGTATAATCATTTGTAATTGTATATAGATTGTGGTGATTAATTGTGGCTGGAGGATGGATGGTGACTGAGTAGTTCGGACGTCACATTTTTACGGAAGTCACAAGGGCTTGTGGAAAAGCATAGCTACTTTATGCAGACTGTGTGCGCTTTACTGTGAACTGACTGCTTTGAAACTTATATGGTAGTTACACAGTCCTCAGTAATCATGAAAAAAGCCAGTGAATTTCAGTTCTGACAATACGGGATCTTTGAAAACTCGTGGCCTTGACAAAACTAAGTGAACCGAAGAAATCCCCTCCCGGTCACCGTACAGAAAAGTGTACAGGTATGAGAATTGGGACACACCTAGCAAGTCTTTTTAATGATTCATTAAAAGAAAGGAATCACAAGAGTCATCTGTCTCGTGGACAGTTCTGTAAATAATGCGTCTACATTGAGGTGATTTGGAGGACGACACACCTGTGAAAAGTGCCTCACATTACACCGCACGCACACGCTCCTTTCCCTACAGTATTTGCTGTTATTATGTGTCAGCGCTGATCTATTTATCTGTCAGCGTCCAGCTCTCTCACCTAAAATCTCATTAACTAAACTCAATGTGTCCGTCTGAATTTCTGTCGATTCACATCTCTGTCATCGCGTTTGGAAAGATGAACCTTCACCGTCCCTGAAGAGACAACATGTGTTCTGTGTTCATACTGAGAGCAATGAAAGAAAGAGACGGCGGACGGAGAGAGATGAAGAGAGGCGTGAGCGAGGACAAGCGTATTTGAGTCTCTCAGTGACCTCCATTCATGATCAGTGAGCTGAAGCCATGCAGACACACACAGTGAGGAAGTGATGAGAGCTTCCTGCTCCGTTCGTCTGCAATCACTGCAGTCATAGAGCAGGACCGCGAGGGCCAATATCTGCTCATTTCACTGACCGCCACAGGGATCCAGCTCAGGTGAAGAGTTCAGCATCATGAACATAAACAGCACAGACGTTTCTGACAGAGAGAGAGAAATTAGAGCTCTGCTTTCACAAATCAAACACACTGTAAAAAGTGATTTTCTTCCTTAGTATCTTTGTCTTGTTGTCTATTATGAATATCTACAAATTCTGGAATTAAGATGCGCTTACTTGACAATTAAAATTACTTTTTTCCAAAGTATCCAAATTTAGTTTTTGTTTAGGTTTTGATTAATTTTTCATCTCTTTTGGCAGATATTTTTGCGTGTTTTAAGCAAAATTTGATAATATTGTCAGAAAACAAGACTTAATATCTTACGCCGTTTTACTTGTCAAGTAAATGCATATTGATTTAGGAATGTTTCGATATTTATACTAGAAAACAAGACAAAAAACTAAGGAAGACAATTATTTTTAACCATGTAAAAGCAGGAGAACACAAACCCTCGTTCAGCTCTAAACCCTGAGAGACACAAAGAGAGTCGTTTACAAGTCTGTGACTCAAGAGAACGTCATGTTTATACTCTCAGACTGCGAACAGTCACTGGATTTGCCAAAGTTTGAGTGATTTTCATGCCATTAAAGAGTTTCATTTGGGAATCTAAGGCTACGTATTAATCCAGATACATTTGAAAATGCCATTTTCATTTTCGTTTTAAAAAGCTCTCCATCCACGCTAACATTTCCAAGTGTTTTCCAAAAGTTTCTCATTTACTCTGAAACATCAGATAATGTTACATTTGCTTTACTGAGCATGTGTAAAGCGTCAGAAAGCTATCCAAGACGCAGACGGAACAGACATGATACGTGTTCGTGCAATTCTTCTAATTTTATTTAGAAAAATCTCTCAGCATTCACTGACGCGTCCCTCACTCACGACCGTATGTCTGATCTAAAACACAACTGCCCTCATGTTTCAATGCAAACAGCAATCGTGAGTAAATCTTCTGTCATCTTTGCAGGACTGTGATATGAAGCGTGCACAAAGTAACATATCTGTAGCAACATTGTGAAAGTGAATAGCATTTTATCATCATAACAGGCACACTACTGATATAAACATAGATATCTATGGGTACAACATGTGTCCCTGGAGCACAAAAGCAGTCATAAGCAGCACAGGTATATTTGTAGCAATAGCCAACAATACATTGTATGGGTCAAAATTATACATTTTTCTTTTATGCCAAAAATCTTTAGGATATTAAGATCATGTTCCATGAAGATATTTTGTACATTTTTTTGCGTGAATATATCAAAACTAAAATTTTGATTAGTAATATGCATTGCTGAGAACTTATTTAAAGATGATGTTCTCAATATTTGGATTTTTTGCACCCTCAGAGTCCAGATTTTCAAATATTGTCCTATCATAACAAACCACACATCAATGGAAACATTATGTATTCAGATTTCAGATCTCAAATTTGTAAATCTCAATTTTGACAAATTCAAACTTCAGATTGGTTTTGTGCTCCAGGGTCACATATGTGTCACATGACTAAACATGCGTGTTTTCGAAAGCTTCTGTTTTCAAGCGTTTTCAAAAAGCTTTTGTTTTGTTTTCCTTAACAAAAAAACACCATCTCAGAGTGAACACAAGGCCAAAACCAAGAGAAAAGGGTACATTTTCAAACAAAAACTTACTTCTGTAAACAGTACTTCTGAATGGATGGACTAGTAATTCACTTCACACTCGTTTACTTGCTGTTGTCTTTGAAAGCGCTGTGCTTTTATTTAAATTAGGAAACTTTCTGTAATGCTGGTCTCTGGATTTTAACATTTCTTCAAACAATGGAAACTCCAAGCAGTTATTATACCTCTAAAATGAACTGCGATACCCCAACAGTAGTTTACACACACTTAACTCACCAGAACATGTTCATCTTCTGTTCAATATGGCAGAGAGATGCTTTGTTCCCAGAGAAAGCATCTCTAGAGATCAGCATGAGAATGCTCAACTCGATAAGTGAATTTGAATTGACTGGTGTGGACTGGAGCGGCTCAAGAGGACGATGATTTGATTCTGATTCCTGCAGTGACCGTTACGCTATATAATAATAAAGTACAAATCAACAGCTCATCCATTTTCACGGAAAGCTATCGTTATTCCCAATCAATACAAACAGGCTCGGCGGATCCTGCACGCAACAGACACAAAGAGAAGTAAAAGCGATTTGGCGACGTTGCGCTCACTTTCAGCGCTGAATCCATTTCAGAGAGATGAAGACAAGTTAACCACATTAAAGTGCTCGAATCTTCAACTTTAATATACAGGACAGCACAGAATAGTGATAATTGAGTGATCGACAGTAACCTAATTCAAATGTACTTTCAGAATGAAAGGTATTAAAAGATTTAGCAGAGTATATGCACAGTCCCCAAACGTAAAACCAAAGCATAAATAACATCTGCACGCAAATAAATCTCCAGCTAGTTAAAGGTTTGTGGTGTCTAGATAGTCCAACCTGTACCATCAATTCATACTGGTACAGAATTGTATTATTGATGCAGAATTGTATTATCTGAGGGAATCATGCTGGCCATTTATTTAGCGTGGAACTCCTGCCCTGTTACTCAGAAGGCTCGGCTGAATACAGATAAGACTTATCTAACGATAAGCATTCTCTAATTGAGAGAAATGATGTAATATCGATCTTCTGTATAGCCCTACGGCCGTGACATTTACCAAAGCGGCAGCGGTCGACTGCAGAGGGACGGAAAATGGCACGGTTTGTCAGACACAAGCAGACCTGCGGCTTCTGCACGGTTACATATTTATTAGTCTTGAAATGGTTCTGTGCATTAGAACATGAAAGCTGGCTAATATATAATGCAGAAAATATATAAGGGGAAAATAAAATAGTTGTGATATGTGACCCTGGAGCACAAAACCAGTCATAAGTGTCAATTTTTTTTAAATTGTGATTTATGCATCATCTGAAATCTGAATGAATAATCTTTCAATTGATGTATGGTTTGGACAATATTTGAAAATCTGTAATCTGAGGGTGCAAAAAAAATCTAAATATTGTTCCTGTGGCTCAGTGGTAGAGCATTGCGTTAGCAGCGCAAAGGTTGTGGGTTCGATTCCCAGGGAATACACATACTGACAATACAAATGTATAGCCTGATTGCACTGTAAGTCGCTTTGGATAAAAGCGTCTGCTAAATGCATAAATAAATGTAAATGTATATTGAGAAAATCACCTTTAAAGTTGTTCAAATGAAGTTCTTAGCAATGCATATTAACAATCAAAATGTAAGTTTTTATATATTTATGGTAAGAAATTTACAAAATATCTTCATGGAACATGATCTTAATATCCTAATAATTTTTGGCATAAAATAAAAAATTATAATTTTAACAATGTAAAAAAATAAAAAATAAAAAAATAAGCTCAGATGAGCTTTATTTGTCACATACACAATTACACAGAGTATAATGAGGAGTGAAATGTGTTCTCTGCATTTAACCCATCCAAGTGCACACACACACCTGGAGCAGTGGGCAGTCAACGCTGCGGCGCCCGGGGAGCAGTTGGGGTTCGGTGCCTCAGTCGTGGACAATTACAGCCAGAGCCGAGATTCGAACCCACAACCTCGGGTTATAAGTCCAACGCTCTATCCACTAGGCCACGACTGGCCCCATCTATTGCTTTGTGTAATGTATTGTTGTCTATTGCTACAAATATACCTGTGCTGCTTATGACAGCCTTTGTGCTCCAGGGTCACATATTCACTTTAAAATCATGTATTCACTGTATATCATGCTTTAATTTATGATGAAATATTAATGCATGTTGCCAAAATATTTTCTTTTTCATATATTTTACAGTAAAATTCTTAATCTATTAAAAACACTGATAATTTTTACATATAAAGCACATCCCTGTGCATTCAAAGACCACTGAACAACAACAACAAAATACAACTAAATCAGATTCTCAAGAAATATTAGTCGCATTTATTTGCATGCAGAATTGTAATATTTGGATGCTGATTTGTAAATGCTCAGAAGAACAGACCAGTGTCAGTTATTAATGTTCTTCTGGGTTTTAACACTGTAAGCTCTTATCACACCTGAGCGATCTGAAGCAGAACTTGATCTGTAAAATACAAAACTAGTCCAGTCCTCTGGTGACCCACTTGCCAAAAGTGTTCTCGTCGAGTCTCTGACAGTCGTGCTCGCCCATTGTTTTGGATCCTCAAGTGGTGCATTCAGATGGAAATGAAAGGCTGGTGGTGCTGCCATTTAGAAAGTGAGTCACGCAGCGCTCGATGGCCATCTCTCGTGCCCTGATGTCAGATCTCATAGCTGAAACTGCTTGTCAGGAGTCCTGGGTTACAGAGAGGAACCGCTGGAGCTGTTTGAGGTTTATTAGAACAGGGAGAGAAAGAGATCTCACATCTATAATCACACACAGGGAAACATTAGTGTGCAAACGGCTGTAAAAGCCTTACTTTGTTTAGCCGTGTTCGTGTGAGCAGCTCACGAAACTCACAATGCCAGAGAGCCAATATGGCTAATAACAAAATGGGTAAAAACTGCCAGTAATAAATAACCCAATATGGCTTGTGACAACAGGCCAAATGAACCAACAATCAAAATAAACATTTTGTTACTAAACTTACTAGGCACCTTCAAGACATGAACACTTATCCACTTAACTTGACCAGTCTCATCACTTACAGACATTTTTGAGAGTTATAAGCACAAAATCTAGCATTAAATGACCAGCAGGTGGTGCTAAGTCGGTCTCAGGTCATGCTGCTGATGTTTCTACACCAGTCGGATCAAGAGTCTTGAGCAGAAATAGATGAAACTGAAAACGGTCAGCGGTGAGACAGAGACTCCAAACGGTCATCAGGAATGTTTTTGTCGCTCTTCCCAATCAATCTGGCAAATCTGGCAATCAATCAATCACAACTGTCGTCCAAGTGTTTCTGGGCAGCCATAGCCTTCAACAGCAGAAGAACAACAAGCAAACTAGCAGATGGTGCTTGGCATCTAATGAAGGTGTGGGAATGTTGGAATAAATGTAGTCCGAGAGTAAAGGAAAAAGACACATATGAATTTACTGCTCCTCAACCAAACCTGGTTTTGCTCATTTCTGTGAATGAGCATTTCTGTTTATTTATTTAGTCATTAAGCAGACGCTTTTATCGAAAGCGACTTACAAATGAGGACATTATAGAAGCAATCAAAACCAAAAAGGAGCAACAACATGCAAGTGCTATTACATGTCTTGGTTAGCCTAACGCAGTACACGTAGGAAGGTTTTTTTTTGTTTTGGTTTTTTTTTTTTTTACATACACTGCATGTTCATTTCACATTATTATTAAACCATTGTGTATATGAATATTATTCATGACTATCAGGCCAGAAAACATCAGTTCACATATTATTATATATTTTTTTTTATATAAAAATGTTGAGTATGTTTAACTGCCCTTTACAATACAGAAGCCACAAATCACATCTTGAAATACCATAAACTCATCCAGAGCACTGAGCTCATCATTCATTACTGTGGAAGAACAGCTCAAAACAACGATATAAACAATGCCTGATCTGCAGATGAAAACCACAGCACACACACTCACTCACTCACACACTCACACTCGCTCAACACTCACACTCTCACTCACTCACACACTCACACACTCACACACTCACACACTCACACACTCACACTCGCTCACACACTCACACACTCACACTCGCTCACACACTCACACACTCACACACACACACTCACACTCGCTCACACACTCACACACTCACACTCGCTCACTCACACTCGCTCACACACTCACACACTCACACACTCACACACTCACACTCGCTCACACACTCACACTCTCACACTCGCTCACACGCTCACTCACTCACACTCACACACTCGCTCACACTCTCGCTCACACACTCGCTCACACACTCACACTCACACACGCTCACACGCACTCACTCACACACTCACACTCGCTCACACACTCACACTAGCTCGCTCACTTTACATCAGCATTATAATACATCCAGCTACAAAAAGCAGCAGCTTCCACAGCCAGATAAAATCAATGGTTGATCTTCGCCAGAGCACACCAGTCATGAACTAAAGATAAACAGGCTCCAAATATTGTGTTATCAAGGAAAAAGACATCGATCGAATTATACTTCTCTGTTTGGTTGAAACAGATCTTTCACCAATGAAACCGATCTCTCTGAAACTTCAACAGCTACTAAGCTGAATAATCCATCCAAAAAACTTTCTTAAACTAAAACCTTAATTTTCCGAAAGGCCCAGTTCTTCATCTTACGGATGTCAAGATTCCGCGTCATGTGACCAGCGAGGGATTGCAACATCAGCATCTCAAAGATCTTCAGTATAAAAGCACAAACGGCTTCACGACATCCACCCGCACTCTATTGTTCAATCCTGGATGGAGCTCAAAGACTCACAACTTACAGTTCAATCAATGTAGTAACACATCTGCTTGATTACTGACATTATATCTCCCCCCCAGCATTTTTTTCTTCGTTATCCCAACATCACATGGAGTTTTTCATTCCGTACCAAGTTGCTTTTGGCTTTCACACTAGAGATTTTATGTACTATGTAGAATGTATTGTGCATAATTATTAGAATTGTCAGAAATAACTCACCTACATCACACTCCCACTCACACAACATGCCATGCACTGCACTTTAACACAGTTCAACTGGACTACACGCACACACTGCACTAACACACCTATCTGCTATCACTGGACACCATACAATGCACATCTGCATATGAATAATCTGTTCTTTGCACAACTATCTTCTGCTCAACCAATCTGCTGTTAATTTATAATCTGTTGCACCTCACATTATTACTATGTATAGACTACATTATGTATAGATACTGTACATAATGTAGATGTGCCCATACGGTGTATAATGAGTCGCTGATAATTGAGTGTGTCTTTATAGTACACTATGTGTACTGAGATGTATGTGTATTTTGCACATTGTCTTCTGTACAGTCTGTAAATATGTACTGATATGTAAATTGTCTGTTGTTTTTCTTGTGCATAATCACTCACCAAGGCATGGTGATGACCACGACTTTCAGCAGTTAATCTGCTTAGGGTTGAGTGATGTGATCGACATTTGAACCCTATCATTTATATGCGTAATTTAACCATTCAGTGATACACATCAATAATATAACAAATTATACAACTACGGTGTGTCCAACTTTACCTCCATACATACAGCACACTCACATACAATGAAATAAACTACATAGTTGAACAACGACTACTTCATTGTTTATATTGTGGCAAAATGTAAACTATATTATTGCATAGCTCTTTTCTGATAGCTGTCTGCTATAAGACATGGCAATATTAAGATATTATAAACAATAACATTGTGGTTTTCAAAAATCTGCTTTGCAACAATGTGTATTATGTGTATGTGTATTATTGGGAAAGCACTACACCCGACTGTGACTCCACAGAGAACATCATCCAGAGAATCCGAGAATCCCATCAGCCCCAGCTCCTCAAAGCATCACACCATAGCAGCTAGTGTGCATTGCATTTCTAGTCTAGTCTTTCAGCAATTGTGGTTATTTCCATGAGTCTGCAGTGATCTGAGCCGCTTAGTTTTTGTGAAGAGCATCATTCATGTTCACTCATTCGAGTCGGCGTCTCTGACACTCATTTAGCCGTAAACGACCATGAAATATGGCACATAAAAGCTCTATTGTTTTACAAAGGTGCGATTCTGACACATTACACAGAAGATCAAACACAGCACAATCATTACAGCCCAGCACTGAGAGCCATCCACCAACACACACACACACACACACACACACACACCCCACACAGCCACACACACACAGCCACACACACACACACACACACACACACACACACACACACACACACACACACACACACACACACACACACACACACACACCCCACACAGACACACACACACACACACACACACACACACACACACACACACACACACACACACACACACACACACACACACACACACACACATATACACACACACACACCCACCCCACACAGCCACACACACACAGCCACACACACACACACACACACACACACACACACACACACACAAACACGCACACACACACGCACACACACACAAACACACACTGCATTACTGAAAGATCCCTCAGACAGTTATGTAATATCGGTCCATTATAAACGCTGTTCTCACCCAGCTGCATCTCCATGACGTTCATCTTATTTTCAGATGGGTAGAGGATCTTGGGAGGCTTGTCAGTCAGCGGAGCTGCGAAAAAACAAACAACAAAGCAAATGATTAGTTGCACGTCAATGCTGTCCATCTGTCTCTGATAGAGCGGCAGAATTACATGTTAAATCCTAAACAACGTTTCGGCTGGATATGAACTGTTTTTGACACTTATTGCACATCAATAAAAATGGAGTAAATCACCTTTTGAAAGTAATTTGAAGCTTCATATACAGATTACGTAACTCCATATTCCACCCAGTCTTTGACTTTTTCTGTTCTCTGGTGACGCATTTAAATAAACAAACATGACCTTGTGCATTGCTTACAGATCTTAGAAATGATAAAATGATCATTATAGTATAGTATTACATTTGGTATTCCACTATCTTGTTAAACATTAATCAATATTAGCATCTAAAAGCTTCAAATAAATGGACACATCGGAAATATTTAATTGTCTTTACCTGCTTGTCAGACACACCAGTTTTTAAACATTTGAAATGCCATTCACACATTGCATTAAGTGTACAAAAAAAAAAAAAAAATATATAAATCAAAATAAACGTATGTTTAAAATGCACCAGTGAATATGTTCACTGTTCAGTATGTGAACATTTTATGTTAGTGATTTTGTGTAAAGGTACATATACACATCACAGAGGACCTCACCTGGACTACCAACACCAAGTCTATCTCCAAGAAGGCACAACAGCGCCTACACTTTCTCCGCCGGCTGAAAAGAGCAAGCCTCCCTCCACCCATCCTCACCACCTTCTACAGGGGTACCAAAGCGTGCTGACCAGCTGCATCACTGTCTGGTACGGAAACTGCTGTGCAGCAGACCGCAAGACCCTCCAGCGGACAGTGAACACCGCTGCAAAAATCATTGGTGCCCCTCTCCCCTCCATCCTGGACATTTTCCTTACACGATGCTCCAGCAAAGCAAAAAGTATCGTGGAGGACCCCACCCACCCCTCCCACAGTCTCTTCCAGCTCCTACCCTCAGGTAGACGGTACCGGAGTATCAGAGCCCGCTCCGCCAGACTGCTCAACAGCTTTTTCCCCCAGGCTGTGCGAGCCCTGAACTCACATCACACCGCCCCTCTCTGAAACCCCAAACAACACCCCCCCCCCCACCTTACCACATCTCAGGAAAAACTGTTAAACTTTTATCTCTGTGGAATTCAGGTGAGCGGGCCTGCACAAGCCACCTGTAGCAACACACTCTCCTCTGCATGCACTAGACACTTTCACACACCATTGTGTGTCCATAATCCCACAAAAGACTGACTGTAATATATGACTGTAATGTATGTATGTTTACTGGCTCATGCACCACAAATCACCTTACACTGTTCCCCAGCCAGCTGCTTGAATGTCTCTCTTTTGCACATGTACAGTATTTGAAGTCATCTGCACAGTTGTACAGTTTGTATTTTTTGTACAGTTTGTATTTTTTGTTTCTTGTTTTTTAGTTTATGTATAGGTAACCACTTTTATATATAGCATATGTATAGTCAAAGCTGACAGTAGGTTAGTTTGTGTATAGGTTTATACTGTTTTACTTCGTGTTGTATATCTGTATTTATGTAGCACCGTGGTCCTGTGAGGCACGACATCTCGTCCCACTATATGTCCACACATGTAGTGGAATGACAATAAAGCTCAACTTGACTTGACTTGACTTGATATGCTAACATGCCATTGTTAAATGTTTAGGTACAATATTTAGACATGTATTTATCTGTATATACACGTTACTTGTACTTGTAATTGCATTTTAGCAGTGAAAGTCATCAGATCTTCAAACAAAACCTGTGAATGCATAAAAGAGTCACTTTATGAATTAAAAAGACACAACAAGATGCATGTGACGAGTGGGGCGGGGCCGAGAGCCGTGGGAACGGAGCGAGGCCGGTGGAGTGAATGATAATGAACGACACCTGCGCCACTCACCGGTCTCGAGTACGGAGGAGCTTCGGTGAGTGGCGCAGGTGTCGTTCATTACATTCACTCCACCGGCCTCGCTCCGTTCCCACGGCTCTCGGCCCCGCCCCACTCGTCACAATGCATTTTTCATCTGTTTATTAAAGGAAGTAATATAAAACACGTTAGTAACTCTCTCAAAAGCGTCTCAGCTTCAGTTTGCTTCAATACAACATTATGATCTATATTGGTGTAAACCCAGTCTATAAAATCCATCATGAGGAATATCAGAACTGAAGACACTCCATCAGTGAAGGTGCTAAACTACGTGGATTACACTGTTATGTTTATTCAGTTAGAATAACTTTCAGACTAAAATACTGTAAGTCCCATGAGTGTTTGAGCTGCAGACGTGTTCAGTGAAGCGCAGGTGTGTTGTGTGTAGATCAGATTTCTCTCCATGTGTGGCACTGAACGAGGAGCAGCGGATAAATGCTGTTATCTGACACTGACCGCATGAGTTCAGCCGTTTCATTGCTTGCAAAATGACAGTCGGATCTCAAGGTCAGATTAAAAACCAGAAAACCCCATAAACTGCTGTTAATCTGTTTTCCCATCACCTGGATAAACGTTGACTGCTCTCAGGTATTGTGGCACCTTTCAACAGTGAGATCCGATTTCCCTTTCTTCATTTGGGTGATGTTCAGAGAGTTTCTCCAGCATCACAGAGATGTGTTAGTCAGCATGACAGAGCTTCAGCTTTCAGAAATCACTCTGCACCATTCGGCCATAACAGTGACGAACGCAGCGTCTGTACCGAACACAGTAGCCCACACACTCCGATCAGATTTGAAACACAGCTTTTGTAAATGTTTTCTGTTCCTGTCGATGAGAAAATATCATTATCCTAATTAGCTTTTTCACCATGAAATATTCATTGATTATTTTGTTTCATGTAAAACTGCACAGACAGATTCGGTTTGCATGAGCTTCTGTTCAACATCCAGATGGAGACACGTTTAGATTTGGCATGAAGGAGCAACCGAAAAGAGAAACCGAGAAACTCAGAAATCAAAAATAAACCCATTCCAGAGTTAGAGCCGGTAAACTCACCGGCTGCGTTAAGATGAAAGAGTGAATGTGTGAGTGTTTAGCGCAGGTGACTACTCTCGTTTCCGTTTAAACCGTGGGAATTTTGATGAAATATAAACCCTCTGATCGATCATCCGAAATCCAATTTCTTCTCGGGAGAGGCCGCCGGTGACTGCTGCATATTTGGGATCATTATTCTGTGGGAGAGTTTCAAGAGAAAAAAATATTGAATCGCTGGGCAAAATATTTGCATGGCCGTCTCTTCCCTCTGTCTGTCTCTGTCTCTCATTAGCTCTTGTTTCCTCAGAGATTAGGTCTGTCTTGTGAGTGTGTGCTCAGCAGGCACTTTATTAGATACACTTCTCTAATACTGCCATGGACCTATGTACCCAGATCAGCCTGAACAAGCACTGCAATATCATAAACACATCTCAAAAGCAAACACTTGCAAACACGTTTACCATAATATCGATTCCTATTAGATTTGTGTGTGTTACATAGAGAACTGTGTGTTGTGTTTGGTAAAAGTGTTTTATGAAATAGAAAACGGAGTCAAAATCTGATAATTAATGTCTGGTTTTGGTGTGCTTCTGCTGTTTGAGTGTCAGCTTTCAGAAATTAAGATTTTGTGTGTAAGTAGATGATAAAACTGTAAAGACGATCGGTTAATACTAAGAGAAAAAACAAGAGTGAAGACAGCATTCTGACGGATGAAGCTGATTTATATCATAAGATGAGCGATGCTCTTCTTTAGATATTGGCTAGAATTATGTCATTTTTGGCTTTTATTACTCAGCCAGCATGAAATTTCACGGCCCCCAGAATATTTTGTTGTATGAGTATCTGAACATGCATTATATCAAAAGAAAGAACATGCCTCTGCACATGCATTCTGTTTTATCAATACTTGATTCAAGGATTCAAGGTTTTATTTGTCACATACTCAATTATACAGAATATAATCAGTAGTGAAATATAAGTCAGGTCAGGTCCGCTCAATGGACAGTGCAAAATATGTAACACAACACAAGAGAATATACATCAATATAGGTGAAAAAAATACAACAATAAGGAAGAATAAGATATGCAATAAAATAAAATGTGCAGGACAGTATACTGTGGGACTTAATAAATATTAATATAATAATATAAGCAGGGATGTGCAAGAGATATACATAGCAGCAATGATGGAGAATTGTGAATATCTTACCATTTATTAAATTGAGTCTTGTTAATGTTATTAGACAGAGTTTGAGTTTAGGAGCCTGATAGCCTGAGGGAAGAAGCTCCTCCTAAGTCTCTCAGTTTTTGCACTTTGATCGTGTGTGTGATGTTTCTCCACAGAGCTGTAGTCCAGTATAAAATGACTCACCCACTTGAATGTACACTTTTGCACTCACCCACTTGAATGTGGGTGAATTTCGTAAAAACAAAGACATTTGAACAAAAAGCTTAAGACAATGGCGTTTTTGTCAAAGACTATGTCTGGATGGGATTCAGAAAGATGATCTTAGCATAGATAAAGTCGAGTGCTTCATCAACAGATCCAAAGCTTCACAGTCCTACACCCCTTCATGGATCCACATTTAATTCTGTAATGTTAGCAGTTTTGATTTATATACGGTTTAATGTTTGAGCGCATTAGCTTTATATGTGAGCAATGCTTCGATTGCTTGGATCAGGAGATTCTGTGCTATTTCAGAAGATGTGTAATAGTGCCCCCCCACCCCACACTATATAACAGTGAGAACTTGGATTGCCGGAAAAGTCTGTCAATGGTGGGAAAAGGGAATATGAGCAGATTTTCAAACACTAGGCATCCTACACTTGGCGAGTTTGCAGAGGAAAAGCTGGCCGCTGTAAATCACAGAGAATCACACGCTACCAGTCTTTCCCATCACGACAAACTCAAACACTGACAAATTAAAACAATATACGTTCTAAAATCGGCTCAAAATATCAAACGATTGGACGGTAATCACAGTCTGAGTCTATCCTACACCACATGATTTCCCATGAAATCTGTCAACTCAAATCTACAAACTGAGTTGAAAAACCTGGGCAAAAGCTGTATTCCAGCCTTTACACGGATCAGATCTGATGCTACAAAGGTGAGATTCCTGTTTGTTCCTGAGATGAATGTAATAAAAGATGAGGCTCTAGTCATTTTATACTGGACTACAGCTCTGTGGAGAAACATCAAACACACGATCGATACATCCTCACCTCATAATTACCACAATAAGCCCTCCCTGTGGCCCGATACACACAAATGGTCTCATCCCATTGACCTTTTCGCTAGTTCAATCCATGTGAAACCATCGCTGCTGTGATCCTGCCATTGGTCGACGCCCTGGTGCTATACGACTAATCACGGCGAGGGCGAGAGCGCAACGCTCTGGGGGGTCTCTTTAAGAAATGTCAGCACTGAGACGGGAAGGAAATTGCTCTCCGTACGGCTGCTGAACATCACAGGCTCCCAGCCAGGCCCAGAACTGAGCCTTCTGAACATAATCCACTTCTAAACACGCCGCAAGCCCCAGCTTTTGTTCCAGTGATGAGCGACGCTGTCGGGGTGAGAGGCTGACATCTTTCTCCTGAATATAATTGAGTCCCACTGGTTCTGTAATTTAGCAATGGGACACACAAAGAGAAAAGTTCTGGCAACCAGCAGAGAAGGTGCGATAAATACAGCTGAATTACACAGCGTTTCTTCTGTTGGTTTGTTTTTCTGGCTTGTTAGTCTGTCACTTGAATCTAACGCACTAAAAAAGAGCTGATGTATTGCCATGAATCAGAAACACTCGCTTTCAAGCAACCATATCTTTACTTTGTTTTTCAGAAGACAGTCAAATGTTCCTCCTGCTCTCATAAAGACCTCAAGGTTCAAGGTATCTTGTATTAGTACCCAAAGGTAAATGTGTTGTACAGCCAGGGCATTCAGCAAAACCATACATAAGACAAACGATAAAAGCATCAATATACTATTAACAATATAAATAAATTGTCAGTCGATTAAAGTTTTTTAATCTAATTAATTATATGATGTGTCGATTAAATTAATCTAATTAATAACAAATTACATTTGGCTGTTAAAACACCCCCAAAGGATTATTTAAAGCTATATTAGTGTTAAATGAGAAAGTATCAATTACACATTACAAATCGTAGTTTTAGAAGAAAAAAAAAACGTTTTTTGATTCAACATAATTTATTTTTACACAATTTTTAGGCAACAATGGCCTAACAATCTATGGAACATAAAGAAGATAATTTGAGAAACATTCATGCAATGGAAGTAATTGGTAACCAAAACAGCTTTGCTATCAGCAGTCTTCAAAATACCTTATTTCATGTTCCACAAAAGAAGATTTGAGTAAATGGCCTAATTTATATTTTTGGGTGAACTATGCCTTTACCAACTTAATTCTGCTATGGATTTATAGGCAATATTTTTGTTGGCAGAACTGAGCAAAAACAGACAATAATGTGTTTAAAAATAGGGCTGCAACAAATGATTATTTCAATAATCGATTAATCTAACGATTATTAAAACAATTCATCGCCGATTATTTCACTGATTAATCAGTAGACGTTGACTGATTATTCAGCTTTTGCGATTAGATACATTGTTGCGTTATGCATATTCTAACAAACATATAACGCTAATCATTTCAGCTTTTGCGTTAGATACATTGTTGCGTTATGCATATTCTAACAAACATATAACGCTAATCATTTCAGCTTTTGAAAGTCATATTATGTAATTACAATTATTATGCAATTAATTTATGCAAATATATATATTTGAAATAAAAAAAAGTTGTAATTCTAACTGAAATCGACACTAACTCTGGTTTTTCATGTTTAATACCATAAAGCTGCTTGAATTAAGGCCATCTATTGCATAAAGTACTATATAAATAGACGTGACTGGACTTTACTGCAGAGCTCGTGCAAACATCCACATCGCTGTAATCAAATGTGTTTTTAACAGCTTCCTTCTCACTGCTGTCAGTTTTTGTTGTGTTTATTTCATTATTGAGAGGAAAGCGCACAGCATATATTTACATATTCATCCAAACGTTGCTCAGCAGCTTCAGGTTTGTTCGGCTGCCTTTGCTCTGAAGCGCTGTCTTCTTCTCTTGAATTGCTTTCGCTACAGCACCACGCTGGTCAAACCGCAGTATTGCAGGCTCTTGCATTAGGTCATATGAGATCAAACTACTCAACAACAAAAATATCTGTCGACAATTTTTTATTGCCGATAATGTCGACTAATCGTTGCATCTCTACAATATTAACTTCTTATTTACTGAACTGTGTATAAAATCACATTTGCACTCGTTATATTCAGGACAAACAGCTCTCGTCCGATATTGCTCTCGCAGCTGGTGTGATATCGCTTATCATATGATATAAATATGAGACAAAAACACATATGGGGCATTTTTGCACCAATATCTTGAAGTTTAGGTCATAAGTGCATTTATGAAGTTGATGCCCTGCATCATATTTGTCAACAGTCAACAGTATGAAATATAAGATTGCGTACAGGTCTGGGGGTGGAGCCAGTACATTAACTCATTAAAATATTTTAATTGTGTAATTTTTTCATAGTTAATGAAATAGATATATAGTTTTCATAGTTTGTTCATTAATTAAGTTAACGTGTTAAACTCACAGCCCTAGTTATAATATAACCCACAAATATAAAATAAATATCATGCCATTCAGGTAAATTAACGATTTCTGTGCCATCAAAGTGACTTCAAAAGTCAAGGGGTAAAGTTTCCCTGGAACCCCGGGTTGGCCCATCGACCGTCTATCGAGCCAGCGGAGGAACTTCAAAGCCTGGAGCGCAGCTCGACCCTTTGGATGTGCTCAGTAAACGAACCAGGCGACCTTCAAGAGCTCATCTTTCATCCGGCCAGAGGATGTGACCCGAGACAGACTGCCATCAAAAGCCCTTCAGACGCTTAATGAGAGCTTTTTAAACACCACTGTTAGCAAATGCTCATTATAAACCTCAGATTGATTAATTTATTTTAATTAAAAAACTCTCCAACAGTTCTGAGCTGAATACGAACACAGCATACCTGCACACCCTTACGAAAATCAACCATGGGTTTACTGTAGTAAAAGTGTAGTACCCATGGTTTTTTGGCGTATTGATTACTATTTATAATCACAGTTTTACTACAAATACCATGGTTAAACTATGGTTAGTGTAGCGAGACCATGGTTATATTGTGGCTGTCATGGTTTAACTATAGTAATCATATTATTTTGGTTTTATTTGGAGTAAAACCATGGTTCATTTTTGTGACTCATCTCGCTTCAGGAGTAAGAGTTGGGAGACTGTAAGTGGCTAGAGGAACTCTTTAGTTCAGCAGAGAAAGGCCCGTCTCAGGTACATTTAGCTCTGTATCTCTCCCACAAAGCATGGGCTCCAGTAATCTCCTCTGAGAAAAGGGTAAATAATGAATGCATGTCTCTCTAATTAAAGAGCTCAGTCGCTCGCGGTCACGCATGATTACGCCGGCGCACTCAAAGAATAGATCTGAAGGCGCCCGACGCGGCGAGCGTGCATTATTTGAGAGTGCTAGCAGAACACTAACGTGTGTGAGCGAGGCCGTCTGACATTTCTCTGCTGATTAACTTTAATACCCTCTGTCAACGGATGCTCTGCCTTACAACAGCGAACACTATAAACACGGACGAGCCGTGATGGTTACAACCTGAACGCCCCACTTAGAGCGGCCACTTGACATTCTTCCAGAGCGCAAACATGACGGACAACTAAAAAAATGTAATAATATCGAAGGGTTACGATGTGGCTAGTTAACCCTTCTGTTAATGCCACATTTGAAAAGACAGACAAACGGATCAAGCCAATAAGAAAATGTAAATTCTGCCATCATTTGCTCACCCTCAAGCTTTTCCAAAATAGTATGAGTTTCTTTCTTCTGTTGAACACAAAAGGTAACATTTTGAAGAGAGCAAACAGTTTTCGGTTTCCCATGGACTTCCATAGCATGTTTTTCCATTGTATGGATATCTATGGCTACCAGCAACTGATTGGTTACCAACATTCTTCACAATATCTTCTTTTGTGTTCATGTGTGTAAGCAGTTGAAAAAAAAACTGTAATAGTAGACAAAAAGTAAGAAAAAAAGAAGCAAATATGTCCCAATCTTCTTTCTTCTGCTGAACACAAAATATGTTTTTTTAAAGAACGTTTGTAACTGAACAATATTGGAGCACTTTCATTGTCCGGACAAAAAAAAAAACTAATATATCTTCTGTGTCCACATCAGAAATCAGATCACACAAGTTTGCGAAGGTAAATTATGTTCTAATTGATGAAATTTCCCATTAATATAAAAACATTGATCGTGAATTCTGCATGAGTTAACTGCAAGCAGCTTAAATTATAACTTACACCAGAGTCGCCTTCCTAACAAGGCAGCAGAGGGTTTGATGAGGAGCTGAAGCTTTCTGAAGCGCTGGTGCTCTATCATTAGAGACGCTGGGGTGTCTGCTCACAGTAATGGAAACACTGATCCACCTGCACAAGCTGACTTGATATAAGCGGCCCGTGTTCAACATGCACTCTAATGTCAGCGCTCCTCCCCAACAAACCAAATGAACGGCAATCAGACACTTCAGTGGTGGTCAGCGAAGAACTCTCCTGTCGATCACATCACGGCTTATCTTTGCTCTGTTTCAAAACTGTCTGTTTGCTAACGAGCTAGGAGCTTCCTTAAAAGAAAATCCATCGTGATCCCCTGTGAAGCCACTTCCTGTGCAAGGTAAGGCAACATAATTAACTTGCAGCCATGATTTAGCCCTTTTAAATGAGCTCTCTCCTATTTCTTAATTATTCCACCTGCTTTGACACTGTGGTTAACGTCCCGTTTCTCCTCCGAGGGTTCGTCTCTGGGGGCTCCCGGCGTCTGTCGGTTAAAGTGGCTGGAGTTATCAGCGTGTTGGCTTAATAAACATGTTGTAGCCCACCTACTGTAGGCCCTCGGCACATCTGTAACCGGGCAAACGCTGAGACCTTTATGAAGCACAGTGGGGAAACTCTCTATTGATTCCTGTACGTCACATATACTGCCTTCTCAGCAGCCCCAGGTTAAAACAAAGGGCACTTCCATAATGCACTTATGTGCTCTCTTTTTGCGCACAAATTTTGCACTAAATACACTAAAAATGATTCTTAGTGCTTCTCAAGATTAACTAAGTGGACTCAACTGTGCTATTTTGGGACACCATGAATATGAACTAAAATGCGCTTTTAACTTACTATCTCTGTATTTAAATACAATTATTTAGTCACCACTTGTAGTACACTTGATTCACTAGTACACTCAATTGTACTACAAGTGGTGACTAAATTTTTTTTTTTTTAAATAGCATGTTAAAAGTGCATTTTAGTTTATATTCATGGAATCCAAAAATAGCAGAGTTGAGTACACTTAGTTGATCTTAAGTTTATCTTAACTCTTTCACCGTTAGCATTTAAAAAAAATGTTGCAAGCCACCACCAGTATTTTTGCTAATTTTCACTAAAATTTCACGGCCCCCAGAATATTTTGTCGTATGAATATCTGGAGATGCAATAGGGCTGTGCAATTAATCGCATGCGATTCTCATGCGCATCTCCTCAGTAAAGCCATAGTTCGCTGACAAGCTAGGCAATATCGCGTTCAATATCGCAGATGAATCGCATCCATTAGGAACGCGATATCGTGTAGCTTGTCAGTGAACTACAGCTCTGTGTATTAACTGGCGCTCCATCTGAAAACAGGTGATGGAGATTTACCACCAATCACAGAGCCAGCTTTACTGAGGAGATGCGCATGAGAAACGCATGTGATTAATTGAACAGCCCTAAGATGCAAAACAAAAAAATCTATTTTTTTCTAGCTTCAAGCATTGTTTTTTATCAACACTTGAATGTAGGTAGGTTTCATAAATACTACATCTGGATCATATTCAGTAATATTATCAAAGCAAAGATGCAGTTGATGGCTTCCATCGGTACTCTCAAAGCTTCACAGGCCTTTAACACTTTCTGGATCCACATTTCACTTTGTAACATTACGCAGTTTTCATTTATATGCGGTTAGTATTGATGATCCCATTATTTTTATATGCATATGCTTACATATGAGATTGCTTCTGCGTCTTCCTGGTCAGTGTTTTTTATCGACACTTTCTAGACTCATACAGGAGATGCGTAATAGTGCCCCCTAGCGCATAATAGCAAGGATGTGGAAACCCGTAAAATTCCGTGTTTGGTGGGGAAAGAGTTAAGTATTAAAGAATCGTTTTTTTGTATATTAAGATCAAAATTAATGCACGAAAATAGAGCACTTTAAGTACATTATGTGTGCTTTTTTTAACCTGGGGTGTCCTCGTGCCATGTAGACGGTTAGTTCTGGGCCCTATTTCTCCCTGCCATTAAAGGCAATTATCATGCGCGTCTATGTAATTAAAACAACAGACGGACATCGGCGTGCCGGATCCAAAGTTGCTAGCTGGCACACTCACGTCAAACTATCCAACACCACGTCAGAATGAGCAGCGCACAAAATCTGAATTCAGACGTGGAGGAATTTTCCAAACTTATAATTAAGCAGATGTGCAAATGGTGAGTGAATGGTAATTAATCATGATTACTTTAATTATGCATTGTTTTCTCAATAATGAGGAGGATGCTGCGGCACACGATGTGCTTTCTCGCGGCCGGCGATGGCTCAGTCACGCCAATCGAACGCCGCTGCAGTGGATATTAAAAACGTCAGTCTTGCTCATGCAAATGACTTTGCCTCATTTTCAGTTGGTGAACTGACAGAAATTATTTTTCCCACTCTTTCTTTGAAGTGATTTTTTCTTCTCTTGTGAAGAAAATGATGTGATATAATCTTTAATTAAGAGATAGAGTAAATGTCCCTCTCGCACACGAATGCAGCGCCGCGGCGTGAAGAAAAGACGTCACTCGTGTTGAGAGTTTATAGTGTAAATCAAAAAGAGGCACTTGGTTGTTTTAACTGAATGAATATGCATGTCTGTCACTGTCTGTGTCTCAACAAAACACACAAAGAACGGCAGATAACAGACGGTTTCAACAACATAAATCTAGCAGAAAGATGTTTGCAGGAGATTATAAACGTTTGGAGTGCTCAGAGCGAAACTCTCTCTAGTTTTCATCTTAGAATCTCAGCTGGCCAATCATACGCCAGCTTCACACATCAGCCATCTGTTCTCTTCAGTAGAACATTAAAGTCAACACTGACATGTTCAGTTCTACCCTTGATGAACTTCACTAAAACTCAGATCACAAACGCAGCAGTGATGGAGGATCTGAACAAACACCTGGCGCATCAGAAGACTGTGCTTGCTCTAATGAAACCCAAAGAGACATCAGGAAAGATGCATGCTCATTTAGTTCACCAATGAATGAATGGATCTTCGTAATGGTGGTTAAATGTTAATCAAATATGAATGAGAGCATGCAGACAGACTGCTGGAGTGTCGGACAGGGAGGACATGTGAGGGATACTAAAGGTGCATGACTGGACTGATAGAGCCCCACCCCCCGCCACACACACACACACACACACACACACACACTCACATACACACAAACACAAATGTGCTCAACATGCTAAAAACTGCTGAGATGATTCAAAGACTAATTTATCTGCAGACTCATATACTGTATCAGACATGACTACTACAACCACCAGTCCTCAAAAAATGAGAACACGTGCAGACAAATACCATCTACTCTGATGAACATATGCATGCTTTGGAATTTAGAAGACATTTGTCATAATAGATTATATTAATATAAATAACAAACAATGTATAATAAGGGAACATGGACACTGGAAAAGGAAAACTGAGCCTCCAACAAAAGAGCAAATGGGATTTGTGTCAGCAGCTGTCCCAAAGGCTCACAGGGATCCAATAAAAGCGGGAGGCAGAGGTGATCCGGGAACCGGTGCTTATATATAATCGGACGGGTCAGCGGGTAGGAGAAGCTTTATGAGAGCTCCGGCAGCTGTCATGTGGCAGAGGGGACGAGAAGGTGCACATTACAGCCTGCTGGGGTTAAAGACACCACACAGAAATGATTATGTCTAATGTAACCCGCCGCTCCCATTAAGAGACAGACACAGGCCTGTGGATCCTCCTGGGCTCATAATCTGACCCTCCGTGTGACCAGACGGGAAAACGTGTCTGTGACATGACGGGGCTCGAGTCTGAATTATTCATGCAGTTGCTCACAATCTGTAAAAATGTGAAGGACAGTCCTGACCCTTCCTCACCTGCAGTTTGCTTTGAACAGTTGAGTGGGGCTTTACATGTTGGTACATTTCCTTCTTACAAATGTGACTTGTCCTAAGACGTCCTCAGTGTCTCTCTCACACACACATACGCCAAATAAGACTTATTTTTCTGGAAGGATGACTGAGGTCTGTTCCAGTTGCCTTTGAAACAATGTGCTATTAAAACTAGAGGAAAGTGTTCAATTATAACAGGATGATGTGTTTACTGACAGCTCGATGCTCCAGCTCTGCCTGAGAGCCAATTACTCCGTCTTGAAAAACAGAGCTAAATTCTGGGTCGGTCTGGAGCATACAAATAAAGCACTTGCCGCCTTTTCTCACGTTAGATTCTTTATTTAACAATGCACTGATTGAATAAACCAAAAGCTTGAAAACATAAATATGCCTGATATGTCTTGCATCCACAGGCTGTCATTATCATTCATTCTCTCGGTCTTATTTTGATTAGAGGTAACAGCCTGTCGTTTCCAAATGAACCTCTAGAGGGAGTAGAGCCATCAAAACAATCGCAGTAAATTATGTTCTGGGGAAAAAAACCTCAAGGACACTCAGTCATTCTTTCATACGTTTGAAAGTAAAACGGATGCCTGATATCATAAAGGTAAGTGGTGAATTTCCAGATGAAAATACTGAATGATTCCCAGCAGGAGGTTAGAAAAGGTAGAAAAAAAATGTAGGTGTGAGAACAAAGTGTTTGTGACTTTCATTAACAGCAGTTTAACACTCTGAACGCTGAGAACACAAATTGAGTGATAATTTGCCAGAGAGATGCATTAATTGATGAAGTGTGATCGTCATTACGGATCCCAGATGTATGAATTCATGAGACAGCTGACATTTACACATACTCCATTAGCACTTATCATTCAGAGAAGAGAGAGAGAATGTAATGGAAACAATATTTTTTTTATATACAAGAATGTGAACAAATGTACTTAGCTCAATAACTGTACTTGAACACTCATAATCTAATACTAACTGCAATCAAGATGTTCTGACCACACCTCTAAATCCACCCCTAGCCCCAACCCACTCATCTGACCCCACCTCTAACTCCACCCCTAGCACCACCCACTCCTCTGTCCATACTGCTAAGTCCACCCATAGCCCCGCCCATTCCTCTGGCTATAACTCCAACTCCAACTCCACCTTGACCACATCCACCCCTCTGAGCACTCATCTAACTCCACCCTAACCACACCCACTATTTTGATCACATCTCTAACTCCACACATAGCTCCACCCACTCTGATCACATCTCTAACTCCACCCTAGCCCCACACACTCCCCTGGCCATACTTCTAACTCCACCCTAGCCCCACACACTCCCCTGGCCATACCTCTAACTCCTCCCTGACCACACCCACCCTCTGACCACACCCCTGCCTTTAACTCCACATCTAGCTCCACCCCCAAATCACAGCTGACCTCAGCATTCTGAAAGCTTCTTTTGAAGCAAACTGAATGATAACTGATGGAAGCCTCTACACTCACGATCACACACTCAGACTGTGATTCATAGAGAACATGGGGCATATTAACAGCCATTAAGGGCTGAATGAAAGGAAACGGTGCATTCATGTGTCCCATAGCTCTGAAATGCAGTTCAGAGAGCACACTACCACATACCCCTTCTTTGGACGGCTGTTAGTTAAGATATTAATTTCACACAGCAAAGAAAACACATCAAATGGCCTTTTATTCACTGACTCGCTTTTAAGACATGTGCCGAGTGCTTTCTGTGAGAGGAGGATTAAAAGCGAGAGAAAGAGAGAGAAACGTGGAAGAGAAAGCAGACATACACAGCCTCATACTGTATTTAAAACCTGTAACCACATTAATATATGATTTAATAAGTACAAGCATTTCAGGACAAAAGAGACATAAATGGAGAAGAACAAGGAAGACCATCAGCTTTAAACAGATGCGCAGGCTTTTCTGCTGAAAACTGTCTCTCTTTCACCAGACCAGCGAGGCCAAAGGGTTTGATACTTAGCTGGTCCACGCAATCCTGGTCTCTGTTCTGGTTTCCCAGGATGCCGGCCAGAGATGGAAACTTGGACTCAAGTTGCACTTAAGACTTGACCTGGACCTTAGAGACTCGTGAAAATGTCTTATGGACGTGGATGTGTGTCTCATCCAACCACTAATGAGAATCGGGCGATAGTAATGTAATGGTCACAAGGTCCAGGTTTCAGGATACTTTCTAATTACTCTGATGCAAGTTGAATGGAAAGGTGTCTCTGTGTAATACAGCACATTTCTGGTTGACTTGCAGAACTAGGAAATTGTGTCATCAAAAAGAGAATGTGTAGGACTTGAGTGCTGCTACGGGATGCATACTGTGCTCAGTGTTTCACAGATGAGCTGCTGTGGAGTATGAAGTGTCTTCACGTCTTATGGACTGTACTGTGATCAGCAGGACCCTTTACTCTAAGTGTACACTGTGCACACACAGCCTATAAACACACTACATTCACAGCAGAACATTCGTAACTCGAGTCTTTCCAAACCCTAGTAGCCTCACTGTATTTCTAAAGCAGCAGCTCTAACGAGTCTGACATACAATCATTGGTGCAATGTAACAAAGTAATAATACCTCGTTACAGTTATTTTTTTACCTAGTTACCTTTAAAAAGTTTTTTGGGGGAGTATATGTACTTTACTTGAATTTTTGTATTTCAGCCAACTTTTACTTTTACTCCACTACATTTCCTAATTAAAATGTATACTTGTACTCCGATACATTTCCCCGAAGCATATTCTTAACTTACAACAAAATAGTCAGACGTCAGAAGGACACAGACTGCAGGAAAGCATGTTTGATGAATCAGTGGTCTGGCGCTTGGCACCTTTGCTCATGTGCAAACAAGTGCATGCACAACCGCGGATGATACATTTTCCACTCAAGTCAAGTCTGGGGTGTGCGATATTCACTATATATTCTGCAATAATATGATAACTGTAAGTCTTGTTGTAATGATGTGCTATATCACCAAATCACACACATAGTGCACGCACATTGATTTATTAAAATTCCAGGCATTCTAAATTGTAGACGGCAGAAATTATTCTGTATGCTTATTATATTTATATAATTTATTATAATATAATTAACTTAATCTATATCAAACAAAGAGTACAGTTTTTCTGCAGATATCAGCATGGTAACACGTTTAATAATCATTTTATACAAGATCAGTAAAGCAATAAGCGACTTAAAATTTTAGACGTAATATTGCTGGTTTTTGCTCAATTTTGCCAACAAAAATAGTTCCAAACAAAGCTCACAGCACTGATTTGCATCTCTGAGCAATGGACGGTGTTTACTTATTGAATGAATCAGCTGTTTGAACAAATCGGTTTGATAAAAATTATTCAGTGATTCACTCATTTGCACAGTCAAAGGCTTTGTTCGCAAATGAATCAGACACTTTAATGAATCAGTTGAATCTCAATGACTCACTCATTAACCAGTTAGCCAGCACTCCCCATTTTGAGACTCACAGTCGAAAAATACCTACCTAACTTAAAATTATAACAGTTGCTGACTTCAGTGTGCTACACACACAATTTTGGTGTTTTTGCACAAAAAAAGACACTTTGGGCTTTGCTATCCATCATCCAGAGTTGATAATGCTCAAAAAGATAAAAAGTTATAGAGACTGAAGTGCCTTGAAAAAAGTGTACCACACTGAATAATGCAAAAAATAATAATATTTCATATAAAAATACATGAAATAAGTCCTGGAGCAATCTAGAAAAGTAATGGGTTGAAAGACACATGTCTCATGAGTTTATATTTCAAATCTGAAGTAGATACCATGAAAAATGAGATTTTCCTGAGACTATATATAGCCCCCTATATTGCTGTTAATAGTCAGTAATGACACACTGATGTGCGGGGTAATAAAGATGATAAGCATACAGATATGGGCCGTATAGTCACAACGGCCGATCAGCATTCATACTGCCCTCATTCAGTCAGAGTAATCACAGCTGACACACAGATGCTACTCATTCAGATACAGCCACATTCCCCACAAAACACATACTTATATATTACAAATGTTGAAAAAAATGTAAATGTTTATTTTGTCCAAAAAGCCGATCGCTAAGTCCCCCCCCCCCCATCAGATGACAGGTACGTCACAGCGTGTGTCACAGCCCTCAGGAGAGCGCGCCAGATTCAAATAAACAATTTTCCGCTTTTTTTCACTTTTTTGTTTGGGATGGTCTCATTCTGTGTGTAACACTGTATACTACAAAACCATGTGTTTTTTTACAACCAAGACGCAGTTTTTTGAGCGTGAGCTGTTCCAAAACAGTGGATACAAACAATAACTATTCCTGAAGAAAGGAGACATAAACAAAGGAATATCCGTCCATATAACAACGTTATTGCTTCACTGGACTAAAGTGGTTGATAGGATGTTGTTCCATGGACTCTTACCTCTATAACTAAACCAGGATTTACAGCAGTGGATGCGTTTGTGACTCAATATTACACAAAGCTGGTATGTACTGCTTTTGTATTATGGATGGTTTGATGTGTACTGCTTACACAAATTTAGCAAATACATTCCTTATAAGCTTTCCATCAAAAAACAGCGATCTGTCTTCGGTGCTTGATGCTTAGACCTTCAGAATGATATATAGTTTGTCAAGATTAATTTTGTCCTAATTCATTTAATCTATTTATAAACAATGACATGTGTAAACAAAGAGCGTTCAGAGCACAAGCGTCCTCATGCAGGTTTACAGGGATCCCCGGGTTTTAAGACATGTATAGCTTAATATAACGTAAATTATGTCTCTTATTTAAATATGTAGTAGAAAACCCATGAAAGATGTATGTTATTTAAAAAAAATCGACATCGTTTATGGACTATAGGGGGGGGCGCCATTATTTTATGTGCACAGTGCATTCTGCGTCGATGACGTCAAATAGTTTCAATCAGTGAGCTACTGGCGCTCATTTCTATAGCCTTTGGCTTTTTACCGAAACACAACTCAGAAAATAAAATACTGATATGAGACCACATTGTGTGGCTTTTGGTTGTAATTTTCAGTTGAAGGGCAACAAGAGAAGTTATATTAAGCCATACAAGTATTAACACCCAGGGATCCCTTTAACAGTCACATGCTGCCACCTACTGGTGGTTTTAATTTCACATTTCAACTATTTTTTTCATGTCTTAGATTATTCCAAATATCAGTATTCATTGTTTTATTTAAAAAACTAAGCATTAGGCCTATGTATGCATCTGTAACTGCTGTTTAAATACATCCATGTCCCATCTAAGATATTCAACTGTGTAAATACATCTAAATGCTGTTTCAGATGCAGATTCCAGAAATTATTTCTTATGAAGGAATGAAAGACACTAAGTACCGGATGAAGTGCTTCTTATTCTTACCCAAAAATACAAAATGAAAAAATAAAAAAGAGTTAAAACTGTACATAATCTTGCTACTCAATCTGTGTATGAACATTATATATACTAGAGTTGTCAATCGATAACAAAAATTATTAACTAATTAATTACAATTTTTCTAAAATTAATCGCAATGAATTAAGTGATGTGAAATTATACACAGGCTACAGCGTGCGTGTTTTTGAAGAGCGCGCACTATGACCACAGAATCTTTTCCTCGCTCGTTTGACTCGCTCCTGGCGCAGAGGTGATGTTAGAGCGCATCTGAAACGTCTCCTGTTTGATGTGGTCATAAAGATGAAAAAGAGAGAAAATGATGGAGGCAGCAGTTGTAAATAGGGTGGCCAACCCTAGCCCCGTCCCTGCATTAATTGCGTTAAATATTTTTAACGCGTTAATCTGAAAAAAATAATCTCCTGTGTTAACACGCTAATTTTGACATACATATATATATATATATATATATTGATTTGCTTGTTTTTCATTTACTTGTACTTTTACTTTCAATACTTAAGTACTTAAGTACAACAAATATCACATACATACGACTCCAGAAACAGATTTAGCTTTCGCATGTTGATAAGCAAAAGCTGCACACAATAATAGAAAGACAAAATGGTTTCGTATAACATCATCTTGGATAATGTTTTGGTAATGCGCTCATCGCAATGCATTCTGGACTCAGCAAGGTATGCTTTAAGGCAGAGGTTCTCTAAAAGCATGCAAAGGTGCTACATAAATAAATATTAACAATTATAATTAATATATTAAAAAACAATTAGCTCGGTTAATGTGCTAAAACACACAAAATCAACACGTAAAGTTTTTTCACATCTCAATAATTTTTTTATTTGACATGCCCAGCTTCTGACAGTGAAAACAAGCTGCTTTGTCATAATGACAGTCATATCATATATGGGGGCTTTAGAATAGAGAAGGTTGAGATGCACCGCTTTAAGGCCACACAGTCAGAGCACTTACATAACCAGAGCGTCAATATCATGTGTTAGTCCCAGTATGGATCTCTCTGACCTGAATATGGTTCTCAGAATCCAGAACTTATCTCACTCGTGCTCCATCAAGCTGGAGGATCCTGTGTAATTAATGAAGAGCACTTTAAAAACAGCCCTTCACTTGACCAGGCTTCACTAATGACTGCTAAATATAACCGCATTAGACATTCTCCTCCACGCCGGCAATGGCCTCGCCGCTCATTTATTTAAAACGACTCTGAGCTCAGAGGAAAAGTGCCTCCTCATCACAAACCCTGACACACATCAGGACAGCAGCCTCAGCTTCTCATTTAGTTTCTCTTCACAACCAGCCGGCTCCTCGTGCGTCACAGTGAAGAACCTAAAGTCATACAGTTATATTAAACATCATAAATGTCCAGATGGCTTTAGTCCCACTACAATCAGTCAGATTTTTGTTAAAGGATAAGTCCACTTCCAGAATAAAAAAATCCTGATAATTTACTCACCCTCATGTAATCCAAGATGTGCATGTCTTTATTTCTTAAGTCGTTTTTGAGGAAAACATTCCAGGGCCTTCATTTATCAACAGTGCGTACCAGGGGCGTAGCCACGGGTGTGCCAGCGTGTGCCGGTGCCACCCACAGTGGCAGCTGGCACACCTAAAAACAGATGCAGAATTATTATTTTTTTAATGGTAATAAACATGGGCAGTGCAAAAGAGTGGCTAGCAGATGCTTCAGCAACCCCAAGAAAGACCAAAGCACCACCATTGCACCCATAAGAAATGAAATAAATTAAAAACATTTTACTTATTACGCATTCATAACTCTGCATTGCAATATAACGTGACGTGATTAGCAGGCGCACTTTTCGAATTGACAGCATTTTATTTAAAAAATTGATCGGTTCCTTGTGCCAAGAAGGCCTGTCCCCGACTAAAGATTACACTAGTCACACATAAACTGATTAATATAATAACTTAGGCTATTAACCATCCTTTAATATATAGGTGTATAGCCTATTCCGCGCCCAAGCGCACGTCTAAAGCTTGCAACGGCAAAAGTAGGCTAATGATTATGAATGTTGGGGGAAAGGCAAAAGAAAACATTTTAATTATTCGTTAATAAACTAGTGATTTCTCCTCAGTCAGTGTCGGCTGAAAAGATAAAGTTGCAGAATGCGACGCTGACTTTAATAAAGAAATGCACCTTTTCATTCCGACTACGTGTAATTAAAGATTTGTATTTTTTGGTTCGTTCGTTCGTTTAATAAAGTAGCCGGTTCATTGCTGTGACGCTCCATTTCACGGAGACTGATATATATGCTTTTATTTATGTAAAAAAAAAATACACGTCTAACGTAATAAAGTAGCTGGTTCATTGCTGTGACGCTCCATTTCACGGAGACTGCATGAGACGGCAGAAAGCACATCTTGTTTCTCTATTGTTTCTCTGTGTAGCCTACATAAATAAAAGCATATATATATATATATGAACTTGCTGTTGAATTTAGTATTTTTGAAAGTTCAATAATAATATAAAAAAACTTGCCGGACGGATTCATTACCCCGCTTTGTTCCGGGACCTCACAATTTACAGATTAAGCAGTGCTTACAATATTTGTTAATTTAAAATGTAATTAAAATTTTAAATTATTTTCTAAAAAAATAAAATAATAATAACATAATTGAGGCATTCAAGGCCAGACCACGCCGTCTCGCCCTTTGAGCAGCTAACAGGCACCATTAAATGTAGTGTTGTTGGCGATCCTGAATGTAATGTATACAAAATATTTTACTGCTTTCTCTAATGTGTCTTGCAAGACATCTATTCAAGATTGTTTATTGCACCAAAAGTCATTTCAAAGGAACATTATTATATGTAGGCCCATGTACAGTTTAAGTCACCATTGCAGGATGTTAATGATTTAATAAAAGGAGGGATTATTTAAAAGCATTTTGTTTTTATTTAGTACAGCAGCTACAGCTGTTTTTACATAATATATTTTTATATAGCCTAGTCACTGAAGTCAATGATTATTCTTTGATAAATTAAATGTGCTTCGCTCACTGTATAATTTGTTCGTTGTTTGAATAACCGTGGAAATGCGGTGTTATAATTAGAAAATTAAAATGTATTTTTATTAAACCTGTGATCATCAGGTTAAATAGGAGTTTAGTCTTATTAAAATATGTGACATAAATTGTACTTGCCTAAAAGGGGTTTATGATGTGTGTAGTTAATGATTAGTCTACAGTGAGCGCGTTTGACTGGAGCGCAGTTAAAGAGCTGTTATACTGTATGTGATTGTCGGTGACCCTCGAGCGAGAAAGCTTCGGAAAATGAAAAAAAAATATATATATAGCTGCAAGCAGCGATAACCAGGGTTCAAGAATTTGAAGGCCTAAGGTGGTATGCTTTTAGGGTCTAGGCCAACATAGCTGGATGCATAGCTGACAGCGAAACTCATCGAAAATGGACTACACACACACACACACACACAAATATAAATGAAATGGTTAAACTATCATATTAATAATCATTAAGCTTGCTTACACAGATACACACACAGAATAGGATAACAGACACATGTAGCCTACACAAAAATGAAATGGTTAAACTAACATATTAATACCCAATAAGCATGCTTTATTTATTTTGCATTAATCTGACAATAAATGTGGCACACCCAGTTTTTCTGATGCACATCCAGACTCTCCTTTCTGGCTACGCTCCTGGTGCGTACTCACAGATGTGTGCGTAATGAGTGCGTAAGAACAGTTTCTTGTAAAGTATAGGATTGACCAACTTGTACTTATGCGTAGAAATGTGTGTAAATATAAGCACACCTCTGAGCATGCTTACGCAGAGAATCTAGAAGTAGAATAGCGACACTACACATAAAAAGCATTTAAGAGTTTCCCAGTATGCATTAAGCAATCCACATATGTCCTGTGTTTCCTTTCATTATAAAAAAGCAACAACTCAATTTATCATTTTTGTAGTTTTAAACAGACAAGTTGCATAATTGGTGTCAAACCATTTAAAAGACAGCTGTGAACAAATGTTTGTCTCAGTGCAATGACTTATCTTGCTATTGGAAGACTTGGCAAACAATGCGCTCCACAGGGATCTTTCAAAGATCGTACCGATCTGCTTGGCGAGAGCAGAGAGTAGCTTATAAGTAGGGGTTAGGGTTCCAATCACATGATTTTTAAAGGGAAGTGTTGTCACCATATATGGTTCAATTGGAGGCGTTTCCAAATGCAAATGACCGCGAATGTGAACCAGCATTGTACTTACACACATGTAGGATTTATCAACAATGATCACTTACTGGTGTGCGTAAGAACTGCGTGCGCACGTTTGATAAATACAGATTTTCTTGTACTTAGGCACGTTCTAAATTTAATTCGTAGGACAAAATATAGAACATTTTCTATGCATTGTTGATAAATGAGGGCCCATGATTTTTCTCCATATAGTGGACTTCAATGGTGGCCAACGATTTCAAGGTCCAAAATGAAGATTTACTGCAGTTGCAATGATCGGTAATTTTCTACAAATATTTATCCACTTTTTAACCACACATGCTTGGCTAGTATTAGCTCTGTGATGCGCATATGTATCTTTATCAGGTGATGTTGGAAAGAACACACGTGATGTAGGCAGAAGTACCGACCCAGTGCAAAGCCAACATGCAAAAATACTCGAAAGCCCTTTACAAAAAAGGTAAAACAACGATGTCAGATTATTTTAAAGTTGGAAGAGAAAATGAGATGGAGTTTTTAAACAAAGTACAAAGATGAAGAACCTAACCGTGTCTGACCTTTCCAACAGGATTACATAATGTGTGAAGACACATGTTTTGCTAGATAAGACCTTTATTCCTCGGCTGGTATCATGTGGAGCTCTGTGAAGCTGCATTTCTTGACTTTGAAATCGTTTGTCACCATTCCTCAAAAAACATACTTTCTATGTGACTGAAGAAAGACAGACATGAACATCTTGGATGACATGGGGGTGAGTAAATGATCAGCAAATTTGTATTCTAGAAGTGAACTTATCCTTTAATGATCATGTGATCTACACGTTAATCAGACTGTGACTGGCTCCGGAAGCATCACATGACATCAGATGTTATCAGACAGCACATCATGTGCTCCGGGACAGAGATGTCAGCTGTAGCTCAACTACACGACGCCTGCTGCAGCTTCATGGAAGCGTACTGATGAGACGACAGAGAGAAACGTGGAGTGGTGTTATATATGAAGAGGGTCGAGTGGCCGCTGGACGAGCATCTCCATCAGTAATGCATTTATGAAAATGAGCCACATGACAGATCGCTGGCATTGATCATATCCTCATCCATCAAACGCACTCTTTCTCTCCGTTCTCTTCAGCTGTATTTGTCTTCTCTCTGCATCAAGCCTTCGTTTATTTCTCTCGCTCTTTCTACTGCAGCTGTTGTCTTCATTTCCCTCCCTCTCTCTCATATGTGATATGGCAGTACAGGAAACATAAGGTGGGAATATGTCTTATTAATTTCCATTCTGTTGCCAAGACAACAGCAGTTTGAGTGACAGATCTGAAGTTGGGCTGACAGGTGACCTGTGGCGCCACAAACAACACAAAATGCATTAATATCACACACAAGCCTCATCTGAGCTCATATGAAAAAGCAAAAGAGCATAATAAAATGTCGACATTAAATATTGATTTTTATGTAGGATGAGCTTTACTGTTCCTGGAGAGAGAGAGAGCTGCACAAACACACTCAATGCTTCAGCAGTCTCTCGGTTCCCTCCAGGAAAAAAGATCCAAACACTCTCAGAGAAGACAGCAGCGCCTGAAACAGAGACCCGCTGCATACCCTCGTTATACTCAATTAAGGGAATAATTATTCACCCTTCATATGATAATCAGAGGACAGGTCTGAACGCCGCAGTGATGTTCACCTGCTCTCCAGCGCGACGCTGTTACATAACGGCTCGGCTCTGAGCCGCAGGATGCAACTGTAAGCATATCCATATTTCTCTGGCAAAACTCCAATATTAACCCACTCAATTCCTAATGCATTATAAAATACAACCAAAACTGTATAACTGTATTACCACTGCCACAAAAATAGATAGTGCAGCATTCAAAGCACATGCTGGAATCCTAACTTAAAGCTGCATTTCTCAGTCAATATACAGCAAACCATCAGACGCGTGGCGATTCTCTTAGTATCTCCAGACAAATAACAACAGAACATCTTCAATAAACAAGCTACAGATAAGTACAATGCTGCGGTTAGAGTCCTTACCAGGTCAATAACATATGATCATATTACTCCAATTTTACAGTCTCTGCACTGGCTACCTATTAAGTTTCGTATCAGTTACAAAATATTATTACTTGCCTATAAGGCCCTAAATGATTTAGCTCCTGCGTACCTAAATAATCTTTTATCACGCTACAATCCAACCCGCTCCCTAAGGAACAAAACTCTGGACTCTTGGTAGTACCTCGGACAGCAAAGTCCACTAAAGGAGGTAGAACTTTTTCATATCTGGCTCCTAAACTCTGGAATAGCCTTCCTGATAACGTTCGGGGTTCAGACACACTCTCTCTGTTTAAATCTAGATTAAAGACGCATCTCTTTAGCCAAGCATTCATATAATGCATCTCACAATCTTGTACTGCCAGTCTATCTGAACAAATGCACATTATTATGCTTTAGCTTGGGTTGAACTGATAATTTCATCCAGGGTTATTCCTGGATGGAACAACTGCTACGCTAATTGTCTTTATTTGTTTCTCTGTTTCTGCCACGGAGATTTAACATCCCATAATTACACAAGCTTCAGTCTGGATCCAACCCTTAAACGATCCGAGATGACAAACACCTGAGAAGAACACGATATGCACGAGCAGATTCAAACCCTCCAAAGAGAAAGGAAAACTTGAAATCGCATCATATGACCCCTTTAATAGAGTGCAACATCACTAATATCAAGTACGAATAAGACACCCGTCTATCCTGTTCACTGAGACATCAGGTGGCTGTAAGAGACAAACGTAAAACTCTACAGAACTGAATTCTAGAGAAAACATTCAGCCAATACTACAGAGTCACTGCTGCTGTAGGTGCGAGACCACAGAAAATCACAGCTCTGTAGATATTCAGCACGATTCTATGATATTCTCTGAACCCTATCTATAGCAGCTTGTAATTACACATTCATTTTTTATTTCTTATAAAAGTAAATAAAAGGAAGCCAAAAGCAAAACTCATTATAAATGAGAGGTTACAGATAACAAACTGAATTCTCAGACGAAGAGAGAAAACATTCAGAACACCCAATCAACACACTATGCTCTCAGAGATCATATATTCACAATTCAATCTTTCCCTCTTTGATACAGAATTGCTAGACAGCATTAAAAACAACAACTGTAGGTGCGAGTAAAATACACAATAAGATATTAGAGTCACTGGAATTAATATAGAGTTTTTTATGAAGAAAATCACTAAAGAGCTCTGGAATAAATCTATCTCTACCCTCCCTTTCGGGATATTCAGCACGATTCAATAAGTATAATATGTTTTCATTATCGGGCAGCGGGACGAGGGTCTTTCTCTAGGAAGCAGAAGCCGTTTCCAGAGGTGGAAAGTAACGAATTACTACTCGCGTTCTGTAATTGAGTAGCTTTTTTGTGTAGCTTTTTTAAGTAATTTTTTTAAGTAATTTTACTTTTACTTAAGTATATTTTTGTAATTACACATTCATTTTTTATTTCTTATAAAAGTAAATAAAAGGAAGCCAAAAGCAGCAACCGGACTACATTATAAATGAGAGGTTATGCTAGATAACAACACTGTTCGAATCAAGCTTCTCAAATCAGACGAAGATGAAGAAATAAAGACTACTCTAACATGACAGAACACCACTGAACATCAACACACATGGATGCTCTCTATGAAGCCGATCATATATTCACAATTCAATCTTTCCCTGCTTTGATATCAGAATTAGATCAGTAGACAGCATTAAAAACAACAACTTTGTTTTATGTTGATATATATATATTCAGAATACATGACATTGTGTAAAATACATTTGCAATAAGATATTAGAGTCTTGAGCTGGAATTAATATAGAGTTTTTTATGAAGATCCAGCGGGAGTTCATCATACTCCTAAAGACTTCCGTCTCTTTCCCTAAAAGAAGAATAAATCTATCTCTACCCTCCCTTTCGGGAACATGTTTTAAGCACTTACTCTGAGCCAAATCCATGACACAAATTCAATAAGTATAATCATCAGATGTGTTTAATTGTTTTCTGTGTAGGGCTGTGGCCCTAGTCGGGCACCTTTGGTCGATCCCATTTTTCCCTCCCTCTCATTGTTAAAATGTAACTAAGTCATTTTTACGAGTAAATTTTAAATGGTCTTACACTTGAGTAGATTTTTGACGTACTTTTACTTTCTTAAGTATAGGAAGTACTTTTACTGAGTACAATATGTACTCTTTCCACCTCTGGCCGTTTCTATAAGTCATGCATATTAATGAGCTGCATCTGGCTGTTTGGTGAACAGTGGAAACTGAACACAGAGGACTTGCTCGCTGCCTGTGAGCACAAACCAGACTGTGCTGTTCACTGCTGAAGGACCGTTTAAGGGTCTGTGAGCGCATAATAGTAATGAGCTTTTATCTGACTGACACACGGATGGTCCGTAAGCGCTCGGTTATTCTGAGCCAATCAGCTGAGCTGTGCATGTCATGTGACTAATGAGCACAAGAACAAGCTTCACTTGTGATGTCACACACAGCAGACAGACTAATATAAGAGCATCACACACATTTTAGAAACATCCAGACAGCTGCTAGAGATATCCTGATCAAAACAGAGTTGAGTTGAATCTGTAACAAACTGGAGCAGGAACATTTCTGCATAATAGTTTCCGTTCAGAAGATTATTGAAGATACTGGACACGAGAAATTAAAGCATGCAAAGTGTCACATGGTGTTCAAATATAAACAGTGTTAGGGGAAAACCATTACAAGTAACACAATTACATAATCATATTGCTTTTTCAAGTAAATAGTAAAGTAATGCATTACTTTTTAATTTACAAGGAAATATTGAAGTTACTTTTTCAAATGAGTAACAGTTACTTTGTTTCCATGTATTGAGTGACAGCTCTGGTGTTGCCATGGTGACAGAAATCAGGAGTGAGTGCAGAGCGTTGGGTGTAAATATGATCTTACTGTAGATCTAGACTAAATATCATCATGTATTTACTCATCTCACCTGCACATAAACACATTCAGTGTTCCTCAGTATCAATAAAGCACTGAAATGCAAACTCAGAATATGAAGCAAACCTGCAATAATTAAATATGTTAAACAACACAGATATCCTTTATGTATTTAATCTTAAGTCTTTGCTGCTGACCTTCCATGATCCAATTTAACCATACTAATACATTTGTGGAGAAAGAAAGAGACGAAACCCTATGATGTGAAGAACCAAGTAAAGAAACCAGTGCCTTCTCTACTATCCAACTCAAGTAAATCACAGCACAGTTACATCACTCATTAGGAAACTCAAACAAATCAACACAGTAAAAGTCAATGATATCAGACCCTAAAAACACACTGACAGACTATCAGTGCTCAGATAAAACACATAGAGACACTTGAGCAGCTCCAGATTCACTGGACACAATTAAACTCACTATAGAGACACAACATCTGCAGCCCTGACCAAACACACCTGTAGACAAGATTGTGTTCGTCTGCCACAATACGAGACACAGCGAGCACGCAGCAACAATATCTGTTATTCCAGTAAAGCACCTTAAAACTGGAACTGAGAGAGACTCTGTGTGTGTGTGTGTGTGTGTGTGTGTGTGTGTGTGTGTGTGTGTGTGTGTGTGTGTGTGTGTGTGTGTGTGTGTGTGTGTGCGTGTCCCTGTGTGTGTGAGTGCGTGCGTTTGCGTGTGTGTGTGCGTGCGTGTGTGTCCCTGTGTGTGTGAGTGCGTGCGTTTGCGTGCGTGCGTGTGTGTGTGTGCGTGCGTGTGTGTCCCTGTGTGTGTGTGTGAGTGCGTGCGTGCGCGTGCGTGCGTGTGTGTGTGTGTGTGTGCGTGCGTGAGTGCGAGCGTGTGCGTGTGTATGTGTGTGTGTGTGTGTGTGTGTGTGTGTGTGTGTGTGTGTGCGTGTGTGTCCCTGTGTGTCCCTGTGTGTGTGTGTGAGTGTGTGTGTGTGAGTGCGTGCGTTTGCGTGCGTGCATGAGTGCGAGCGTGTGCGTGTGTATGTGCGCGTGTGCGTGTGAGTGAGAGCGAGCGTGCGTGCATGCGTGCGTAAGTGTGCGTGTGTGTGTGTGCGTGTGAGTGAGTGTGAGCGTGTGCGTGTGCATGTGCGCGTGTGCGTGTGAGTGAGTGCGAGTGTGCGTGCATGCGTGCGTAAGTGTGTGTGTGTGTGTGTGTGTGTGTGTGTGTGTGTGTGTGTGTGTGTGTGTGTGTGTGTGTGTGTGTGTGTGTGTGTGCGTGTGAGTGAGTGAGAGCGTGTGCGTGTGTATGTGCGCGTGTGCGTGTGAGTGAGTGCGAGCGTGCGTGCGTGCATGCGTGCGTAAGTGTGCGTGTGTGTGTGTGTGTGTGTGTGTGTGTGCGTGCGAGTCCAGCAGAGCTGCAGGAACACAGGCTGCTCATCACAGACAGACTCTCATCGCTCTGACTCGTGAAAGCGTTTCTTCCAGCTGGGCCATGAATTAAACGGCTAAGCTGATTTCAGGCTTGACCTGAGAGATCCTCTACAGT